>PVHT020000066.1:33387355-33449357 GCA_004024745.2 Catagonus wagneri | reverse complement strand
AACGGTCCGGCGTTGCCGTGAGCTGTGGTGTAGGTTGCAGACGCGGCTCGGATCCTGCGTTGCTGTGGCTGCGGCGCAGGCCAGTGGCCACAGCTCCGATTAGACCCCTAGCCTGGGAACCTCCACATGCCGCGGGTGCGGCCATAAACCCGCGGCCATAAAATGACAAAAGGCAAAAAAAAAAAAAAAAAAAAAAACAAAGTAAAGAGAGAACTGAAAACCGGAGGGGTAAGCTTGAGAGCAGATGATGAAGCTACACTGGGGAAGGACTTAATCCCAATAATCTAAAATATTCTAGAAGTTCCCGTTGTGGCTCAGCAGTAATGAACCTGACTAGTATCCATGAGGATGCAGGTTCCATCCTTGGCCTTGCTCAGTGGGTTAAGGATCTGGCATTGCCATGAGCTGTGGTGTAGGTCGCAGAGGCAGCTTTGATCTGGCGTTGATGTGGCTGTGGTGTATGCTGGCAGCTGTAGCTCCTATTTGACCCTCTAGGCTGGGAACTTCCATATGCCCACCCTCCCCCCCCAAAAAAAAATTCTAGGATCTATTCAGTGTGGGAGGGGACCACACAAGGGCATGAACCCAGTGGTGAGACTTACTGGGTGCTACCTTTTTTTTTCTGGCCACGCCCATGGCATGTGGGAGTTCCTGGGCCAGGGATCAGACCCATGCTACAGCAGTAACCAGAGCCACAATGGTGGCAAATGCTGGATCCTTAACCAACTGAGCCACCAGGGTACTCCTCCTGGGTGCTACATTGAAGGCTGTCTACCACAACCCACCTGGCATAGTACTGGTCCAACTAGGGTACTGGCCAATGCCAAGACAATCTGGATTGATGAGCTAGGAGAGAAGTCATAAATACCATAACCAGTTCTGTTAAGCAAGAACGGTTACCTCGGCTTATATTTCCTTCCTTGCTGTGTCATGGATATTTTTTTCTCTTTTACTGTGGTATAACTTGGTGAGATAACAGAGCAAATATATATTGTTCTCTGTTCCTGGTTCCTGGCAGAGAGCTCCTAAACCCTTAAAATTTCCTAATTTCAAGGAATTAATTAATTCCTAGTTAACAAGAGTCCTAGTAACATCTTTGGTTCTAATACTTGGTCTTTGACCGCAGGTCCTGACACAGAGTTCCTCGGAATTTCCTGGGTGCTAGCAGTGCGTTTTGTTCTAATGAGGCGACTCGTAGTGGATTCCTGGATGGGGGCTGCTCACAAGAAAGACCAGCCATGATTAGAAGCTTGGAATTTGCAGCCCTACCCTCCATTCTCTAGAGAGGAAAGAGGGACTGGAGATGGAGTTAATCATTGATCACGTCTGTGTGATGAAGCCTCCATGAAAATCCCATTAGTTTGAGGTTCTGAGTGCTTCCAGGTCGGTTCCTGTCCCGTATGGAGGTGTGGGAAGAGTGGCACGTCCTAAGGGGGCGCGGAAGCTCTGTGCCCCTCCCTCATGCCTTGCTCTATGCATCTCTTCTATTTGGAGATTCATCTGTGTCCTTTATCACACTTTTTATAATAAACTGGTAAGCAGTAAGCAAACAGTTTTTCCTGAGTCCTGTGGGCCACTCTAGCAAAGTAATCAAACCCGATGAGGAGGTTGGGGAACCTTCAGTTAACAGCCAGTGGACCAGAAGCACATGCGACAACCTGGACTTGCAATTGGCAGCTGAAGTCAACGGGTGGGGGGGCGGTCTTGTAGGACTGAGCCCTTAACCTGTGGGATCTGATGCCACCTCCAGGCAGATAGCGTCAGAACTGAGTTAGATGGTAGGACACCCAGCTAGCACCACAGAGACTCACTTGTTGTGGGGCTAAGCCGCACACATCTGGTATCAGAAGTGTTGTGAGTGTGGTAGTGATGCGAGAGTAAAGGAGAAACACAGGAGGAAGACTGCGTTTTCCTTCTCAAGCCTACAGAGAGTAATAGGCAGAAAGTCAGATATATTTTAACAGTAATCATCCTTCTCTGTCCCTTTCCCTGGACTTGTGTACGGTGTGAATTGCGATGGTTAAATTTGTCGTTTCGTCCACAAGTTGCAAAATGTGGAGAGGCATCATGATGGAACCAGGGGAGAAATGGAGGCCTCAGCTGGGCACGGGTTGCCTCCTTTTGGAAGGAGTTAAATGTATTTTTTGTTTGCATGTGAAATAACTACATTATGCTAGGCAGAGGCATTTAAAACATTGTATGTGGTATGAAAAAAAAAAAGGTGGGAGGACGTTGCTTGGCAACCCATGGTTGGAATGCAGAGAACATCTGTTGTTTTCCTCTATCGGCATTCTCTCTCCTTCTTTTGGAGAATGCCTCCCCCACTGTACTCGGGCTTGGTGGACTGTCAGTCATGACTCCTCCCTAGTCAGAAGATGGCATTCAGTTCCTGCTGTGACACTTGGAAGTGCTTTCCCTGCAAGAATATTTTAGTGAGAGATAGGAGGACAGGGAACTCTTCAAGCTGATTCATTCTTGGACGAGTATCCTGAAGGGACTTTCTATTTGTTTCTGTTACCTGCATATCCAGAACTGCCCTGATTCCTGATTATCTTGATACTTAACTGTTTGGGTTGTCTTTTGATTTTGTGCGTTCTCACATTTTCTTTCTTTTTCTTTTTCTTTTTCTTTTTTTTTTGGCTTTTGTCATTTTAGGGCCGCACCTGCGGCATATGGAGATTCCCAGGCTAGGGGTTTAACAGGAGCTATAGCTGCCAGCCTGCACCAGAGCCACAGCAACACAGGATCCGAGCCGCGTCTGCAACCTACACCACAGCTCACGGCAATGCTGGATCCTTAACCCACTGAGCAAGACCAGGGATCGAACCCGCAACCTCATGCTTCCTAGTCAGATTCGTTAACTCCTCACATTTTTCTTTCAATAGGATCCTTGATGTCCCCCACTTAAGTTAATCAGAGTTGGTTTCTGTTGCTTGTAACCAAAGAACTTTATATGGTAGAGGATTCCTCAGCATTAAACTCAATTAGAAGCACCCCACAGAAAAAAAGAATACTGAATTCAGTTGGAAGGGTTTCGTAGCAAAGAGGACCCCAAATAAAATGCTAGTGATCCAGCTTTTTCAACACATACATATAGCAATTTTCTCCCCAAACATATCTCCATAGTGTCTGGACTGGAAACGGTTTTAGGAAGGGATCCATTCTTGCTGACACCTTGTACTCAGAACCACTACCTAAGGTATGGCCTTAGAGGTTTTACATTACAAAAATCTCCTGGGAGAGCCATTCATATAGATTATGACATGAAAGGTACCCTTGGTGATGTGTAGTACAGTGACCTCTTACGTCCTTCTCATAATCCCTGTTGCTGGATTTTGCTTTTTGTGTCAGTTCCATACAGTCTCCTCCTTTTCTTGAATATTCCCTCAAGTGCACTTCCCTCAAGTGATTCCCTGTAATCAGTTAGAGCTGAACCAATCCATCAGGTGAGTTTGTATGTCTATGCATCAAATAGTGGATGGAGATCAAGACTTTGATTCTCAGGAGGTTCCTAGGAAATCAATGAATAATACACTGAATTTTTTTCCCCACCTTTTTAGGGCCACAAGTGAGGCATATGGAAGTTCCCAGGCTAAGGGTCTAATCAGAGCTGCAGCTGTCAGCCTGCACCACAGCCACAGCCACGCCAGATTTGAGCTGCATCTGTGATCTACGCCGCAGCTCAAAGCAATGCTGGATCCTTAATCCACTGAGTGAGGCTGGGGATCGAACCCTAATCCTCACGGGCTAGTTGGGTTCTTAACCAGCTGAGCCACAATGGAAACTCTGATACAATGAAGATTTGTGTCCTCCCCAAATTCATATGTTGAAGCCCTAAAGTCAGCATGGCTGTACGTGGTATTGGAATCTGTAAAGAAGTAATTAAAGTTAAATGAGATCATGAAGGTGGGTTTCTGATCCAATGGGATTAATATTCTTATAAGAAGAGATACCAACAACTCTTACTCTCTCTCGACACACATACACTGAGGAAAGGCCATGTGAAGATGTAGCAAAAAGGTGGTCACCTATGAGCCAGGAAGAGCCTTGATCAGAAACTGAAATGGCTGGCACCTTGATCTTGGATTTTCCAACCTCTAGAATTGTGAAAAGATTAATTTCTGCATGTTCCTATTGTGGCTCAGCGGTAACGAGCTCAACTAGTATCCATGAGGATGTGGGTTCGATCCCTGGCCTCACTCAGTGAGTTAAGGATCCGCGTTGCCGTGAGCTGCGGTGTAGGTCACGGACGCACCTCGGATCTGACGTTGCTGTGGCTGTGGTGTAGACCAGCAGCTGCAGCTGCAATTTGACCCCTAACCTGAGAACTTCCATATACCACAGGTGAGGCCCTAAAAAAAAAAAAAAATGAATTTCTGTTAATTTTAAGTCACTCAGTCTGTGATATTTTGTTATGGAAGCTCAAGTCGACTAAGACACATCTAAATAGATATGTGGAGGTGCAGAGAAGGATATTAATGAATTTCACTTATTAGAAGTCCTGACTCCCAAACTGTTTCCAGTCTAGCCACTTTGCTATATGAAGAAGATAAAACAAGCTGATTGGGTGTCTTTTTGTTTGTTGTGGGGAAGGACAGGTGAATGGAAAATGTGGAAGAGAATAAAATAAAAAAAAAATTGGGGGCCTGCACTCATGACTTATGGAAGCTCCTAGGCCAGGGATCAAATCTGAGTTGCAGCTGCAACCTAGGCCACAGCTGCAGCAATGCCAGATCCTTAACCCACTGGTCCATAGCAAGAACTCCTAAAATCAGCTTTTCCATGTTTTATGTTTTCTTCAGCATTTAATCCATAAATACCTTGTCACTATAGCAAAGTAATTATCACACCACAACCACCACGCACATACATTAGAACAAAAAGGAGGAGTTTCCGCTGTGGAGCAGCAGGTTAAGGATCTGGGGTTGTCTCTGAAGTGGTACCGGTCCGACCCCCACTTTGTGAAGTGGGTTAAGGACCAAAATTGTACACGAATGTTCGTAGCAGTGCTATTCATAATAGCCAAAAATTGGAAACAACTCAGTTCATCAACTGATGAATTAGTAAGCAAAACATGGCATATCCATCAATGAAATAATATTCAGCCATAAAAAAGAACGAAGTAGTGGAATTCCTGTTGGAAACAAACCCGACTAGGAGCCATGAGGTTGCGGGTTGGATCCCTGGCCTCGCTCAGTAGGTTAAGGATCCGGCATTGCCGTGAGCTATGGTGTAGGTTGCAGATGGAGCTCAGTTCTGGTGTTGCTGTGGCTGTGGTGTAGGTGGGCAGCTACAGCTCCAATTAGACCTTTAGTCTGGGAATCTCCATATGCCCTGGGTGCGGCCCTAAAAAGCAAAAAAATAAAAATAAATAAATAAATAAAATGATTTCTCATGGCAATGCTGGATCCTTGACCCACCGAGCAAGGCCAGGGAGTGAACCCGCATCTTCATGGTTATTAGCTGGATTCATCTCCACTGTGCCACAACGGGAACTCCCTGTAAGTCCCTTTATTAAGGGAGTTTCCATCGTGGCTCAGCGGTTAACAAACCCAACTAACATCCATGAGGATGCAGGTTCACTCCCTGGCCTAGATGAGTGGGTTGAAGACCTGGCATTGTTGTGAGCTGTGGTGTAGGTAGCAGGAGCAGCTCAGATCCCACGTTGCTGTGGCTCTGGGGTAGGCCGGCAGCCACAGCTCCAATTGAATCCCTAGCCTGGTAACCTCCATATGCCACGGGTGCAGACCTAAAAGACAAAAAAAAAAAAAAAAGGGCTCTCTGTTAAGACGTTAAGATGTTTTAAGTGTGTGTTTTATAGATCCTCTCAAGCAAATGAAGTGGCTTCTAAGAATGCTAGAAAGCCTCTTAAGACTTTTTTTTTTACTAGACATGAGAGCTTTTAAGAATCTTAAGAGTATTTCCTATAGTGTAATGAATATCAGACCAAGGTAGGGAAGGGCCTATCATTTTTTTTTTTGGCCATGCCAGTTGCATGTGGAAGTTTCCAGAGACTCAACCTAAGCCAAAGCAGTGATCCGAGCCACTGCAGTGATGATACTGATCCTTAACCCAATGTGTCACAAGAGAACTCCTGATATCCTCTTTATGTGAAAAAATTGACTCCAAATTTTAAGCTAGAAAGTCATAGCAAAATTGTTCAGGAAATTATTACAACCATGTAACTTATAGAGATTTTCAATACTTAGATCAAGAATTATGAAACATACTCTTGGCATTCCTGTCAGAGCTCAGTGGTTAACGAACCTGACTAGTATCCATGAGGACTAGGATTCGATCCCTGGCCTTGTCAGTGGGATAAGGATCCGACGTTGTGAGCTGTGGTGTAGGTTGCAGACACAGCTCAGATCCCACATTGCTATGGCCGTGGGTAGGCCGGCAGCTACAGCTCTGATTGGACCCCTAGACTGGGAACCTCCACATGCTGAGGATACAGCCCTAAAAAGATCAAAAAAAAAGAAAAAAAAGAAAGAGGAGTTCCCTTTGTGGCTCAGTGGTTAACGAATCCAACTAAGAACCATGAGGTTGCGGGTTCGATCCCTGGCCTTGTCAGTGGGATAAGGATCCGACGTTGTGAGCTGTGGTGTAGGTTGCAGACGCGGCTTGGATCCCGCGTTGCTGTGGCTGTGGCGTAGGTCAGCAGCTGTAGCTCCTATTTGACCCCTAGCCTGGGAACCTCCATATGCTGCAGGTGCGGCCCTAAAAAAAAAAAAAGCAAAAATAGAGTTCCCTGGTGGTTAGGATTTCGTGGTTTCACAGCTGTGGTGTGGGTTCAATGACTGGTCTGGGAACTGAAATCCCACATGAAGCCGCTGCATGCCAAAGCCAGAAAGAAAAGAGAGAGAGAGAGAGAGAGAACCTTTGTGAGGAGTGCAGGTGGGGGACAGCTTTCAAATGCCATACTGCTGGGATTTGCCCCAACATTCACGCAGGGGCACACTCTCCCTGGATTAACGCCAGTCCACGACTGAGTCCCCGTACTAGAGCTGTGCAGTTTCTGCCTCAGGGAAATCAACCTGGCTCCAGCTTCCTCAGAAATGCCTTCACTGCACTTTGAAGCTCTTCTTTCCAACTCCTCCTTCACTGGTGCCAGTCCTGCATCACAGCCTGAAGTCTCTCTCTGTCGACTCCTGCTTCCTCTCATATTTCTCTTTCACAGGCATTTACCTTTGAACTTCTGATTCCATCCCATCTGCTGGCTTGGGGACTCAGATCTAACTTGGAGGGATTCATTGTGCAACCATAGATAAGGACACAGTTTGGTATGGCTGCTGCCATGACACAATGCCTAAAACCTGTGACATTGGCTTTGGAACTGTCCAGCAGAGAGGCAGGGAAAGGCTTTCAAAGAGCCTCAGTGAGAGTGTGAGCTGAAAACAAAAGGGCCTGGAGGGGCTGCTGGGGGACACGAAGGCAAGAGAAGGACAGGTTATTGAAAGCTGGAGGAAAGGGGGGTCCTTGCCCAGAAACTGGGCAACACTGTCACATGAAGTAATACAGAAAATAAGCAATGTCCCTGTTGAAATCAAGGAGCCAACCAAGAAGATTTGTAGGCAGAGTACTGAAGGTTCTACCTGCCTTCTACATGCTGCCTGTGATAAAACGTGAAAAGAGAGAAATAAACTGAAAAATAAACCTCTTACATGATTCAATTTATATGAAATGCCCAGAATAGGCAAATCTATAGAGACTGAAAGCAGGCCAGCGGTTGCTAGGGCTGGCCAATGAGGACTGGGGGGAGATGGGGAATGACTGCTAATGGGTACCAGGTTCCTTTTGGGGGGATGAAGATGTTCTAAAGTTGATTGTGGTAATGTTTGCACAACTCTGTGAATATACTAAAAAACATTGAGCTATATTGTTTCTCTTCTTTTTTAGGGCCGCACCCGCAGAGTATGTAAATTCCCAGGTTATGAGTCGTATTGGAGCTTCAGCTGCCAGCCTACGCCACAGCTATAGTAACTCCAGATCCAAGCTGATTCTGTGACCTACACCACAGCTCGCAGCAATGCCAGATCCTTAACCCAATGAGCAAGGCCAGGGACTGAACCAGCATCCTCATGGATACTTATCGGGTTCGTTTCTACTGAGCCACAACGGGAACTCCTGAGTTATGTGTTTTAAATGAATTGTATGGTATGTGAAATACATTTCAATAAAACCTTTCTATATATCCAGAACCAGGACTTACTGGGCTTGAATGTAAAACTGGTTTTCATTGTCAGCCTCTCCAGATGGTAAATTATTCTAAAATTTAGAAGTGTCTCTTGGCAAAAATAAAATCCAAGACATTCAGGAAAACATCGTCTAAAAATGAAGTTAAGGGAGTTCGTTTTGTGGCTCAACAGGAGAAGGACCCAAAATTGTCTCTGTGAGGACGTGACTTTGATCCCGGGCCTCACCCAGTGGGTTAAGTCTCCAGCATTGCTGCAGGCTGTGGCGTTGGTCACAGATGCAAGCTCAGATCCGGTGTTGCCATGGCTGTGGCTTCGGCTTCGGCTATAGCAGCAGCTCTGATTGGACCCCTGGCCCAGGAATTTCCATATGACGCAACTGTAGCCAAAAACAATTTTTTTAATTAGTTAATTTTAAAAAATAAAAATGGGGAGTTCCCGTTGTGATGCAGTGGAAACTAATCTGACTGGGAACCATGAAATCGCAGGGTTCCATCCCTGGCCTCGCTCAATGGGGTCGGGGATCCGGCATTGCCGTGAGCTGTGGTGTAGGCCAGCAGCTGTAGCTCCGATTCGACCCCTAGCCTGGGAACTTCCATATGCCTCGGGTGTGGCCATAAAAAAGAAAAAATAAACAAACAAACAAATAAACAAATAAAAATGAAGAGTTTAGGCTTCAAAGAGATCTGAGGAACCTCATAGAACCTTGTCAGATAAAAGTTTCTCCAAAGATTTTGAGGATGTTTGGTCACAGCAGTGTCTCAGGCAGTCCAAGGCAAAGAGCTTATCTCAGAGTTGTGGGCATGGCTTTTGCTGAACGGAGTGAGTCAAAAATTAGTGCGTTAAAAACCCCACAAAGCCTTAAAGGGAGTTGTTCTGGCAGAAGCATCATCAGCTCAGACTAACAGGACATATTACAAAATGAAAAGAGGATTTGCACCCCTTTTATAGCCAACTGAGAAGGCTACTCGGTTGCAAACTCAAATTTTCTTTTGGAAAAGGAAGGATGATTCAGAGGGTGGAACCAAGAGCCCAGATACCGGGGCCAAAAACCACAGTGAACAAAAATGACTCTCAGGCAGTCGGGCTGAACTCTAATCCAACAAGCTTTTCTGAACTGGCTTTGTTGTGTACCTCCTGCTTTTCCTCCTTTTGAAGGGGAATGGCTATAGAGGTTTAGCTATGTCTTTCCCACTAAGTATGTACTATGTGTGGGGGGCGGGGGAGAAACAACTGGCCTCTTTAATTTACAGATCTGCTATATAGGGAAGGGGTGCTAGGGAGAAGCCAGTTAGGAGATAAATTAAGAGGCTCTTAAGATAGCCCAGGCAAGAGAGAATGATGGTTTTGAGTAGGTAGCAGAGGAAAAAATGCTAAGTGGGTGAGATTCGGAATATACATATACACATTGTATTTAGGGCCGCACAGAGCATATGGAAGTTCCCAGGCTAGGGGTTGAATCAGAGCTGTAGCCACCAGCCTACGCCACAGCCACAGCAACGCCAGGTCTGAGCCTCATCTGCAACCTGTACCAGAGCTCAAGGCAACACTGGATCCTTAACTTAATGAGCGGGGCCAGGGATTGAACCTACATCCTCATGGATGCTAGGTGGGTTTGTTACCACTGAGCCACAAAGGGAACTCCCACAATATGTTTTGAAATTAGAGCCAACAAGCTTTGTTGATATATTGGAAGCAGGACATGGGGGAAAAAGAAGGACTGAACATGACTCCACAATCTTTGGCTCCAAGAGCTGGATGAATGAATGTTCCCTTCCAATCCCTTTTGTCTACCTCCTTTCAGAGAAGAATTTTCCAGAGTGACCCACACTGCTGTCTCCATTTTTTCACCTCCCACTTGTCATCCACTCCTAGCTAATCTCTATCTGCTGCCACTCTGCAAAATTGATACTGATAGTATCACCAATGGCCACCATATTTCTAAATCCAGTGGACAGTTTACCATCCGCTTTTTATCTGATCACTCTACTGCATTTAGTACAAGTGTCCACTGACTTTCTTTCTTTCCTCTTTTTTTTTGGGGGGGGGCCCACCCGAGGCATATGGAAGTTCTGGAAGTTCCCAGGCTAGAGGTCAAATTGGAGCTACAGCTGCTGGGCTATACCAGAGCCCCAGCAACAAGGAATCCAAGCCACATCTGGCACCTACACCACAGCTCACGGCAATGCTGGATCCTTAACCCACTGAGCGAAGCCAGGGGTCAAACCCGCAACCTCATGGTTCCTAGTTGGATTTGTTAACCACTGAGCCACGACAGGAACTCCAACACCGGATCCTTAACTCATTGAGCGAGGCCAGGGATAAAACCTGAGTCCACATGGATACTAGTCGGGTTCATTGCCACTGAGCCACGACAGGAACTCCTCTTCCTTTGACTTTCTCGAACCATGTATTTTTCTGGTTTTCTACTACTCTTCTGGTTGTCCCTTCTGATTCTCCTTTTCTGGCTTTTTTTTTTTTTTTTGTCTTTTTGCCTTTATCTAGGGCCGCACCTGCGGCATATGGAGGTTCCCAGGCTAGGGGTCTAACAGGAGCTGTAGCTGCCGGCCTTCGCCACAGCCACAGCAACGCAGGATCCGAGCCGCGTCTGCAACCTTCACCACAGCTCACGGCAACGCCGGATCCTTAACCTACTGAGCAAGGGCAGGGATCGAACCCACAACCTCATGGTTCTTAGTCAGATTTGTTAACCACTGAGCCACGAAGGGAACTCCTGACTTCTCTTCTAATTCACTATTAATGTAGATAGTAGCTCTGAATGACCCTTTTCTTGTCTCACTCTGTACTACAGAAATTCTAGGATTCCTAAACCAATACCTCCTGGCCAGGCTAGTCTTTCTGAGCTCCAGTTCTATATATCCACCGGCATATTTGGGAAAGCCCACAGATACCTCAAACCGAACATGTCCAAAAAGAAGTCATCACTTTCCCCAACAATCTTACACTTCCTCCAGTGTTTCCAGTCTCTGTAAGGAAATTCCATTTACCCAACTGCTCAAGCCACAAAACTAATAGTCTTAACTATTCACACTAACACATGCCCCCAGACACAATCAATCACTACATCCCATGATTTCTACCTCTTAGATCACTCACTCAAATCCGTCTATTTCTTTTCATTTCCTGCAGCCATTGCAGTCCAAGCCCTCATTATTCCTTGCCTGGACTTTGCATCAGCCCCTACGTCTATCTGTTGCCCCTCTTGTATCCGCTTTGGTCCTCCATGCTATGTTCTTGCTCAAACACAAATAAGACCATGCACTTCCTCAATTTAAAGTTTTCCAGGGAGTTCCGGTTGTGGTGCAGCGGAAACAAATCTGACTAGGAACCATGAGATTGAGGATTCACTCCCTGGCTTCATTCAGTGGGTTAAGGATACGGCGTTGCCGTGAGCCGTGGTGTAGGTCGCAGATGCGGCTGGGATCTGGCATTGCAGTGGCTTTGGCTGTGGTGTAGGCCGGCAGCTCTTTCTCCAATTCAGCCCCTAGCCTGGGAAACTCCACATGCCACGGGTGAGGCCCTAAAAAGACAAAAGACAAAATAATAATAATAATAAGGTTTTCCGGGAATTCCCATGGTGGCTCAGCAGAAACGAATCTGACTAGTATCCATGAGAATGAGGGTTCGATCCCTGGCCACGATCAGTGGGTCAGGGATCTGACATTGCCACGAGCTGTGGTGTAGGTTGCAGATGTGGCTCAGATCTCATGTTGCTGTGGTATGGGTTAGGCCGGCTGCTGTAGCTCGATTCGAACCCTAGCCTGGGAACCTCCATACGCGGCCCTAAAAAAGCAAATAAAATAAAATTAAAAAGTTTTCCAATGATTTCCTATACCCTTGAAGTATATTACACAATCCTTAATACAGCTCATAAGACTTTGCCTGATCTGGACCGTGCTGTGTCTTTCACCTCGATCTCCTATCACTTCCCTTTCTTTTCTGTGGCCAGTCAACGGATCTGATCTCAATCCCTTGAACTTGCCAAGATTCTCTCATCTTTGGGCCTTCACACTTTCTACTCAGACAACTCTTCTGCATTCTCTTCATCTGGCTCTCACTCATACTGCAAGTCTCAGATTAAATAACACTTCCTCAGGGCAGCCTGCCCTAACTCCTCCGATTAGGTCAGCTCACTCAGTTGTGTGTTTTCTTAACCTTCTGAACTTCTCCTTGGCAGCAGTTGCCTGTGGTTGTTGTAATCGTTTAGGAGAGTATCTGTTTCATGGCCGTTTTCCCTACCAGCTCCATTATGATAGATTTTACTTGCCATTGCAGTTGAGCCTGTAGTTAGATGCTCACTAAATATTTCTGGACTGGCTGACAATCAGGGAATGCCCAAATTAGCACAGACTAGAATTGCCTGAGGCTGTAACTCCTTCAAACACCTCCGCCTTTTTTCCTTAAAGGGATGTTGTAGGGGCCAGGGGAAATGGAAGTACTCAGTGATATCATGTACTGTCCAGTGTAACATGAAAGAATATTCATCACAATTTTACTTATTAGAGTGAAAAATCAGAAAAAGCCAACAGGCCCTAAATGTCCAACAATATGGGAATGGCTTCATGCACCATGCCAGCGGTTTAAAATCATTGTCTAATATATCTAATCTTTTTTTTTCAAATAGAACCTGGCATAGGGCCCCACTATGTGAAATGCATTTTTTTTTTGTCTTTTTTCCTTATCTAGGGCCGCACCCGCGGCATATGAAGGTTCCCAGGCTAGGGGTCTAAAAGGAGCTGTAGCTGCCGGCCTTCTTCACACCCACAGGAACACGGGATCTGAGCCGCGTCTGCAACCTACACCACAGCTTACGGCAATGCCAGATCCTTAACCCACTGAGCAAGGCCAGGGATCGAACCCGCAACCTCATGGTTCTTAATCGGATTTGTTAACCACTGAGCCACGAAGGGAACTCCGTGAAATGCATTTAAACGGGGTTATTCTGGTTGAATGAGGGATGGGGCAGAATTTAATCTCCCCAGCTTTCCCTTTCTCTTTCTCTATCCCATTTTCCTGTCCCTCCTCCCCCAGATCTTGAAGGCTTTCCAGTTCCTGGCCCTATTCTCTCTTTTAAAGCTGGAACATCATTTCTGTTTAGATTTCCACGAGACACTCCCAAGTACTTTGTTGTGTTGCTGTTATGCTGGCTCAAATTGGTTTTCTGTTACTTGTTTTTTTTTTTTTTTTTTGTCTTTTTAGGGCCACACCCGTGGCATATGGAGGTTCTAGGGGTTCAAATTGGAGCCTATGCCACAACCACACCAACGTCAGAATCAAGCCGCATCTGTAACCTATACCACAGCTCACAGCAATGCCAGATCCTTAACCCACTGAGCGAGGCCAGGGATCGAACCTGCATCGTATAGATGCTAGTCAGATTGGTTTCGGCTGAGCCATGGCAGGAACTTCTTACACGCAATTTTTAAAAAACAAAAATCTCAAATAACGGTGTTGAAGCTTGTGATTCACTTATATAATAGAGAGAAAACTGCAGTCAGAAAACTGGTTTCAAATCTAAGTCCTGACTTCAGGTAAGTTAAATTTATTCAACTCAGTTTTCTCATCTACAAACAGGACTATACTTTTGTGAGCATTAAAAAAAAGCAATACTAAGAGGGTAGATATTTAGCAGGCTCTCAATGTTAAATAAGTTTCAATTCTTTTTTTTTTTTTTTTTAAGATTAGAAGTCTTACTAGAAATCTCTTCTGCCCCTTCCTACTTGAAGGAGTAGATTACTGTATTCAGTGCAGTCAAAGTTAGCAAGGCTGCCATCTTGTGGTGATTTGCTGAAACACTGTCCAGTGTCAGAACATTGGAAGCATAACAGTCAAGAATCTAGAACATACAGGAGTTCCCATCGTGGCGCAGTGGAAACGAATATGATTAGGAACCATGAGGTTGCGGGTTTGATCCCTGGCCTCACTCAGTGGGTTAAGGATCTGGTATTGCCATGAGCTGTGGTGTAGGTCACAGACAAGGCTGGGATCCTGTGTTGCTGTGGCGCAAGCCAGCAGCTGTAGCTCCGATTAACCCCAAACCTGGGAACCTCCATATGCCGCGAGTATGGCCCTAAAAAGCAAAAAAAAAAAAAAAAAAAGAATCTAGAACATACATAAAAAGATGGCAGGGAGTTTCCATTGTGGCTCAGCGGGTAAAAAACCCAACTAGTATCCATAAAGATGCAGGCCTCACTCAGTGGGTTAAGGATCTGGCGTTGCCGTGAGCTGTGGTGTAGATTGCAGATGCAGCTCGGATCTAGTGCTGCTGTGGCTGTGGCACAGGTTGGTGGCTACAGCTCCCATTGGACCCCTAGCCTGGGAGCTTTCATATGCTGCAGGTGTGTCCCGCCCCCCAAAAAAAGACTTCAAAAACTATTATTATTTTTTTATGACCACACCCGCAGCATATGGAAGTTTCCAGGCCAGGGATTGAATCCAAGCCACATCTGCGACCTATGCCACAGCTGCAGCAATGCTGGCTCCTTTAACCCCCTGCTGGGGATCAAACTCCCACCTCTGCACTGACCCGAGCTGCTGCAGATTCTCTACCCACTGCACACAGCAGGAACTCCCAAGACTTCAAAAATTATTAACCAAAGCCAATTGGCACCATAATCCTTATAATACCATTGGCCTGGACCATTCAAATGCTACCTCTACCTCTTAAATCAATGCTTCATCTTCCTTTTACATCTTATTACGATATACCCCTGGTGAGGATTTTAGTAATTACGAGGCTACCTTGGGTCAAGTGTTATCACCACTTGCACCTGCTACCAGGAATGGGGTAATCATTGGGGTCTGATCCTGAGACTCTGCTTTCTAGGTTCACTTCTACTACCAAATCTATTAGACTTAATCCCACCCCCGCCTGCAAAGCAGAGTTCAAGACCAGGGCTTGCAAAAAGGTAGCTCATTCTTAGAAGTGATCCCAAGGGACAGGAGTCAGACACTGCCTGGAAAGAATAAAATAAGCAAACCAGAAACCCATCCATGGATGAGTGCCCCAGAAGGTCACTTGCTTTGGGCACATAGGGCTTGATTTCCCTGGAGATACTCTGTGGCAGTGTAGGATGTGCCTCTCAACTGTCCAACCAAGGCAAGGAAGGTGTGTGTTCATTTACCAGCTCCTGTCTTTCACTGATCAAGGGTTTCCTGACAGCTGGTTAACTCCCTTGGACCCTCTCAAGTTGGCACTTTCAGGCTGACCCACAAGTCAAAATGATTGTACAAGGTCTCACAGGTGTCCTCTGAGATGGGTTTCATGAGAGAAGCCCTGGGGCAGAAACGGAGATACTTGGAGAGAGCAGAGACCTTTAACTGTCAGGTCACACCAGCACACACCTGGTTGCCATAGCGATAGCTAGAGTAAAAGGTACACCCAGAGGTACAAAAAGCGCCCAGTATATGGCCTTAAGTAAGACACAATATCTTACCAGATGGAAGTGCTAACCTCTGCAGGATGTGCTACTAGTTCTGAATAAGTAAACAACGTGTGGTGGCAAATCATTCATAGCCAAAATAGATGGATCCCAGGAGAAAAGAGTAAACGTGGAGTGACCATTCTATTATACCTAAATGATTATTATTTTATTTTATTTTATTTTCTATTTAGGGCTGCACCTGCAGCATATGCAGAGTCCCAGGCTAGGGACTGAATCGGAGCTATAGCCACCAGCCTACACCACAGCCACAGCAACGCCAGATCCAAGGCTCGTCTGTGACCTACACCACAGCTCACGGCAACGCTGGATACTTAACCCACTGAGTGAGGCCAGGGATCAAACCTACCTCATGAACACTAGTCGGGTTCATTTCTGCTGAGCCACAGTGGGAACTCCCTAATTACTTTTAAATGTTTACGTCTCTGCAAGTCTGACTATGGCTGTGCACAAGTTTTATTACTCAAGGGAGGAATGCCTCTGCCAGAGGACATGAAAATAGTCTTATCGGATTGGAAACTAAAGCTGCCATTTGCCAGTTTGGGGCAAATTTATCATGCCAGTAGATGAACAGACAAAAAAAAAAAAAAAGTTAGGAGTTCCCATTGTGGCTCAGCAGAAATGAATCCAGCTAGTATCCATGAGGCTGTGGGTTCAATCCCTGACCTGGTTCAGTGGGTTGGGGATCCAGTATTGCTGTGAGCTGTGCTGTAGGTCGCAAATGCGGCTCGGATCCTGCGTTGCTGTGGCTGCAGCGTAGGCTAGCAGCTGTAGTTCCAATTCAACGCCTACCCTGGAAACTTCCTTATGCTGTGGGTGCAGCCCTAAAAGGACCGAAACAAACACACACACAAAAAAAAACAAAAAACAAAACAAAACAAAGGCTAATTCAGTCTGCTAGAGCCAGCTCATACAGGCTTACAGCAGATGATGGTGTACATTAGGTTACTATTTCGCTATAACAAATTACCACAGATTTACTGGATTAAAACAGAACAAATTTATTATCTTACATATCTGGAGATTAGAAATCTGAAATGAGTCTTGCAGGTCTGAAACCAAGGTGTCAGCATAACTGTGTTCCTTCAGGGGAAAATCTGTTTCTTGCCTTTTCCAGCTCCAGGCTATGCACATTCCTCTGTCTTATCACTGGGACTTTGGCTTTCCTTGTCACGTCTCTTTTTCCTCCTTCCCTCTCTCTCTCTTTTTTCTTTATAGGGCTGCACCTGTGGCATATGGAAGTTCCCGGGCTGGGGGGGAATCGGAGCTACAGCTGCCAGCCTACACCACAGCCACAGCAATGCCAGATCCGAGTCGCATCTACGTCCTATGCAGCTGCAGCTTGTGGCAACACTGTATCCTTAACCCGCTGAGCGAGGCCAGGGATCAAACCTGCATCCTCACAGAGACTATGTCAGGTTCTTAACCTGCTGAACCATGATGGGAACTCTTGCTTCTTTCTTTCTCTTATAAGGATCTATGTGATTGTATTTGGCCTACCTGTATAATCCAGGATAATCGACCCACCTCAAGATCCTAATTTACATCTTCAAAATCCCTTTTGCCACGTAAGGTAGCATATTGACAAGTTCCAAAGATTTGGATGTGGACACCGTTGGAGGGCCATGATTCCACATACCACAGTGCATTTTTCTCTAGTTTAAGACTGGCCACGGTAGGGGTGTTTACAATAAAGAAACTGGCAAGTGCTACAAATCAGGAGTTCCCGTCATGGCTCGGCAGAAACAAATCTGTCTAGTATCCATGAGGATGCAGGTTCGACCCCCGGCCTCACTTAGTGGGTTAAGGATCCGGCGTTGTCATGAGCTGTGGTAGGCCGCAGACGAGGCTTGGATCTGGCGTTGCTGTGGCTGTGGTGTTAGGCCAGCAGCTACAGCTCTGATTCGACCCCTAGCCTAGGAGGCTCCATATACCACGGGGGCGGCGCTAAAAAAGACAAAAAAAAAAAATGTTACAGATCAGCTATTTTACCCCTGGAGGGCATATTATTAAAGTTTACCTATATAGTTCTGGCTGTGATGGTTGGTTGGGGTGAATGAGCCATTATTAAGGCAAAAGAGAATTGTCACAATGTAACAGAGAGAGGGAAGACTGTGATATAATCCAGAGGATACCTGGGCACCTCCTAGTTCCGCCATGCCTAGTGCAAAAAATTATGGGAATATTATACAAGCAGGAACACCAAGGTCTTTAACCCTTCAAGAAAAAGTTTTAGGTGACCTATAGAAAAACCAGTGAGAGCCCCAACTAGAAGCTATGTGATTAAGTTCAGTTAATGCAGTGGAAGTGACATATGCCACTTCTGGACCAGAGTCTTTAAGACAGTAGCATCTTTCCTCCATGCCCTCTTTCTTTTCCCATCACTATGACCCCAAGGAACCTAAGTGTTGTTTGACCACAAAAAGAGTACAGAATGGGTAGTAGATATGTGAAGTCAAAACTATCAACTAAGGCCTTGTGATCAGTTACAGAAAGGTTTCATGTCAAGTTAGCTCAATAGTTACCTACTAGAGTAACTCCACACTCCAGTATATATAGGGTGTGGATGTTATAGTGGTTGAATTTCAAATTCCATCCATAGGCTGAAGAACAGTGAGGAAGGGTCATTATGGCACTGGAGGAAGATGGACATTATTCCGAGATCCTGGACTCAGAACGGGAGGAAGTAACCGCTGGGTACTTGGGTTGATTCCTTTTTTGGGGTTGGGGGAATGAGTGTAGTGATGACAATTTAGGTTACAAAAGAAAGGGTTGGAGTTCCCATCATGGCTCAGTGGTTAACGAATCCGACTAGGAACCATGAGGTTGCAGGTTCGATCCCTGGCCTTGCTCAGTGGGTTAAGGATCCGGCATTGCCGTGAGCTGTGGTATAGGCCACAGATGTGGCTCGGATCCCACATTGCTGTGGCTGTGGCGAAGGCTGGCAGCTACAGCTCCTGTTAGACCCCTAGCCTGGGAACTTCCATATGCCACGGGTGTGGCCCTAGATAAAGCAAAAAGACAAAAAAAAAAAAAAAGAGAGAGAAAGAAAGTGTTGTTTTGGTTAGGAGTTTGGTTTAGTTTCTTTCTTTCTTCCTTTTCTTTTTTTTTTGTCTTTTGTCTTTTGTCTTTTTAGGGCTGCATGCATGGCATATGGAGGTTCCCAGGCTAGGAGTCAAATTGGAGCTGTAGCTGCCACCCTATACCACAGCCACAGCAACTCAGGATCTGAGCCACATCTGTGACCTACACTACAGCTCACGGCAACGCTGGATCCTTCACCCACTGAGCAAGGCAAGCGAGTGAACCCGCATCCTCATGGACACTAGCTGGGTTCATTAACCATTGAGGCATGACGGGAATACCTAGTTTCATTTTTTGAAGGGTAAATATAGAAAGAAGGTATGTGGGGAGTTCCCGTTATGGTGCAGTGGAAATGAATCCAACTAGGAACCATGAGGTTACATGTTCGATTCCTGGCCTCGCTCAGTGGGTTAAGGATCCAGCATTGCTATGAGCAGGGGTGTAAGTCGCAGACACAGCTTGAATCTGGCATGACTGTGGCTGTGGTCGGCAGCTGTAGCTCAGATTAGACCCTTAGCCTGGGAACCTCCATATGCCGTGGATGTGGCCTTAAAAAGCAGGCAGGCAGGCAGGCAGGAAGGAAGGAAGGAAGGAAGGAAGGAAGGAAGGAAGAGAGAGAGAGAGGGGAGGGAAGGAAGGAAGGAATGTGTCGATGTTAGGAAGTCCAGGGTTCATTATTGTGGACATCTGTCATTCTTTTTGAACACTCAGTGTCAGCATCCCCTTCATATATTTGGGCAAAATCCCAAAACAAAGAGAGAGTGCACTTTATACCGTCCGAGCTGACAAGCTTACTGTCAGTTTCTAGTGTAGCTGACAAGCCAACTCCATTCTCTTTTGTTAGGTTTCCCTGAGATATAAGTGAGTTGGCGAAAGGAGAAAAGCCAGTAAAGTGTTCATTCATGAGTGGATCTCTACTGTGGGCATGGAGCTCAGTCCCTCTGAGCACTCTTGAAAATGCTGTGAAACTAACACCTTGAAAGTTTCCTTCTGAGGGACAAGGAAGCTGTACCCTGGGCCGGGAATCAAATCCAAGCTGCAGCTGTGACCTACGCTACAGTTCCAACACCGGATCCTTAACCTACTGCTCCAGGCCAGGCTCTGAACCAGCGCCTCCACAGACACACGCTGAATCACTAACCCACTGGCACCACAGTGCGAATTCCCAAAGCCAGATCTTAACCACTGTATTTGCCAATATCTTTTTTGCCAGCTTGTAATTTTTGGACCTGGGAAATTAACTTAGATTGCAACCTGGAGCTCTTTCCTAGGAGTGGGGAAAAGATAGGCTCACGCAGATTGTTGTCTGTCATCAGCCCCTTCTGGCGGTGCATACAGAATCTGCTCAAATGCAGACAGGCTCTGGGCCAGGCAGCATGATGCAGGCACTTCTCTGAGCCAGGGTGGGAATGAACCACCAGACTTCTGTGTCTAAAGTTCTGATAAGGAAGAATCTTGCATGGCATCCCTAGAGACAAAGCGATTCTGCAGGTTTAGAATGTGCTGAAATCCAGGCAAAATAAGAAAGTGGCAAAATATATAAAGAAGGGGTGTGTGTGAGAATCAGTTAACTCTCCATTAGCAATTCTTGTTTGAAAAATGACCATCTGAACTTCTTTCTCCCTTTCTCTTCCCGGGCTGGATTTTGACGGTCTGAAACGCAAAACCCCAAAACCCTGGTCCAGTCTTCCTCCCACCCCCCATTTGCCCATTTCCACATCTCAGAGCCACCTTGGTCTCTCCCACTCTTTTCATTTAGTCACAATTTCCCATAAATATCTATTGAGTATCAATTTTGTGCCAGAGAGGCAACAACTCTAAACTCAAGGTACTTAGAAGATATTAAAAGATAACTGCACAAATACTCATTTAATTAATCTGTCAAGAAGGAAAAATAATATTCAACAAGAGATCTAGTCTGGGAGTTCCCTTTGTGGCTCAGTGGTTAACGAATCCGACTAGGAACCATGAGGTTGCGGGTTCGATCCCTGGCCTTGCTCCTCAGTGTGTTAAGGATCCGGCGTTGCCGTGAGCTATGGTGTAGGTTGCAGACGCGGCTCGGATCCCACATTCCTGTGGCTGTGGTGAAGGCCGGCAGCTACAGCTCCTGTTAGACCCCTAGCCTGGGAACCTCCATATGCCGCTGGTGCGGCTCTAGATAAAAGACAAAAAGACAAAAAAAAAAAAAAGAGATCTAGGCTGAAGGTTCATGTTCAAACCACGCCTTTTCCATCTGTCTCCCTCCTGCCATCCTTCTCCTCATTATCCCCTTTCTAAGGATGGTATCTCCTGCATTAACCCCTTCACTGCATCCCCATAGCAGAGCCTTGATTCAGACCTCAATGTATCTTTGTATCTGTTTTTCTAACAGGTCTCTCTGCCTCTTCTTTTACTTGCTCAAGCCCATGCCCTATACAACAGCTAGAGTTGTATTTCTAAAATGTGATCTGGGGAATTCCCTGGTGGCTCAGTGGGTTAAGGATCTGGCATTGTCACTGCTGTGGCTCAGATCACTGCCATGGCGTGGGTTTGACCCTGGAATTTCCACATGCCTCCCGCATGGCCAAATTAAATGAATAAATGTGATTTGACCAGCTCCTTCTCGCTTCCACATTAGGGTTTTACTTCTCCTGCTTGGCACAACTTGCTTAACCTCTTTTTTTACCCTTATCTCCGTTTCCTCTGTTACAGGAACCTCTCAACTCATCCAGGCACAGATTCCCACCTCCACTACTGATTACTCATATTTGCTCTGCAAGTTCTACCCACCCATCTCAGCCCAGGAAATGGCTGTTCTGAATTCAAGGGTCTCACTGAACATGGACTTGATGAGAGCCCACCATGAATGAGACACTGAGTGCTGGGCACAAGATCAGCAAGGAGGAAAAAAACTGGAAGCCAGTAGTCAGCACATCTTCTGATGACCTCCCCAGATTGCAATACCTGTTTCCACAATATATTGTAAGTTCCATGAGGGCAGTGACAAGATCTGACTTGTCCACCGTTGCACCAGGAGATGTGCCTGGTACAAAGTAACATGGTGCTTAGTACAGAAAGAGAATTTGGGTTTTTTTTCAGTGTACCAATAAATGAATAAAGGAGTTTATGTTATGGCTCAGCAGTAACGACCCCGACTAGTGTCCATGAGGACACTGGTTCGATCCCTGGCCTTGTTCAGTAGGTTAAGGATCAGTGGTGCCGTGAGCTATGGTATAGGTCACAGACGTGCCCCAGATCCCGCATTGCTGTGGTTGTGGTGTACACCTGCCACAGGTTTGGCCATACAAAGCAAAAAAAAAAGATAAATAAAAGGCATAAATACTGCTTTTAAATTCCCTCCCATTGGAGCTACAAGCGCATGTGTTCAGAAAGCTTAAAACTTTAGAAGTTTTTAAGGGCAGGCGCTGTGACATACTCATGTGTGCACGCTATAAAGAAGCAGTTTATTAAATGGTTTCACACCTGTTATTGTTTCTGTTTCTCATTATAATCCCATTAATTATCCCCAATTTATAGATGGGGAAATTTTCTTCCTTCCCTTCCTTCCCTTTTCAGTTTTCTTCTTTTTCTCCCTTTCTTCCAGGATGCACATATAGTCTGGGAAAGAAATTTAGAAGGGCTAAATGTAGAGTTGATTACAATGAAGGCCAGGGAGACTATTTGCCCTAGGCCTCACATACACGAAGCACTCAAATATAACCTCATATTATGGCTGAGTAGAGTTTCTGTGCAGGGTGTGGGTGTGCGTGTGTGAGAAAGTGGTGTTTTTGTTAAATCTAAATATTTAAAATATGCTACAATTAGTGTACCATATTTTGTCATATGGTCATTTGCTTTTAAACATCCTGGGAGTCATCACATTGAGAAGTGGCCCAGGTTCAGAGAAGTCGGGTAACTGGACCAAAGTCTGCCCCCTACTAAGGCGCCTAAGCCAGGACTGGAACCCAGGATTCCTCCCTATCCAGAGGCATGACTGCCTCCAAACTGCCACAGATGATTCCAGAATGGTCTATCATAAGGTTTAAGCTCTGGGATTTAGTCAGATAGATGTGTTCCCTTCAAAATTCCGACAGTTACTTTGTGAACTTGGCAAGTAATTCAACTCCATTTAAAAACTAGAAGCCATAATGGTACCTACCACAGAGAGTTCCTATTAGAATTAAATGAAAATGCGCCTCAAGCATTCAGCGTAACCCTGGCATGTAGTCAGCACGCAGTAAACGGTAACTGTTATTACAAGAACTGTATTTGTTGAATGAGTGACTCTGTGTAACGCCTGCATTCAACTTGAGGCTTGGAACTGTCACAGGCGTTCAGCTGAAGGGGTGGGAACTGTAGCACTTGCCAATTTTTTCTGGTAATAAATCTTTGTGGGAGATAACCACTGGTTGGAAAGTGAGAGCCTTGAGGGAACAAAGCTCTGATTCCCAGGCCCGAGGGGCACGGAAGCGTGAGAGCAGCGGCCACGGTGCGGAACGTCATTCCGGACTGACTGGCAGCCGGCTAGGGAAGGATCTCTTCTAACTCCGCTCATCTTATTCTCGGGGACCACACCCTTCGCACCAAGAAACAGAACTCCCAAACCGCGGGGCGGAGGCTGCTGCGCGGCCCCAGACCTGACCATCTATGGTCACAGAGCGCACCGAACAAACAGGAAGTGAAGCGAGCTTCCACCTTCCCAGCCGCGGGCAGAGAGAGCAGGGCGGCGGCGGGCACGCCCAGAAACCCGGGGCTAGGCTCGAGCGCCCTCGCGGACCCCCTCCCCACACCAAGCCCCCTGGGTTCCTCCAGGCACAACTTTCAGATCCACGGCCTCCTCACTTCGCAAACCGGGAAATCGAAGTCTGCACTCCCAGAGGGAGGCGGGGCTTCGCTTTAATCGCCACGGAGAGTGGATGGCCGCCCTGGATAGCCACCCTCAGAGAATCCTCCCAGCGAGTCCCTAGACCCCTTCCTGAATATTGCGAAAAGGGCCCGGCCTTTGCCAGCGAAGCCAAACTGATAGGAGAACTAGCCACTCATTTGTCTTCCTTCTCCAGGGGTGGAGTTTGGCCAGTAATTTCGGCCCTTCATTGGCCCTGGCGCTTCCGGCTTTTACAGTTATGGGGGCGTGGCTTAATCTTAAGTACGCCGGGCCGTCCCTCCCGCCATGGGGGCGGGGCTTTCCCCCGGCTAGAGGGGGATTCTCGCTCCTGGGCGTGGCGAGTAGGGGGCGGAGTCACGAACGGGGCGGCCAGACTTCCTCCCTCGTCCCTCCTCTGGCCCGGAGTTTCAGCCGGCCGTTCATTTCCGGTGGGGGTGCCGCGCCCAGTGAGGGCCCGGAAGTGGGTCGCGCGAAGATTGCTGGGCGGTTCTTGCCGGAAGTGGAGAGCGGCTGATCGCAGTCCCGAGGTGAGGAGGAACTCTGAGGTGAGTGTGCGCGTACATGTAGGGACTGGGGTCCCCTCCGGTCCCCTCCATGGCCCACTGGCCCCTGGCTTTGTTAGTGCTTCTTCTGACCTAGGCGCGTGCGGTGAGCCCTCCTGAGGGGCCCCGCGGCGAGGCCCTCAGGCCGACCTGGGAGCCTGGGCGCGGTCTCTTGAGGTGAGGCCGGGGTGACCAATTGAGCCAGGCTCACCTGGGGAGGCCCCCTCCGCTGGACTTCGCAGTTCTGGCCATCAGCCTCAGCGGAGGCCTGATTTCTGAGGTGCTCGTCCTTACTGAAAGGAACCTCTGAGACCTTTTAGTCTTCCTTATCCCTGGTCTCGCCCCCATTGCTCGGATGGATAAATCGATCCCCAGAGAGACGAGGCTGGTCTAAGATCTTACAGCAAGTGAGGGAAACAGTCGGAATCTAGACCTTCGGTTTTTAGATTACCAGCCTCAGATTCTTCCCGCGTTCATTTCCCAGGAACCTCTCTCTCTACCTTTGAGTGGTCTTCCAGTAGATGTCGTCTCGTGGGCTATTGCAGGTTAAAGGCTGTCCGCTGCTTGCAGCCTGTTTGGATTGCCTGGGGATTTTTTTTTTTTTTTTAAGAGAGGGGCAGATCTTTGTATTTGTAATCAGCCTCCCCTTTCTCCTACTCTATAGCGCTTATCCAAAAAAGCCCAGTTAACTTTGTCAAAGGTGTTGCATACTTCTGGACTTGAAACCAGTTGGCTCGTGTTTGGTCTGACCCCACTGCTAAGCATCGATAGCCATCGGTGCTTTATTTACCTTTGATCCTCATTTTTTCTCATCCTTTAAGTGGAGCTCTCTGCTCGCCTCAGGGGATAAAAGTCAGTGCAACAAATTGTGTTTATTCTGTGTCAGGCACTCTCTCACATCCAGAGAGTGGAGAAACAAAACAAGGTAGACCCTGCCATCATGCAGCTGACAGTGTTTGCGGAGAGTTTAACAAGTAATTATGAATATGATGAGTGTTAGGAAAGAAGGACAGGGTGTTATGGAAGTATATAATAGGGGCTCAGGAAAACCCCTTCTGCAGAAGCAGAGTTTAAGAGGAATTTTGAACAATGAAGAGTTCTATGAAAAGAAGGTTAAATGCTTAAGGCAGAGGTTAGTAGCAGAACTGTGTCAGTTGAAGCTCTTTATAGGGATCCCTGTCCAAGTAAAAACCAGGGACAGCCCAGCACTTTCATCATTCATCAATCATTTACTAAGCCCTTAATAGATATGAGACATATTAAATGAGGGACTTGGCCCTGGTGGCTTAGAATTCAGACGTTCTTATGGAGTGGAGGAGGGGGCAGACAAATCAGGGGTGGCTTACAGTGTCACAGTGCACTGTGAGCACAGGGCTATGAGAGGAGGAATACTTGAGCCAGGTTCCCAGCTTTGGGGAGGAAGGTGGAGGCTAAGTCTTGCAGGATTTGTTTAGTCATATAATGAATCTGGAGAGTCCAAATGCAAGAACATGAAGATCTGGACATGTGGAAAACCGTGACAGGAATTCCAGTAATGTTTGGAGAAGCCGAGGAAGTGGGTAGTGGTGGGATCATATATGAAGGCCCTTGTAAACCATGCTAAGGAATTTGGAGCTCACCCTGAAAGCTGTGGGGAGGTTTAGAAGGCTCTGTGTAGGAAAATGATGTGGTTAGATTGATGTTTTAGTTCAGTCTGTCAAGTGGGAAGGAACATAATGAGGAAGTAGACCAGTGTTTGGAAGCTTGCACATGACCTGAACCAAGACAGTGAGAATGGGAAGGAGAGGAGGGATCAGATTTGAACAGTATTAAAGAAATGGAATCTATAGAGTTGGAGGCTGTTTATGGGAATGAAAAAAATAGGAAGAGTCTAGAACAATTTTCTAGTTTTCTGGTTTAAGGAACTGGGTAGTACCATTCATCATGATAAGAGAGAGGAGGGTTAAGTGGGAGAGGTGACATGAAAAGAAAATGAATTTTGGACGTACTAAGTTTGAGGAGTTTACAGCACATTCAGGCAAAGATGTCTAGTAGGGTATCCCAACTAGAAGAAACCATAAGAACAAAGATGTGGAGGCAGGAGAGGGTTTATATTGTTCAGGGAAGTAATGGAGCCTGGAGTTTGTAGGAGAAGATAAGGCCAGAAAAAAAAAAAAAGAAGATGCTGCCAGATTATGAAAGGCGTTTGATGCCTTGTTTGATGCATTTGGATTTTATTCTGTGGTTGGCTGTTTGCTAATTGTTTGAGTTGCTGTGGTCTAGTATAAAGAAATTCCTGCAGGATTTTTCTTCCTCAGAAATACTGCTTCAATCAGATGGACGTAGTTTATGTTGTGGAGGAATTTAAATAAAATTACTTTGTCAAGGAGTTCCCTTTGTGGCTCAATAGTAATGAACCCAGCTAGAATCCATGAGGACACAGGTTCGATCACTGGCCCTGCACAGTAGGTTAAGGATCTGGCATTGCCGTGAGCTGCCAGGTAGGTAAAAAACGTGGCTCAGTTATGGCGTTGCTATGGCTGTGGCTTAAGTCAGCAGTTGCAGCTCCAGTCTCCAATTGGACCCTTAGCCTGAGAACTTCCGTACGCCTTGGGTTCAGCCCTAAAAAGACCAAAAAAAAAAAAAGAGGTACTTTGTCAAATATAATCTGCCTTGCAAACCAAAAGATTCAGTGTATTTTTGCTTTGAGGAAGTTAGCTGCTTAGTTTATAAAAATGTTTTGTTTCTAACCTGAACAGTCATCTTTTTTTCCCATCCTTTTTCTTGCTTATACACAACATTCGTTTTTGTTGTAGTTTTTTTTAATCGGGACTAAGCCTTTAAAAGCGACTTCCTCCTTTCAGTTTTCTGTGAAACATGGTGAGTCAAAGATTCATTTTATTTAAATAAGCAAATGCTGTGTCGTTGGAAGTTGAACCCTCTGGTTTGAAATTTTATCCTGAGATTTGACATTTGAGGATGCTCAAGCCATATCTTAGCCAGTCCTAATGATTATTTATTCCCTTGACTTGTCATCATCAGTTTCTTTCTTTACTTTCTTTTTTTTTTTTTTTGTCTTTTTGCCTTTATCTAGAGCCGCACCCACGGCATATGGAGGTTCCCAGGCTAGGGGTCTAACAGGAGCTGTAGCCGCCGGCCTTCGCCACAGCCGGAGCAACGCGGGATCCGAGCTGCGTCTGCAACCTACACCCACAGCTCACGGCAACGCCGGATCCTTAACCCACTTAGCGATGCCAGGGATCGAACCCACAACCTCATGGTTCCTAGTCGGATTCGTTACCCACTGAGCCACAATGGGAACTCCATCTTTCTTTACTTTCTACTGAGCTGGCTTTCTTACCTATACTTCAGCTTCTCTACCACAACCAGACAAATGTTTTGAAAAGAACCATTTCATTTTGGTTGACCCTTCGCTGGCTTCATTTTCCTAAAGAATCAAGTCTAAACTCTATTGTCCAGTTTACAAAGTTCTCCACAATCAGGTTCTTGTTTTCATTGGGTGGTACTGATTGACATTCTAATTTACAAAGTCCTAAACTCTTACATTAGCGTTTTATTTGTCCCTCTTGGACTTACCTTTTGCTCATTTTTACATTAGAACAGGGTTTCTCAACCTCAACATAATTGACATTTTGGGCCAGATACTTCCTTATTTTGTGGGGTTCTCCTGTACATTGTAGAATTTCAGGAATATCCCTAGCCCTACCCATTATTTGCCAGTGGTACTCCCTAAATTGTGACAACCAAAAATGTCTTCAGACATTGCCAGATGTGTCCTGGAGGACAAAACTGCCTTATTGAGCACAGTGCATTAGGAAGTATCATGGCTATGATTGTGTAATGTCCTATCTCTCCAACTCAATTCTCTGAGGGCAGGTTCATGGCTATAGTTAGTCACCACAATGTATGGTACTCGGTAAGCACTGAGCACCCTGCAGTGAATGAACCATGGATTTCTTTGAGGCATCAAGAATTATTGTTTGGAGTTCCCATCATGGCGCAGCGGTTAACGAATCTGACTAGGAACCATGAGGTTGCGGGTTCGATCCCTGGCCTTGCTCAGTGGATAAAGGATCTGGCGTTGCTGTGAGCTGTGGTGTAGATCCCAGACACAGCTCAGATCTGGCGTTGCTGTGGCTGTGTCGTAGGCCTGCGGCTACAGCTCCCATTCGACCCCTAGCCTGGGAACCTGCATATGCGCGAGTGCGGCCCTAAAAAAAAGGAAAAGAATTATTGTTCATAAGGTTAGTGTTAGTTGACAGCACAAGTCAGTAGATTTATATTTCCCCTGTATTGCAGATATATAAACTCCTGTTTTGTTTGCCTGCATTTAGACAGCTTGGTTTAGTGGACCGGGATTATCATTTATTTTAAATAGCATATGTTTATGATGTTGGTTTTCAATATTTATTTTGACTGGCAAAACTGTTACGCAGTTGACTGTTAAACAACATGGGTTTGATCTGAGTGGGTCCACTTAATATGGGCGGATATTGAAGGCTGACCGTAAATTTATTCCAGGATTTCCCACTGCACTTGAGGTCTGGTGCACATACCCCCCATTGTTCAAGAGTTAACTGTAGTTTCATCATCTTTAATGAATGCAGCTGTAGTGTTCATCATGAACTTATTTCTTCTTTACATACCGTCATGTAAACCTAATAAAAACTATCACAGCTCTGAAAATACTTCTCAGCTACAATGCAGCTTTGTTTGCCTTGTGTTACCAGACCTATTGTGTCAAATTTTTCCATTTGACTAGAAAATAGTTATAGTTGAAATGTTTAATGAAAAGAGTGAGCTTGCTTTTTTGTTTGTTTTTTCTTCCTCCAAAGGTCATTAAAATTCCTATACTTAAGTTAATTATAGACTTACAGTCACAGATCTTTTCATATCTCTAGCTGTAGGTGAATCATGGCTAGGGACAAGTGGCATCCTTGAATCTGTCTTTATGCATGAGAATGGGAAATGCTGTTCTGTTTAAAGCAGCTACCAGTTGAAATCAACCGATGCAGTTTTTCCTTATACAGTGCAAAAGCTACCTGCTAAATGCTCTTATGCTGTTAGTCTTCGTAATATTCTTTGAATGTAAGTAAGAGGGGAACCTATGACCACACAAGGTTATCTATTTGCCCTAGAGCATTGAAGCAGCTAGCTCCTAAGTCTGACTTCAGCTTGTACACTATTACTAGCTTTACTTACTCCTGGAGTTTCAGATAGAGGACCATGTTTAAGGAGGAAACAGGAGACAAGTGCCGATATTGGGTTGGATTCTCTCCCTCCCTAGAAGATAGGCTTTTCTTTCTCTTTTAATCAAAACCTCAGGTGGCAGTGACTCAGGCACTAAATGTCATGGGTTTCATCAGCGAAACCAGATGCTTGGGAAAGAACAGTGGCTCCTGATTTGGGTTAGATTTAGATGGCATCTTTACTGGGGCAAAGTGGTGTCTGTTCTTCGGTTTCTGGGTTAAATCAGTCAACTTGTAAGAATCCTGTTAGCATGTCTAGGTCTTACTTTGTAACATGTTGGAGCCTGTGATTGATGAACATTTCTATATTGTTAGGAATAGAACTAACTAATGCCTTATAGTTTAGAGGTGCCTTATAGTTTTTGGATGAAGAGATATCGAAGTGGAGCTGTTTTACTTGTTTTTTTTTATTATTATTATAAAGAAATTACATAACTACTATGTTTTCTAAAAGTTTGGAAAGCGGGGAAATTGTCCAAAACTCCATCTCTTGAATGTGACATACGGTAAATTTTGTGTTCCTTTCAAATCTGTTTCACAGTGTGCTTAGCTATTCCCCTGTTAGAAGTCAGTGCTAACATTGCAGTGAACATCTTCATGCCTGTCATTTTCCTGCATTAGGATTACTTTCTTAGGATAACATCTCAGGAACAGAATTACAAAGTAAAGGCCAACAGGAGCATTTTGAAGCAGATCAGTTAGGTTACCATAGTATAGAGGGTGACTTGTGTAGTTTTCTTTTCAACTTTATTTAAAGGTATGACTTAGAGAAACAACTATCAAGGTAGAAAACATTTTAAGTGTAGCATCTTCCTACAAGTAGAAATTCATTCCACTGCCTTAATTGCCTGGTGAGATGAGGCAAGAACTGCAGGAGTAACCTGGTTCCATTTACTTCTGAATGACAGGCAGAGGAATTGGGTTGTTTGAATTGTTAGAATGATGAAAGTATGAAGCAGCTTTGGCAGGAATCACTGACCATTTCTGATTTTTCTTTCAAATCAAAATAAATTGCTGGAGAATCAAGCTCATGGTTTCTTGTTGCTCTGCATGATATCTTCAAAAGCCTATCCATTCTCATGGCTTTCTGACATTCTCATGGCTGATGACTTGTAAACATTGATCTCCAGCTTTGATCCTTCCCTGAGCTTTATTTCTAACTATTTACTGGACATTTCCACTTGGAGGCTTCATCTTCTACTCAAACTGTGTATCCAAAACCAATCTCATCTTGCCTTAACTACAACGTGCCAGAAACCTGTTTTTCCCTATACTGTCATCATTCTCTTATGCCCCTGAATTTGCAACTCTAGAGTCATCTTTGACTCCCATCTCTGAACCCTGCTGTACTCAATAGTCAGTACCACACAGTTAATTCTTGTTCTCTGTTTAATGCTCACTTGTTCTGTGTGACCTCCAAGGGCAGAACCGAGATCAGTGGGTGGAAATTGCAGGGAGACTGATTTTGCCTCCATATAAGGAAGAACTTCTAAATACTTTGAGCTGTGTGAATGGAATGGGCTGCCTCCACCAGTCTTGGGTTCTCCACACTGAAGGTATTTGAACAGAGGCTATCTGACTAATTGCTGAGAATGTTGAAAGGTCTGTTCTGCAAACAGATTGTGTTTCTATAAGGTGATTTTTCTAGACTCCGTCTTAATCCTGAGAGCCAGTGATTTGGTAGAAAGTAGCTTTGTCACTCCTGCTAGACTACCTCAGGGCAGAAAAACTATTTTACTGTTATACCATTAATTTGGGTGCTGGTCACTTGTTGCCTAATAGTGATTATTTTTTTTCCTTTGTAATATCAAAGATATTTTTTGCAATAGCATTTTTATTTTCAGCTAGATGAACAGCTTTCAACCTAACTAACATAAACTGTAATTTCTCTCCTGATCCCATTCTGTTAACAACTACTTGTAAAACTTTTGCTTGCCTTCACCCAGAACCTTTGAATGGCTTCACATTTATCACAACATCAAATTCAAATACTGCTTGGCTTTCATTGCTCTCCATAACCTAGCTCGACTTGCTTATTTCCCATGATACTGTATGGGCTGACTCACACCTTCTGTACATAGCCATCTTGGTCTTTTTTGGTTTTCATTGCTCTGGAATGTCTTCCCTTTTTTCTTTTATTTTTTCCCTTCTGAAACCTCCTGAGACTATCTCTAGCCATCGCTGATTTCTTCTGAATTCTCCACATACGTATTAATTTATACCATATAATTCAGGACTGTACAGCATTCTGCAAAGAAAAGGCTCCAGTATATGGATTGATACTTTAACTTTTCCCAAGCCAAATGAAATTAGATTATCTCTAACAGAACTTCAAAAAATATAGTCTTCAGTATTTATTCCACTGGCATTTCATTTGTGTTGTCCTTCCCCAAAAGAATGAAAGCTTTTGGAGGGCAGAGACCGTGGGTCTTCCATTTCTTCAGTAGCTGCAATAAAGCCAAGCACTTTCACTGTATGAGTGTCTTCTGTGTGCCAGGTTGTTCTAGGTGCTGCAAATTGTATATGGGGTTAGCGAAGCTGTTGAGAGAGCGAGGGTGGAGAGAATGGATAAAGTCTTATGCTCCTGGAGCCTGTATTGTAGCACACAGTATGCAGTGATAACGTTTCATGTTTGAACTGCATGTTAAGGCTTCTAAAGTGACTACTCATCTATAAAACGATTCTTTGATCCTTCCATCTCTGTGTGCTAAGTGGGGATCCATTAAATGACTGTCCTAAAGTTACACAATTAATACATGACAGAATTGGGACTTCTGAGTCCTAGCTTTATTTAAACTTGGGTAATTAGAACTGCTTCTCCTTCTGAAGCTTTTATGACAAGAATGTTTAAATAGTTGGCAATCCGTGCTTTCATTTATGCAGGCTTACATTTTGTCATTCAGAATAGCAAGATTAGGCAGAGCTGTAGTTTTCTGCTCTGGCAGTTCTGTATTCTTGGGAAAAACCTTATTTTAAATATTTGCCTTTAAAGTATGTGTATCTATATTGAATGTGAAAAAAATATTGGCCTTCATGGAGGAAACTGAGATCAGAGAAATTGAAAGCTGCTAGTAATGTGACTAAAGACACCATAAAGAGGCCTTGAACCCACAGTGCTGTAAAAATAACTGGGGCTGGATGCCGTGATGAATGAACCACTTAGTCACTTAATTGTGGAGTGGTGGGAAGAGCCTCAGAATTTCTGCTCAAGTCATAGTTTCTGTCTTAATTGGTTGTTTAATATCTGGCAAGCTTTTTAACTTTGGTCAGTTTCTTCATTCTAAAGATGGGGATCAATATCTTTATAACATACCTCACAAAATTATTTTAAGTCTCAAAAGAAGCAACAGTTTGATGATGTAAAGCACGTACAACTATAAGGGAGTTTTGTTTTTAGTTAATGTTATATCATCTAATAAACAAGTTTATCAAGGTACTTGAAGGTCTCTATATCAGTGAATGTAATTTGTGCCCAAGAAGGCAGCATTTATTTGAAAGATGAGAATGTTAGCATCTACAAACAGGCCCCCCCCCCCAAATATTATTTTAAGAAAGGGAGGGAAAAAAAAAAAGCCCATACTGTTTCCTAGGTCTGACAGAGTGGAGGCAACCAGACTTGTGTTGAGGAGAGAGAAGGTAAAGGCCCTTAGTAATTTATTTTTTCAAGGGCCCTTATTAACCTACTGTATTTATAGTGCCTACCATATTTAGAGTACTGGAATTACAAAGGGAAGCCATGGTCTCTTCTGTATGGTGACTCATTGCCTTTTGATTATTAAATAATTTTAAACCAGTGTGTGAAATGTGTGGTAGAAATAAGTGCACAATGGGAGTTCCCTTCGTGGCTCAGTGGTTAACGAATCCGACTAAGAACCATGAGGTTGCGGGTTCGATCCCTGGCCTTGCTCAGTGGGTTAAGGATCCGGTGTTGCCATGAGCTATGGTGTAGGTTGCAGACACGGCTCGGATCCCGCGTTGCTGTGGCTGTGGCGAAGGCCGGCAGCTACAGCTCCTGTTAGACCCCTAGCCTGGGAACCTCCATATGCCGCGGGTGCGGCTGTACATAAAAAGGCAAAAAAGACAAAAAAAAAAGAAATAAGTGCACAATGAAGTGTTGTGGGAACACATACTGGAAATGTTTCTTGTAGAGGTGATACCTTAACTAAGATTCAGTGGACAATAGGAATTCTGGAGAAGGGGCAGATTTAAAAGGGAAAACATACCAAACTGGAAAAACTTCCTAGAGGAGGTGACACCTTAGCTAAATCTGAAAAAGGCAGTACGAGTTATGAGACATGGAACAGATTGGGAAGGGAAAGGAACTGAGCAGAGTGGATAGCACTGTAAAGGCTCCCAAGTGAGAGAAAGCGTAAATCTTCATGGAAAATACAAGTAGTTCTGGGTTGCTGTAGAATGTTGAGAGAAGGTGTGGCAGGAGATAAAACTACCAGAGTGGTAGGAAATAAAGCAGGGCCAGATTATGGAGGTCTTTATTTGGACTTGACTCTGAATCACTGTGGTAGTACAGAGAGTAGATAAAGAGGGTATGATACTGGAATTAGAGAAAACTAGCAAAGATATTATTGCAGTAATCTAGGCAAAGTCATGATAACCAAATTTTAATCAGTCAGGATGAAGACAAGGGGCATTTATTTAGGAGATATACAAGAGAGAGCCTGTGAATTTTGATGACTGATGAGATTAGTGAGGAGATAATTCAGTTAATATTTATGGAATCCTAACCATTTTTCAGGAGTGAATCAAGTACTTCTTTGTGCATTTCCTCATTTATTCTTACTACAGCCCTCTAGTTTTTATACTGTTGTTATCCCAGTTTTATAGATATGGAAGCTGAGGTTTAGAAAATTTGGTACACTCAGTCACAGAGCCAGTGAGTGTCATTATTCAAACTCCCAATCTATCTAACTTCTCTAAAGAGCAACACTTTTTTTGGCCGGGGGCGGGGGGGGGGGCTCTTTTTAGGGCCGAACTCCAGGCATTATGGAGGTTCCCAGGCTAGGGGTTGAATCGGAGCTATAGCTGCGGGCATACACCACAGCCACAGCAATGCGGGATCCAAATTGCGTCTGCGACCTACACCACAATTCACAGCAACACCAGATCTGTAACCCACTGAGCGGTGCCAGGGATCAAACCCACATCCTCATGGATAGTAGTCGGGTTTATTAACCACTGAGCCATGACAGGAACTCTAAGAGCAATACTCTTAACCACTGTACTGTACTGCTTAACGGTTTCTAGGTTACTATCTTGATCAATCAGGTGACTGCTGATAGTGCTGGGTTACTGAGACAGTAAGGGTGGGGCCTGGGGGAGCAGTGTTAGGGAAGATGATGAGTCCTGTTTTAGACATTTCAGATGTCCTCTGGGACATCAGGTGAAGATGTCTAAGTAGAAGCTGGATCTAAAATTCTGAATCCCGGAAGGATGGCCTGAGCTGGATACACTGCTCTGGGTGTTGTTAGTCATGGGTGATTGTGGTGATATCACAAGTGGGCTAGGTAGTAATGCCATAATGGTAGTTGACAGCTTTGGAGTGGACATGACCACCTACAGAATGAATGCATATACCTAGAAAATAAGACAAGCTGTGTCTTATGGTCCCTTCGATTCTGGACATTCTTTTCCATAACATCTCGAATTTTACTCCACTCCCACCAACACAAAAAAACTAGATTCTGTTATCCTATATTTCAATAGTGGTGGAATGAGATTAGCTATAATGATAGTTGTATTGTCCTTTTTCATTCTACTTAAGTTAAAAAGCTTGTGTAGCCATTGAAAGCTTTCAAGTACAAGTGAAAGATGGGAAGGAAGGAAGCAAAATCCCATGAAGCTATATTATTAAGCTTTTAAGATTGTAAGTGTTCACCAACCCTGGCAGCCTTTAGAGACACTTGTACTGCGTTACCACTTAACACTGGCCTCAAACTGTAGCATCCATTATGTATGAAGGAGCATGTTTTATAACAGAATGGGTGATATCGATTAATGGAAGGTGGCTTGGGAATTTATTGCATTCACCACCATAGCCCCCTGGGATTTACAGCGTGTGGTGGGTTATGAGTCCCTGAATAGTACACAGAATGAACAGGGCAGCAATTTGGATACTTAGGCGATTGTGCCATAACCTAAGGGAGAGTATATGGGATGCTTCTAGTCTGCTCCATAGTCTCTTTGGTTTGTGTGTGGAGTAGAGATTTGGAGGCTTCTGCTACCTCTCCAGGCCAGGGAGTTTTATTTGGTTCACCTCATTTATTTTTTCTTTTATTCTTTTCTAAACAGCATTCTCTGGCAAATCACTGGGCCCTGAGAGATCAGAGCCTATACCCAGAAAACAATGGACAGGGATTATATTTTCTTCCTTAGTTTATATTGTAAATTCCTTATCTCTTCCACAGGGAAGACAATACGTTAAATTGAGGTATTCTGGCATGTCTTATCATCTTTGGGAGAAGTGTAATTGCTGTGGTCATTTTAGGTGGCTTCATTTCATTCGGCTTCAGTTACCTGAACTAATTAATGCTTTGAAATGGAATCTCTCCAAGTCAAGTCTTTGATTGAAATTTCACTCACTGATTCTCACCCCCACCCCCACCCCCACACCCATGGCATATGGAAGTTCCTGGGCCAGGGATCAAATCTACACCACAGCAGTGACCCAACTCGCAGCAGTTTCAACACTAGATCCTTAACACACTGAGCCACAGAAGAACTCCTTCACTGACCGATTTTTATGAGATCGGTCATAGTCTCAAGCACTTTATGGCAGTGTATATTGGTAACATGAACATTTATTTATGTGTATTTGTGGGTGACTTTCAGAACCCTTGTCCCTCTGGAGTTCTGGGGTGTTATACTTCAGGTTCATTAACTTAATAAATATATATTGAACACCTTCTACCTCCCAGGTGGTGGTTTGGATGATAGAGTATAAACTTGTTTAGGGAACAAGTCAGAGAGAAGGCCCTTTCTCTTTTGGAGCTTACTTTCTTTAGGATATTAGACATTGAATGAGACTAGTTCCAATAAGTTAATACTTGTGAAAGCTGTAACAAGCTCTTCTGGATGTGCCTGTTCTTTTCCCCTACTGCATATCCAGGTCCTGCCCACCCTCATTTGAAGCCTGGCTCAATTGGCACCTTCTCCGTGATATCCTTATCTGATCCTTCTAGCTGATATATTCTTTCTCTAAAATCCTGTTAGTCTGTCTGTAACCTATGCCACCTTAATTTTTTTTATTTTTTTATTTTTTCTTTTTCCTTTTGTTGTTTTTTAGGGCTGCACCCGCAGCATGTGGAGGTTCCCAGGCTAGGGGTTGAACTGGAGCTACAGCCCCTGGCCTAGGCCACAGCCACAGCAACATGGGATCAGAGCCGTGTCTGCAACCTACACCACAGCTTACAGCAATGCCAGATCCTTAACCCACTGAGCAAGGCCATGGTTCCTAGTCAGATTCGTTTCCGCTGAGCCACGACGGGAACTCCACCTTAATTTTTTTTTTTTCTATTTTATAGTTGTTAGTGCATGTGTAAAGTTTCCTCTATTAGACTGTAAGTTATTGGGGGTAGGATAAATATCCTATTCATCTTGGTTTGGGGCACTCCACATGCAGGCAGCAGGATGTTGTAGGAAAAAAACACTGAACTCAGAGCCAGAAGGCTTGCATTTGAATACTGGCTTCCTTACTAGCTAACTGAGACTAGAAGCAAGTCATTTAACTTTACTGAAATTGTTTCCTATCTCTGAGAGTATAGTAAATATCCTTCTATTCCTAAATAGTTGTTGAGGGGCTCAAACTGCGATAATATATGTGACTGTACTTTGTAAATTCTGAATTCTTACATAAATATTTATTTGGTGATATCATAGTAAATATTCAATAAGTATTTGAATGAGCAAACCTTTGCTTTCACTGTTTCCTGGGTAGTTCTTTTGCTTAACGAAGTCTCTATGTTTTTGTAAATATGCTAGACTGTTTTCCATCTTATTTTAATGTAAAATGATTCTGTTCCTCAGAACTGGTATACCTTCACCCCCAGGGCATTCTTTTTTTTCTTCTTCTTTTCTTTTCTCCCTAGGTTTTATGTAATACTAAACAATAAATGACATTTGATCTTTTTTCAGCAGGTGGTACATTATGGCTGACATGCAAAATCTGGTAGAAAGATTGGAGAGAGCAGTGGGCCGCCTGGAGGCAGTCTCCCATGCCTCTGACACGCACTGTGGGTATGGAGACAGTGCTGCAAAAGGTAAGCAGTATACAGTCCAGCAGAATACTTTGAGTGAAGACTTGATGCCTTGGCCTGAAATTTTTCTATCACACTGTATTATTCCCTTTGGAGCTGACTTCCGAAAACATTTAATCTAGAAGGCTCATTGCCTTTCATTTGCATTGCTGTGTACAGATAAGGGAGGAAGTAAGTTGTGCAGGGAGGCCTGTGGTTAAGTTATTTTAATGCAAGAACTTCCTGCTTGCGTGAGATTTCCTGTTTTTTCTTTAGCAAAGTGACTCTAGTATAACTCAGATGACAAGTGGCATTAAAAAGTTCCTCTCTCCAGGGAGTTCCTATTGTGGTGCGGGGTGGGGGGTGAGGGGGAATGAATGTGACTAGTATATCCCTGAGGATGCAGGTACAATCCCTGGCTTTGCTCAGTGGGTCCAAGATCCAGCATTGCTGTGAGCTACAGTGTAGGTCACAGATGCAGCTCTGATCTGGCGTGGCTGTGGCTGTGGTGTAGGCTGGCGCCTACAGCTCGGATTAGACCCCTAGCTTGGGAACCTCCATATGCTGCGTATGCAGCCCTAAAAAGCAAAAAAAAAAAAATTTTGTCTCTTCATATAATTGCCAAATTGGCCATTTTGCACATGTACCAATTGAATCATATAGAATGTTAGCACTAAAAGGAACCTTAGGGGATCATTTTGTTTATTTTCATTCTATTGTTAAAGAAAATGAAGCTCAGAGAGGAAAGGGGACTTAGCCAGTGTCACACAAGCTGTTATGGTGGTCCTGCAGCTAGAACACAGGCTCCTTATTCATCATGTTCCAGCCTTCAGTTTACTGTGTTACTTTGCCTCTCCAAGTTCGTATGGAAGTGTTTTTAACAAATCCTCTTTCTGATATGTGACTAATTCTTCATGGTGTGTCTGTCTTCAGCAGGAGCAGCTCCATATGTGCAAGCATTTGACTCACTGCTGGCCGGTCCTGTGGCGGAGTACCTCAAGATCAGTAAAGAGATTGGGGGAGATGTACAGAAACATGTAAGGAGGTTTTGACCTTTTTTCCCTCTTAAGGGATAGTGACTTAATCCTACTCATCCTTGGTTTAAGAGCCCCTTGAGAGGCTCCTGGCTCCTTCTCTTTTATCTTCACTGAGGAGCTCAGTCCATGCACTAGAATGGTTCCTCAGAATTTTCCAGGCCCCCTGCTTTTATCACATATTCTCTAGGGGCTTCTTTTATATAGATAGCTTGTTTGGTGCATAAAACATGGCTCAGATCATCTTTGCAATGAGAACATGCTACCAGTCTGATCCCAACATGTTATATAACCAAGCCTCGGTTGGCTTATTCAAAGGAGTCATTATCATGACTTAATATTTATAAAACTGTGCTTGGTAGTTAGGCTAAAGCTATGCTAATGTGAGTTATTTTCACTTAGCCCACAGTAAGAATATGAAGTAGGCAATGACAGGTGCCTCTCCACCCACCTCCCTTCATGTGCTTCTACCCACATTGTCACTATCACCCCACACTGACTCTCTTTGAGACCCAAAATCTTCCTGCTGGTCTCCTCAGTGATCCTTTGTGAGCAGTAACCATATTGACTCTCAGCAAAACTGGTTGCTTGATCTTTGGAAGATCTATTTGGAGCCTCTTACATACCATCTGTTGGCAGTGGTGTTAACTTCAGAGAGTGGGACTGGGACTTAGATGGAGTGTGGGGGCTTGCATTTTTACTTTATACAATATGTGACATTTGAAAAGGTTTGAAACATGTATCACTTTTATGTTTAAAAAATACAAATCCAGGAGTTCCCATGTGGCTCAGCAGTTGGCGAACCTGACTAGCATCCATGAGGACGCAGGTTCAATCCCTGGCCTTGCTCAGTGGGTTAAGGATCTGGCATTGCCGTGACCTGTGGTGTAGGTCGAAGACGTGGCTTGGATCCTGCGTTGCTGTGGCTGTGGCTACAGCTCTGATTGGACCCCTAGCCTGGGAATCTCCACATGCCATAAGTGTGGCCCTATAAAAACCAAAGGGGGGGGAATACAAATGCAGAAAAAGTATGACTTCAATTTGAATTTTAGTATTTGGTAATACTTATATAGCCTCGTATTTCTTAAACTTTTTTGACCATGACCTAGTAAGAAATAATTTGTAACTGAGATATATTCTGCTTCACTTAATAAAGTGCTGTTATGGGTTGCAAAGTTGATTTAATTATCTTTGATGGGTCATGGTCCAGCATTTGAAAAATAGCTTTAACCTTAAGGAGTAAATACCTTGAGAATTTGAGGCATAACTTTAGGCTTTTGCCTTTCTTCTTACCTCTAGTGATTTTTTTTTAACCTCCAGATTTTTGAGAACAGATTTTTTTTGGTGGTGCAATGTAGGAGGGATATTTCAGTGCAGTTGCTAACTTGACATTGAAAGCTAGTCCCGTTTATCTTCATCTCCAACTCTGGATATATATCCCTGATTAGTCCTGATAGGAACAATTGTATATGTAATTTTGCTGTCGGTCCCTGGAATCTGGAATACTTGAGAAAATCAGCGTGAAGTGCCTGGGTTGCTACCAGAGTATATGGAAGGGGAGGTTTTTGGGTTATTCTTATTGGGACCTCTCTAGTTGTAAAGTATCACCGATAGCTGATTCTTCTCCTTTCCTCTCTTTTTTAGGCAGAAATGGTCCATACAGGTCTGAAGTTGGAGCAAGCTCTCTTGATTACAGCTTCTCAGTGCCAACAGCCTGTAGGTGTAAGTTCACTACTAGTTGGTTTTGTTTTGGTTTAATGCACAGAACAGCTTGAGAGCTTTCTGCTAATGCTGTATTAAAACTTTGTGAACCTTCAGCATGCCTAAATAACGTTAAGATGGACCTATTGTGGAGTTTCCTGGTGGCCTAGCAGTTAAGGATCCAGTGTTGTTACTGCTGTGTTGCAAGACCTACCAGGCTCATGTACATTCACATCAAAGTCCTAGGAGAGAGAGTCAGATTTTAAGCCCTGCTATGGGAATGTGCCATTGAGTATTTATTTATTGGGCTGTACTGGCTTTTTTTTTTTTCTGTCAGTTTACTTAGGCCTATAGTTACACCTGGGACTTCGCTGTTTCTTTCAGTAGACAGTCTTTTTTAGCCTCCTGGCTTCGGCCAAATTCATCATATTGTCCCCTAAGCTCTCTGGGTCATAGAAAGTGGTTCTCTTGCTTCACTGTGGGTGGGCTTGGTAAGACTGCTGTGGAGATCCTAAAACTCCTAAAGGGAGTTCCCATTTTCGCTCTAGAGGGTTAAGAACCCAACTAGTATCCATGAGGATGCACGTTTGATCCCTGGCTTTGTTCAGTGGGTTAAGGATCCGGCATTGCTGTGGCTGTGGCATAGTTCAGCAGCTGTGGCTCCAGTTTGACCCCTAGCCTGGGAACTTAACGTATGCCGCAGGTGCGCACAGCCCTAAAAAGAAAAAATAAGATTTTCCTAAAGTATCGCTTCTCTCCTCACCCTTCAGTGGTTGGGCATCTCTTTATTTCTACCTCAAAAATTTATGCTGCCAAAATATGAAAATAAAGAAAATATAGAAAATTTTCAGAGCCAAAACGTTTTGTTTTGTTTCTTCATTTTACATTTGGCTTTTATAGGCAGAAGGATAATTAAATAAGTCTTCCTGCTAATGCTGTATTAAAACTTTGTGAAACTTCAGCATGCCTAAATAATGTTAAAATAGCATAAGTTTATGTTAAATATGTTACACTGTAGTTCTCAGTCTGTCTTAAATGGTTAAAGCATTTTGTCTAAACCTTTTTTCCAGCCTCACACTTTCCACAACAAATCAGGCAGCTGACACACAATTATATTTCCCTTGCTTTGGTTCCAGGATTGGCAGGCTACAGTCTACAGGCCAAATCTTGGCCCACCACCTATTTTAAATGAAGTTTTTGTGGAACACAGCCATGTCCGTTCTTGTAGGTATTATCTATTGCTGCTTTGTGCACTACAGCAGCCGAGTTGAGGAATAGCAGCAGACCGTATGGCCTGTAAAGCCTAAAATATTTTGGTCTGGCTCTTTGCACAAAGTTTGCCGACTCCTGCTTTAGACTGTTTTCACGCTAAGATCTGAGGGTTGAGATGTTTAGGAAACTAAGCTTTGAAGGAAGGATGAAAATACAGAAACACAGGATTCATCTATTTTGCTAAGCTGCCTGCTCAAATGCCAAGCCCTCTAATTGTATTTGATTCAGCAAATCTCTTCTCAGCCATTGCTGTATGACTAACAACATGCCGAGGGCTTTAAGGATTATAAAAGAGGGCTAAAACAAACCCTTTGAAGAATGAATGAGAAAGAAAAACATGTCCACTCTTGGGTCCATTCATAAATTGTGCTGATGTGTGAAAAGGTGCCAGAATTGGTTATGCTGATGATAGATGCTTTAGGAGGCCAGTGAGGCTGGGTGGGGGCGCTGTTCCTCCTGAAACGAAGAAGCACGTGGATAGCTGGAAAAGGACGAGCCCACCATGAGTGAAGGCCCAGAAATGGGCTAGTATCTATGGGACAGGAAAGAGACAAGTGGCAGAAATGATAGAATTTTGTGGTACAGCTGGAGTATGTATGGGTCCTGATCATGAAGGAACACAGAATCCAGCCTGAGGAGTTGGCACTCTGTGGGGAGAGTGAGATGATGAGCAATGCTGTATCCATATGAGTCTGTCAGGGTGACAGAGCTTATTTGTATGCTCATTGTAGTTTGTGAAGAATTCTTGCCTTCAGGATCAGAGTTGAGTAGCATGTCAAGCTTTTATAAAAAGACACTAACCTCCATTTTTTCCTACATCTCTTTCTAGAATAAGCTTTCTGATTTGTTGGCACCCATCTCCGAGCAGATCCAAGAAGTGATAACCTTTCGGGAGAAGAACCGAGGCAGCAAGCTGTTCAATCACCTGTCAGCTGTCAGTGAAAGCATCCAGGCCCTGGGTTGGGTGGCTATGGTGAGCAACACAGTGTCCAGGGGACGGAAGGGGCAGAATGAAGGAGGGAAGGGGCAGAATGAAGATATGGGCGGAGAGGCTCCGAGTCACTGACAGCATCTCTTTCTAGGCTCCCAAGCCTGGTCCCTATGTGAAGGAAATGAATGATGCTGCCATGTTTTACACAAACCGAGTCCTCAAGGAGTACAAAGATGTGTAAGTCTATTCTGTCCTCGGGGGTAAAAGACAAACCCAGCTGGTCATTTACTGGAGTGGTGCTTTGGGTTAAATTAAGGCTATCTTTGGCTACCATGTTGGTTTCCTTATCTCAGGGCTGTGTTTTGGAAAGTTTGATAGAGATTGGCTCATAGAAGCTATACTTGGGAGTTTCCGTCATGGCTTAGCAGAAACGAATCTGACTAGCATCCATGAGGACACAGGTTCCATCCCTGGCCTTGCTCAGTGGGTTAAGGATCTGGCATTACTGTGACCTGTGGCTTATGTCGCAGATGCTTCTCGGATCTGGCATTGCTGTGGCCGTGGCTTAGGCTGGCAGCTCCAATTGAACCCCGAGCCTTGGGACCTCCATATACCGTGGGTGCATCCCTAAAATAAAATTTTATAAAAAGACAAAAAAAAGCAAAAACAAAAAACAAAGACAGAAGCTGTATTTGCAAGAAGGAAGTGTTTCTTTCGGCTTCCTCTTCTGCTTTTTCTCCAGGATTTGTAAAGACATTTTGAGTCTTCTAATCCTTATCCTTCCAGGTTTAGGAGGTTTTGCTGGAGGTGATAATAGACTAATGCCCTTTTATTTGCCTGTGTGGATAAGATTTTGTTCCTTTGTTGAAAACTTCTAACTGGCCCAGCGGCAGAATGTTTAATAAGATTTACTAGAAAATAACCCTGACTCTTCATGTGGTCAGGTAAAGTGAGAGGAGGGCTGCTGACCAACGCGGGTATTGCATAAGGGGAGTCACTGTCTGTTCAACCACAAATGTCCACCAGTGCTGACTTCTCCATTGCTGGTTTTGAGCTAGAGTGACTGTAGGTGGCTGTTACTCAGCTGCATGACTATCCAAACCCTTCTTTTCTTCCATCCTTCATTAGTTAATTGACATTTGTTGAATAACTACTTTGTGAAGGAGTAAGCCTTCATGTGGGTGAAATATGTCCCAGAACACCGGGCAGCTCCTTGAATTCTTCTAGCAACCTGAAATTGAGCATCACGATGTTTTGTTATAGCCCACCATTGTACGCCACAATTTATAGTTGAGGAAATTAGGTTTTATGCTTAATAGTCATAAGAAGAGAGGAGACTTGAACTAGAGTGCTGTGCTATTTCTGTAATTTAATACTGATTATTTCCTTCTAAAGGGGAGTTTTTTTTTTTTTTTTTCATTATTTTTGGGGCAGGCACACTTTGACATAAGGCACTATGCTACACGGCACTGGAGCTGCGTGAAGTCCTGGCAATCCACAGTAATGTTCAAGAGATCTCTCTACCACGGCTTCATACACAGAATGTTTGCTTTTAGCAGTTTTATATATATTAGGTTCTGCCTAAGGTCTGTTTTGGAAAAACAGTTTTGCTACTTTAAAAAAGTTTGAGGAATCCTGCTATGAGAGATAGATAATCTGGAGTCCCCAATCATTTGGACTTTGGTCTAATTAGGGTGAGAATCTGTTTAAAAACAAAAACAAAAAAAAAAACTCTCAGTTATGATTTTAATAAAAAGGAAAAGGCTGCCACTGAGCAGAGCCTGAGAAATGCCACAGGCAGGAGGATATGAAATCACAGATAGGAGGGGTTCTGGAGTCACTGTTGTACCGTGCCCTGACTGGCTGTGATGAGCTCTTTAATTCTCCCAGGGATAAGAAGCACGTGGACTGGGTCAAAGCTTACTTGAGTATATGGACAGAACTGCAGGCTTACATTAAGGAGTTCCATACGACTGGACTGGCCTGGAGCAAAACGGTTAGTGAGTGCCCCTTCCCTCCACTCATCCCTTCGTCCCTCCAGGACTGGATCTACGGGCTTCTTAGACCTTAGCATTACCAAGGTCCAGGAAGGAATGCTAGTCTTTTCAGTGGAGGGTAGAAAAAGGACAGAAGCAAATGGAGAAAAAAGAATGGGAAATTCCCCTTGTGGCTCAGTGGAAATGAATCTGACTAGCATCCATGAGGACACAGGTTCCATCCCTGACCTCGCTCAGTGGGTTAAGGATCCGGCATTCCTGTGAGCTGCAGTGTAGGTCACAGATGAGGCTCAGATCTAGCATGGCTATGGCTGTGGTGTAGGCCAAGCTCCAGTTCGAGACCCCCTAGTGTGGTAACCTCCATATGCTGCAGGTATGACTGTAAAAAGAAAAATTTTTTAAAAAAGAAGCTTGAAAATATAGATACAAAACCCTAATACAAATCACCCAGCTAGGTGCTGTAATAAAGATAGGGACAGACTATGGAGTATGTAGAGGAGAAATGATTCTCCCTGGGACAGACTGTACTTTCAAGAGGTTTACTCTGATCTGAGCCTTTTCAAGTATAGGACAGAAGTGGAAGAAACGGGGATACTAGCAAACAGCAAAGCTTAAAGTAAATGCAGAGTAAATGTAGAGCTTGGTCATCTGGCCTCAGTAAGGAGAGATACTCATTTTTAGGAGGAAAGGCTGGAAAGGAAGACAGTTGACTTTATAATAGGTGATAAGTAATTATAAATATATGAGCAAGACAGTGGTAATGATCAGATTTGTCCTTAAAAGAGTCTTAGTATACAGGTTAGGGATAAGGGCTTGTGCCAAACTATGAAAGTGCTCATGGTGCTAGGGCCTGGTACAGAAGAATTTACAGGATGTCACAGGATAATAAAATGATTTGATGAGTTTAGAAAACTCAAAGATGGAATAGTCAAGCTTGGATGGTAATGTCTTTCACTAAAGTAAAGACACGGGGATTGTATAAGGCAGGGGAGCAGGCAGGGGATGGTGAAATCAATCAGTCTTGGCCTTTGTGAAGTTGAAATACTTGTGACACCCTAAGTCAATTTTTTAGAAATACAGATTTAGAGCTGAAATTAGGTAGAGGCAGATGGAAAAATGTGAGGGTTGAAAAATGGATCTGAGTTAGATCTCAGGAAAGGGTGAGAAGGAATAAAGCCACGTTGGGTGTGGGTCAGGAGTATTAATCAGAGCATCGAGGGCTCCAGTGGGCATCCTGTGTATCTTGGACACACAGAGACCCTATTGGGGGTGGTACAGAGGGGAAGAGAGGCTGACTGTGTGACCTGCGCTTACTCTTCCAGGGGCCCGTGGCAAAAGAACTGAGTGGATTGCCATCTGGACCCTCTGCTGGATCGGGTCCTCCCCTCCCTCCACCAGGCCCACCTCCCCCCCCAGTCCCCACCAGTTCAGGCTCAGATGATTCTGCCTCACGCTCAGCGCTGTTTGCGCAGATTAATCAGGGGGAGAGCATCACACACGGTAAGCAAATACTTTGGTAAGAGGAGTTGGTGCAGTAAGTTGTTTTGGCAAGAATTTACCAACTAAAGACCCGGCAGCCTGTAAACCAGAACTGTGGTTTGTGTATGGGAGAGTTCTGGACTGTCACGTTCCTTCAGGTTGCCAAAATGGACAGCAAAGCTGGCTTAAATGGAAATTGAAAAATGGGTCATTAGAGTGGGGGAGGCCCTCTCCCCATAGGAACATGATGTAATATTAAGGGGCTTATACAGAGTACCCTATTGTACCAAGGCACGGTGTGGCAGTTTTCCCCAGAGCTTTCTCCATGTTACCAGATGGTCTCTTTGGGAAATCATCGTGGGGGGTGGGCGTTAACCTCCTCAGAGGATATGTATTAGTCATGTGGAGAATCTGCATAAGAATGACCTAATGTTAGAGTTCCCTGCTGGCTCAGTAAGTTAAGGATCATCTGGCATTGTCACTGCTCTGGCTGGGATTGCAGTTGTGTCTTCGGTTCGATCCTTGGCCTGGGAACTTTGGTATGCCATGGGCATGGCCAAAAACAAAGAAACAAAACAAAAAAGAATAACCTAATATGGGTATAGAGAAAGTAGATACCCTTACACACAGTAGGTGGAAGTCTAAATTATACAGCAGCACTCTCCTAGGAATCTACCTATAAAAATATTGAAAGAACAAGTTTTATACATTGTGATTTTTAGTAGTTAAAAAGAAGTACTCTAACAACCTATATGTCCAAATGTAAGAGAAATGGTTAACTGGCAGATTCCTCTTGATGGAATATTATGTAGCCATTAAACCTTTTTCTGCAGTGACAACTATGAGTAGAAAAATTATTGGCAGGAGAGTTTCAAATTTTAACACTGACTGGGATGGTAGGTTAGCTGTGGGTGAGGGTTTTTTTTCTTATACCAAGTTTTCTTTATTATCACCTACTACTTTTTCTTCCTCTGCTTTAAAAACGATACGTTTTATGAGTATATATTTGGTATGCGTCTTTCTTTCTAGATCTTTTTCTTGCACTTACATACTCATCACCTGATACACACACATTTCATGTAATTTTTTTAGTGGAACTATAATTTAACCTTGGGGTAGAAGAGAAATCATAAAAGTGCTTCTTCAAAGCTGCATGTGAGAGAACATCTTAAAGGCTCTGGGTTTTGGCTTTGCATTTTTTGTTAAGGATCAGCTTAACTTCTGATAGCAGTAGTTGGCTACTGGCTCAGCCCAGAGCCCTGGTATGAAGGACAGGAGCAAGGCAGCTGTTGTTCTTACAGCCCTGAAACACGTATCGGATGACATGAAGACTCACAAGAACCCTGCTTTGAAGGCTCAGAGTGGGCCAGTGCGAACTGGCCCCAAACCATTCTCTGCATCTAAACCTGGAATCAGCCCATCCCCCAAACCCGTCACAAAGAAGGAGCCAGCTCTACTTGAACTGGAGGGCAAGAAGTGGAGAGTGGTGAGTTAAAAATGCCAGGACTGGGGGGGAACAAGGAGTGGGGACAGAGCACAGAGTGGGTTAAACGGAACACAGCCACATGAGCACAGGTTCTGGCTTAGACTGCAAAAATGAAAGTTCGGGGAAGTCTGTTTTTTGGGGTGTAGCATGTGCTTAGTGATGAGATTCCTAAAAGGGGTATCTCTTTAACAGGAAAATCAGGAGAATGTTTCCAACCTGGTGATAGATGATACAGAGCTGAAACAGGTGGCTTACATATTCAAATGTGTCAACTCCACATTGCAAATCAAGGGCAAAATTAACTCCATTACAGTAGGTGAGTTCTTGTTGGCCTAGGCAGGCTCTGTCCTAGAGCTTGAGAGGACTGCAACCACATCTACCCTGTTTCTCGAGATTCTTACATATAGGGCTTTGCTTTCAAGCTGCACTGCTGACTGGCTCCCTTTCTTCTCCTAGATAACTGTAAGAAACTCGGTCTGGTGTTCGATGACGTGGTGGGCATTGTGGAGATAATCAATAGTCGGGATGTCAAAGTTCAGGTAACCTGATGTCTTGGCTCCTTCCTTTGGTCCCTGAGGAATTAATTGAAAGAGAAACAGCCGACCCACAGATGTTACTATGGTGGGAATCCGACTCTCCAGAGTCTGTAAGCTGAGCTGCTTTGGATGTGGCAGGAAAGGAATTGGCCCTTATCGAGAGCCCTTTCCCAGCACCCGTTCCCACCCGCCTCTGGTATCCGGTATCTGTTGTACACCTGTGAGGTCTTCATGTAGTTGCTAAATCCTGTGCAACAGGGAAAGCTTATTGTTTTTGTCCGGCTGCTGGGACTCAGTGCTCTCGGTTTCCCCTGCAGGTAATGGGTAAAGTGCCAACCATTTCGATCAACAAAACAGACGGCTGCCATGTTTACCTGAGCAAGAATTCCCTGGATTGTGAGATAGTCAGTGCCAAATCTTCTGAGATGAATGTCCTCATTCCGACAGAAGGCGGTGACTTTGTAAGTTTCTTGATCACTTGAGTAGCATGACTTAAAAACAGAAGGGACTGAAGAAAGCTAGTTGATGGAGTGTGCGCCCAAGCGGGTGCAGCCCAGCAGTGCACACTCAAGCTCACGGAAGCGTGAGGTCCCACAAAATAGACCCCCAAAGGACAATGGTTTCTGGCCTTTCTTGGGCTGAGCAGATGCTCAGGGTAGTAAAAAGGAGTGAGATTGAGTCATAGCACCCTGTTGAGCTGATGCCATGAAGCCATACACATTCCCATCTACACTTCATAGGTTCAGGTCTGTCCAAGGTTACTGAACAGTAGGAAACACATTCAGACCTACCCCTGTCCAGCTTTGGAGCCTTGGTTCTCAGTCCTGCGTTGTGATGCTTCTTCATTGTATCCATGGTAGCAGAGGTGGCAGCTGCCAGGCCGTAGCCATGCTTTCACAGCCGTGGTCCAGTTTCCCTCTCGTTACGTCCTACTTGTTCTCAGAGTGGGGTGTGAGCAAGTATTGGGGGGAAAGTGTGAGTTTTAATTAACCCCAACATATTGCTCAGCTCTGGTTTAAACCTGTTGTTTCTTTCTTTGCAGAATGAGTTCCCAGTCCCTGAGCAGTTCAAGACCCTATGGAATGGGCAGAAGTTGGTCACCACAGTGACAGAAATTGCTGGATAAGCAAAGTGCCACTGGGTTCTTTGCCCTCTCCCTCACACCGTGGGATAAATCTGTATCAAGATGGTTCTTTTCTAGATTTCCTCTACCTTTCTGCTCTTAAACTGCTTCTCTGCTTTGAGAAGCACAGCTACCTGCCTTCACTGAAATATACCTCAGGCTGAGATTTGGGGTGGGATAGCAGGTCAGTTGATCTTCTGCAGGAAGGGGCAGCTTTTCCTTGTCAGCTCGACACACCGCCAGTCCATTCTTAAGGAACTGTAGACCAGGACCGGGGAGCTTTCAGCCTTTGGGGTTATTTGACCAAGAGTCTTTTGGGAAGAATAAAAGAGTCCCCAGGAATTAACAGATCAGAACAAGTTAACCTTTCTCTAACAATGAGCGTGAAGGTAGCAGAAGTTGGTGTGATTCTAGCCGGTTCTTTTTACTTAAACTAATTTTCACTGTTGACAAGTAAGGCAAGGGTTGCACAGGACCAGAGGCTGAAGCTTGGCCATCTAGCATTCCAAGCCAAAAGATTGCCTGTAAGCATTCCTTCTCTTCTGCATTCCACCCTGCGTCTGCCCCAAGTCCAGATCGTAGGTTCTCCTGTGTTAGCTGCTGTGGCGGTGCCCTGCACACAGGCGAGCTAAAGGAGTCTTGGACCCTTTCTCTTTCTGGAGCCCCTGCCTAGCACCTTCCTACAGAGTTGATTTTTAAAGAGAGAGAGAGAAAGGAAAACCACACCATTCCCAGGAATCTGGCTCCCCTTCTCTTTCATGCTAGGTGCCCTTCCTCCATCTCCACTGCCTCCTTTGCCCTGTCATGCTCAACAACTTTTGGCTTCTGTCTGGGCACCTCAACAGAGAACTAAAATCTCCATTGCAGGCTGGTTTTAGGTCTTAAGTAAGAATCTTGCACAGCACTGCTAAGGTAAATTTCAGCTTTTCTCTAGGACATTTTACCAAAATATGCAACTTTTTTTGGTGGGAAGAGAGACTGTCCTGTGACTTCTATCCATTTCCTGAGGCCTGTGGAAATAAACCTTTATGTACTTAAAGTTATACAGAAAATAGAATAAAATTAATACCAAACTCGCTTCGTATTTACCTATGATATTGCTGTACAGCGATGTAAGAATATTGAAAAGAAAAATGAGAATTCTGGAGTTCCACTGTGGCACAGCAGAAACGCATCTGACTAGCATTAATGAGGATGAAGGTTTGATCCCTGGCCTCACTCAGTGGGCCGGGGATCCAGTGTTGCCGTGAGCTGTGGTGTAGGTTGCAGATGCAGCCTGGCTCCCACGTTGCTGTGGCTGTGGTTAGGCTGGCAGCTACAGCTCCAATTAGACCCCTAGCCTAGGAACCTCCATATGCCATAGGTGCGGCCCTAAAAAGCAAAAAGAAAAAAAAATGACACCAAGGGTAAGAAACTACTCTTTATTTTAAACAACTTCATAAAATTATTTTCATACGCCCCCATTTCTTGCCTTTCATCCTTTTATTTGAAAACTAAGTCTTGAGAAAGGTGAAGGAGAAAACAGGATAAATGTGGCATCACTAATAAGGTGTTCCCTCAATACAGCTAATCATCTCCTCCAGCTGGCGTCCTGCGAAGCGTTGCTAGGTTTTCACAAGATGAGGGAGTGACAGCTAAGACATCCATGCTCAAGCAGTGTGGGAAACGGTAGCTCAAGGTTAGTTTTCCTCAGTGTAACAGGAATTCTCAGAGTCCTTAATATTCTAACGTGGGTTTATCTCCAAGAGAAGAGGGATCTGGAATACTCCCCAAGCTTTTTGAGCAAACAGGCTTCTTCACAGAACACATCAGAAGTAATTTGGAGTGTGCTGGTAAGAATTTGAGGCAAAAGTTAGCCTGATACTGTTGTATTTTTCCTCCCATTCTTTGCTAATGCCAGCAATAAATAGCTAGGATCCAGACTACTAGTCATAGTAAGAAAGGACAGGTCATCCAGGATGGAATGGAAAGAACTAGCTACTCTTTTTAATTTCTACATCCTCCTTTAACCTTCCTTTCTCCGTGAGTTCAACAACACATACTTCCTCCCTTAGGCAATCCTTTTGGCTGCTACCTCCCTCCTCCCTTCTTTCATGATAGCAACTAATTCATCACCACCCGAGGAGATAGTGCTACCGAGGTGAGACAGTGGGCTGGTCTAATAATAGCTAAGATGCCACAGAAAGCAACATACTCAAAGGGGCAGGCAGCCTCAAGGAATCATGGACACATTCTCCAAGCAATACTTTCCCAAGCACTGGGCTAATCACCAGCACAAGTGAGAATACCTCAGGCCTGGGTACTGGCCTCCTGGCTTGAGATGTGGCTAGATTTTCCTGAGAGAAGCATCTGCCTTAGAGTCTGACTGGTTTCCTTTGTTCAGTTTCTTCCAGGGCTGGGCCCAGTTCTACCACCGACCTGCAGTAAACTCCCGAGGCCTGAGTTTGTCCACATCAAAGGGTTGTAAAACAATCTCTGGTTATTAGCTAATTAAACTTGTATTCAATACCATATGCAGATAGGATGAGACAAAGGATAAGATTCGTATCTTAGATCTTCCCGAGCAGGGCAAGTTAGATGAAGACTAGAGAGAGGGATTAGTTGCTGGCTGGATCTGAGCTCGGGCTTGGGCACGTAGGAAACTGGAAGTTGTGAGGCGTTTCCTGAGCTCTAGTGCCAACTACGAGGGTTTCACTCGAGGAAGGGTATGATATGGGCATAAAACCATTCTTCAGGCAGCTGAAGATGGTCCCCTTCTAGACCCAGGAACACCAGCTGTCCTGCCTTGTCCATTTCCTTTAGCCCAAGACGATCCTGCGGAGAGAAAGGCCATAGTCAAGAGGCTTAATGAGGAGTTCCCGTAGTGGCGCAGTGGTTAACGAATCCGACTAGGAACCATGAGGTTGTGGGTTCGATCTCTGGCATCGCTCAGTGGGTTAATGATCCAGCGTTGCCGTGAGCTGTGGTGTAGCTTGCAGACACGGCTTGGATCTGGTGTTGCTGTGGCTTTGGTGTAGACCATTGGCTGTAGCTCCGATTCAACCCCTAGCCTGGGAACTTCCATATGCCATGGGTGTGGCCCTAAAATTAAAAAAAAAAAGAAGGCTTAATGAAGAGTTTCACAGTAAAATCGCAAAGAAATCAATTAATTGTTGCAATATATTCTAAAAATGCAATCTGAGTATTAAAATTCAGGTGTATTGTTGAAAATGCCAAAAAGGATACTTCAGTATTTTCTCTAAACGTTAAAAATGTATGTGCAATTGAAGGTGTTCTGTACAGAGTTATATTCTGCTTTCTGAAGTTTCCCAAAGCTTCTGGAGGACCACGTAGGGGTGGACATGGGCAAGCCACAGACAAAACTGCCCTAGAATGTCAGGTTACGTGGGACTGAACCAAAAACAGGAGAACATTAGTTAGATAACTTAAAATATAACCAACCCCCAGATAACAAAACTCAGCCACTTTCATAGCGTGCAGTTGAAGTCCTTACGCACAGCCAGGGTGCCACAGAACAAACACAGTTGAGAAAAAGAGCAGGTGCAATGGTGCCACAGTGTTGCTTCTGCTGTACCTGCCATCAGTTTGAGTTTCATGAGAAGTCCTTAGTTGTAATTTCCAAACTCTTAACTTCCCTTTCCTTTTACCTCACCCAAGTTGGGGTGCCAGATGCAGGAGAAAAGCCAAGAAAACTGGCTTCTGAAATTACTTGGAGGAATTCTAGTAGGAAGTGAGTAGTTCAGATGTAGCACTTGTGCACTGGGGAGAGCATCTCCCATATACACTGCTTAAGAGTGTGGAAGGCCCTAGAACTGCAGATGGTGAAATACTGCCACTTGTACTTTAGAAATAGGACCTACTGCTAAGCAAAAGTCACAGCCCTGTTCCTCCCAGTCTCCTGCAGGCGGAGCTCCCCTTGTCAGTGCCTGGCTTAAAAACAGGACTTCCACATCTATTGTTTTAAAGTAATAGCCCTAAAAAAAAAAAATTAAAAAGTAACAGCCCTCTCTGTTTTTGCTGTGCGTTGAGGGCTTCTTGGATCTGTAGTGGACTGTACCTCAGAAGAGGAAGCCAGTTCTAAACCTTGTTATCAGAAGGAAGGAGTTCGTGTGTGCCTTGCATGCGCCAGAAAACTGTGAGGTTCGGGTCCTTCAACCTTCAGGACAGAGACTTTGGTAAACTAGCGTCTGATACATCAGTGCAACAATCAGCAGCCTAACACGCCTTGCCCAGATTAGACCCAAGTCAGACGCCTCATGAGCACCTGCTATGCTGGGGTGCACAGGACTAGCTCTACCACCGAAGCACGAGCAGTTTCTGTGACCAGGAGCTGAAAAGGATGGCACCTCTCTCCCCAGTTACCTGTGTGTACAGGGTACTCTCCTGTAAGGGAATGGTTTCCTTGGCTTGGCCGCTTCTGTAAAATCCAAACCACTGCAGGAGAGGAGGAAAAAATGAGGTCAGATCAGACACATGGCACATACTGCCAAAATGATTCAAGGCTGGCTAGTAGCTAAGCCTGCCAACGAACTAAACACCCTGATGCTGCAGCAAAGGAGGGAAAATAGAGCATGTCTTGAGTCATTGCTTTTTAAGTGGGGCCCCCGAGGGATGAGTTCATCATTCCAAAGAGCTCTCCAATCCCCAGAATTGTTGCTTCCTACAATTATTCGGCACCAACTCTGAAAAATCCTTGGGCTGAATTCTACACACTCAAAGATGAAAATGTATACGGTCTGTTTTCAAGAAGCTCTAGCCAAATGCACAGAAACAACTCATTGCTTGGCATTGGGGTCAGCTAACTCTTCTGTAAAGACCAGACACAAAAGATTTTAGGCTTAAAGTGCCACGCAGTTGCAATTACTAAATGCTGCCCTGTAATGCAAAAGCAGCCGCAGACAATATTTTTTAAATGAATATGGCTGCATTCTAATGAAACGTTATTTATAGACATTGAAATTTGAATTTCATGTAATTCAGACATCATCAAATATTCTTTCGACTTTCTTCTAACATTTAAAAATGCAAAAACCAGAGTTCCCGTCATGGCTCAGTGGTTAACGAATCTGACTAGGAACCATGAGGTTGTGGGTTCCATCCCTGGCCTCGCTCAGTGGGTTAAGGATCCGGCGTTGCTATGAGCTGTGGTGTAGGTCACAGATGCGGCTTGGATCCTACGTTGCTGTGGCTGTGGCATAGGCCGTCGACTACAGCTCCGATTAGACCCCTAGCCTGGGAACCTCCATATGCCACGAGTGTGGCCCTAGAAAAGGCAAAAAGACAAAAAAAAAAAAAAAAGAAAGAAAATTAATTAATTAATTTAAAAAAATGCTGGATTTGGCCCACTGGCTGTAGTTTGTTAGTTCCCGGAGCTCTGACACAATGTGATGAATGCTGATAAGACAGAGGATGATTATTCTTTAAAAGAGGGAGCAGAAGTTCCCAGTGTGGTGCAATGGGATTGGTGGTGTCTTGGGAGCACTGGGATGCAGGTTTGATTCCCAGCCTGGCACAGCAGGTTAAGGGTATGGCACTGCCACAGCTGTGGCATAGGTCACAACTGCAGCTCAGATCTGATCCCTGGCCAGGGAACTCCATATGCCCAGGGGCAGTTAAAAAAAAAAAAAAAAATGGGAAGGAAGGAAGGAAGCAGGGGAGGGAAGGAGGGGAGGGAAGTAGGAGAGGAAGGAAGGAAGAAAAAAAAGAGGGAGCAAATTCTGCTTGGAGTAGGAGTAGCATCCTGGATGGAGGAAGAGACATTTGAGATTGGCCTTGACAGCTGAACTGGAGCTTATCAGGTGAAGAAGCCCAGGGAAGGGCATTTTAGAGACTGAAAAGCATGAACAAAGACACACAAAAGAAAAAGCATGTGCCGGGCTCAGGGCATTTCAAGTAGTACAATATGATTTGATCAGAGGGTATGAAGTGGTCATGAAATGAGATTAGGCTGGAAAGACAGGTCGAAGCCAGGTCAAGGCAGGCGTTGAATATGAACCTCAGGGATTTACACAGACTATGGACTGGTGGTTGTGAACCTTTTCTGGATCAGTTTTCTGAAAATCTGATAGAAAATTATAGATCCTCCCTCTGAGGATGCAACTACAGTTGACCTTTGAACAACACGGATTTGAACTGCTCAGGCCCACTCAGACTCAGATTTTTTTCAATACTGTGGATGCTGAAGAGCCAGCTCTACGTTATATGCAGATTTTTGACTATGAGGAGGGAGGGTTGGCGTCCCTAATTCCTCTGTAGTTCAAGGGTCAATCGTATACAAGTTTGCACACAATTCTGGGCAGTGCAGGTTACAACCCTCAGTGTCCTACTGATATAGACTCAAGCAAAGAGCCCCTGCTCTACAAAAAGGTCAGTGCAGGCAGCTACGTTTGACTGCTACTGATGCCAGGGGTCTCCTCGAATCATGTGGCCTGAACGGTGTCTCACCTCAGAATCCACGGGGTCCACAATGGAATCATTAAGGAATTTCACCATCACAAACTTCTTCAGAGCCATCAGGTTTTTCTTGTAGGACTCGTTGATACCCTGGAAGAAAGGCCAGCAGTCAGTACCTCGGAGACATCGCATTAGGTTCCAGCAGGGGAAGTAGTCTTTTAGTGCTCTGCTCTCCTTGGCCCTTCTCCACGGTATGGGCTGCTTTTACAGCTTCCTGCCCACACTACGCCTGGTCCAGCCTTTTCTTACCATCCCATCTGACTGACAGCACCGATCATGGCATACAGGTGCCACCTTGAATCTGTCACTGCATTCCACAGGTTCATTGCATAGGATAAAGGTTCTAGCCAGAGAAAGCCAAGGCAAAATAAGAAGCTGCAGATTCTGGGAGTTCCCATTGTGACTCAGTGGAAACGAATCTGACTGGGATCCATGAGGATGCAGGTTCAATCCCTGGCCTCACTCAGTAGGTTAAGGATCCGGCATTGCCGTGAGCTACGGTGTAGGTCACAGACATGGCTCGGATCTGGTGTTGCTGTGGCTCTGACGTAGGCCAGCAGCTGCAGCTCTGATTTGACCCCTAGCCTGGGAACCTCCTTATGCCACAGATGCAGCCTTAAAAAGACAAAAAAAAAGGAAACTGAAAATTCTGGAGTTCCCACTGTGCCACACTGGGTTAAGAACCTGACTGCAGGAGTTCCCATTGTTGCTCAGCAGTAATGAATCCGACTAGTATCCATGAAGATGCGGGTTCAATCCCTGGCCTCGCTCACTGGGTTAAGGATCCAGCATTGCCGTGAGCTGTGGTGTAGGTTGAAGACACAGCTTGGATCTGGTGTTGCTATGACTGTGGTGCAGGCGGCAGCTGTAGCTCCAACTAGACCCCTAGCCCGGGAACTTCCATATGCTGCGGGTTCAGCCCTAAAAAGGAAAAAATAAATAAAAATAAAAATCCAACTGCAGTGCCTCAGGTCGCTGTGGAGGCGCAGGTTCGATCCCTAGCCTAGGAACTTCTTCATGCATGGGTGCGGCAAAAAAGGAAAAAAAGAAAAGAAACTTTGAATTCTGAGTGGTTCCGCTATACTATTTTGCTCCCACTGCCACCCCTTCAAATTCTGTTTTTGTTTTTTTACAGCCTCCAGATAAGCCCAATATAAACTGAGCCGCCTAGTTTCCCAGAATCTCCCCAAACTGTGCTCATCTTTAGGACACACTCTGTCCTTCTAGAGTCTCTCTTCTAAGTAAATGACTCTTCTGAGAAAATATGACCCCAGAGGGATGCACTGGGAAGGCTTCGCTCAGTAAGGCAGCAGCTGAAGTTCCACGTGAGCCAGCCAGCAACCTACTGAGCTTCCCCTGCTGCTTCAGCACCAGCAAAGGGGAGGAACCTAAGGCAAGAAAGCCGAAGGGATTCAGCCTTCCTGAAAGGAACTGAATCTCATAAGCACCGCCTCCCAAGAAACAAAACTTCTGGTTTTCTGGAGTCTGCCTGGGGTATGTGGGATTAGCAGTCACTGCCAATCTGTTTATAATGCCCCAGACAGAAGAAGGAATGCACAAATTATGGTAGCCCAGGTTGGGTGCTTACTCTCTCCTGATTAATATCTGCCAGGAAGATGCTGTGGTTGCGGTAGACGTCCTCCTTTATAGGGTCGTGCCAGTATTCCGCTTGCACCAGGCTGCAGGAGAAAAAGAAAGGCAGGTGACCAGGTTGGTCAGCACGCCCAGGGAAGGCTCCTGTGCACAGGAGAGAGACTTCAACGGGACAAAAGGCCAGAGCCTTCTGTTCCCTATGCCTGATCCCCTTTTTCTTTTTTTTTCTTTTTTTGTCTTTTTGCCTTTATGTAGAGCCACACTCGCAGCGTATGGAGGTTCCCAGGCTAGGGGTCTAACAGGAGCTGTAGCCGCCAGCCTTCGCCACAGCCACAGCAACACGGGATCCGAGCCGCGTCTGCAACCTACACCACAGCTCACGGCAACGCCGGATCCTTAACCCACTGAGCAAGGCCAGGGATCAAACACGTAACCTCATGGTTCTTAGTCGGATTCGGATTCGTTAACCACCGAGCCACAAAGGAACTCCTGATACCTTCTTTTTTTTTTTTGCCTTTGTCATTTTATGGCCGCATCCACGGCATGTGGAGGTTCCCAGGCTAGGGGTCTAACAGGAGCTGTAGCCACTGGCCTGTGCCGCAGCCACAGCAACACAGGACCCGAGCCACGTCTGCAACCTACACCACAGCTCATGGCAACGCCGGATCGTTAACCCACTGAGCAAGGGCAGGGATCGAACCCGCAACCTCACGGTTCCTAGTCGGATTCATTAACCACTGCGCCACGACAGGAACCCCCATGATCCCCTTTTTCTTAACACCTCCTATGCACCTCCTGCTCATTCCTGACATCCCAATTTAAATACCTTTTCTTCAGGAGTTCTTGCTGTAGCTCGGCAGTAATGAACCCCACTAGTATCTATGAGGATACAGGTTCGATCCCTGGCCTCGCTCAGTGGGTTAAGGATCTGGCATTGCCATGAGCTGTGGTGAAGGTCACAGACCCAGCTCCGATCCCAGGTTGCTGAGGCTGTGATGTTGGCCAGAAGCTGCAGCTTCGATTCGACCCCTAGCCTTGGAACTTCCATATTCTGTGGGTGTGGCCCTAAAAAAAAAAAAAAATTCTTCAAAGGCCACTCTGTCCAAAGTAGACACCTCTTCTAGTGGTTAATGATCTGGCCTTGTCACTGCTGTGGTGCGGGTTAGATCCCTGGCCCAAGAACTTCTAAATGCCACGGGTGTGGCAAAAAAAAAAAAAAAACCCAAAGACAAGAATCATGCACCTGGAAGACCCAAAGGATAGCTACCATAATGATATTAGTTGATCCCAAATCCATTATCATTCAGAATGCTCCAGACCTACTACATCCAAATTTCTAAGGATGGAGCCCTGGAATTCATTTTTAATGAATTTCCCAGGGGTTCTGATGTATAATTTAAGTTTGGAAACAAGTAAAGGAAAACATACTCTGAAAAGTAATTCTGTGTATTTTTAAAAACCCAAACACATTTGAGTAGCTGAGCACACAGATATGGGACACTAACCTTCCTGCTGTCCTGCTGGCAACATGATCTGTCTGCCAGATATTAACAGTAATTCCTTGGGCTTAGTACTCGCTAAAGGCTTTTTTGTTTGTTTTTTAAAGATGAAGATTTATTGTTGTAATTACTTTCTTCTTATATAGAAAAATGTCTTTTTCTTTAATATCAAAGCAGTGTTGGGTTTACAATAAAATGAAGCAGATAATACAGAGCATATTTTTACAAATACTTGGAAAAATATTTTATAAAAATATTTCCGGGAGTTCCCGTCGTGGCTCAGTGGTTAACGAATCCGACTAAGAACCATGAGGTTGTGGGTTCGATCCCTGGCATCGCTCAGTGGGTTAAGGATCCGGCATTGCTGTGAGCTGTGGTGAAGGTTGCAGACACAGCTCGGATCCCCCGTGGCTGTGGCTGTGGCGAAGGCCGGCGGCTACAGCTCCTGTTAGACCCCTAGCCTGGGAACCTCCATATGCCGCGGGTGCGGCTCTACAAAAAGACAAAAAAAAAATATTTCGGGAGTTCCCGTCATGGTTCAGTGGAAACGAATCTTACTAGTATCCATGAGGACACAGGTTTGACCCCTGGCCTTGCTCAGTGGGTTAAGGATCTGGCATTGCCATGAGCTGTGGTGTAGGTCACAGGCGCAGCTCGGATATGGCATTGCTGTGGTTGTGGTGTAGGCCAGCCACTACAGCTCCAATTAGCCCTAGCCTGGGAACCTCCATATGTCATAGGTGCAGCCCTAAAAAGACAAAAAAAACAAAAATTTCATTTGAATATCACTAGCAACTACCTCTAGAATTATGGTTAGCATGAAAGTCAGCATGATATTTTCATGCAGTGACAGTTCTGTATCCTTCTCAGTTAACCATACACACCGTTCTTGTATAGCTTTGTTGTAAGCCCCAGCATTCAGGGTTTTTCTGATCAAGTCGCAGATGTGAGAGCTCTCTCCTGGGCACCGAGGGAATCCAAAAACACCTAGAGTAGTAGAAGACAAATATCCGTGCTTAAATAAACTGAATATCTGCTAAGTGCAGGGCACTGTGAGAAACAAAACCCAGAGCTAGACCATGACCTCATTCACTTATTCCCCAAGAAAATATTGCATTCAGAGTTTTGAAAAATGTATTGAGAATTAATAACATAACAAACTTCCAGCTGGTGCTCCCACAATCTTATGCCTCAAGACTTTCGCACCTGCTTGTCTCTGGAGAATGTACTTCTTTTCTTACTGCTTCAGTGTCTGGCCTCCTTCTCATCTCTTGAGTCTTAGCTTAGAGAAGTCATATCTGAGTACCCTAACTCAAGCAGTGCCCAATCCCATTTCCTTCCTTCCTCCAGTTACACGTGCATCCTTATCATCCTCAACAATAACAGGGGGAGGTACCAGACATGTCAGTTCTAACCATATGTTGGCAGTAATTCATCTAATCCTCACAACCACCCAGTGGAGTAGAAATCATTATTTGCACCATATTACAGACAGGAAACTTTCAAACATAGAGGTCAGATACTTTGTCTAAGGTTAGACAGTAAGTCACAGAGCCAGGATATGAACACGGGCAGTTGGGCTCCAGAGCCCACACCTTTCACCAATACAACCACAAGTCTTCCTCTTATCCTTTTTTTTTCTTTTCTTTTTATGGCCACACCTGCAACATATGGAAGTTCCCAGGCTAGGGGTTGAATCAGAGCTACAGCTGATGGCCTACACCACGGCCACAGCAAACACAGGATCCGAGCCACATCTGTGACCTACACCACAGTTTATGGCAACACTGGATCCTTAACCCACTGAATGAGGCCAGGGATGGAACTTGCATCCTCATGGACACTATATCAAGTTTGTAACCCACTAAGCCACAATGGGAACTCTTTCTTCTTTATCATAGTTACCACTATCTAAATTCATTTTGCTTGTTTACTTGTTTCATGTCTATTCTCCCCCTACTAGAATGGAAATTTCATGAAGGCAGAAACCTTGTCTGTCTTGTTTCTAGGTTTTCACTAAATATTTGTAGAATCAGGAGTTCCCACCATGGCACATCAGAAATGAATCCGACTAGGAACCATGAGGTTGCAGGTTCGACCCCTGGCCTGCAGATAAGGATCTGGCATTGCAGTGAGCGACACGGCTCGGACCTGGTGTTGCTATGGCTCTGGCATACGCAGGCGGCTACAGCTCCAATTTGCCCCCTAGCCTGGGAACCTCCATATGCCCCCAGTGCGGCTCTAAAAAGCAAAAGATATAAAAAAAAAAAAAAAAAAAAAAAACCCTGTAGAATCAATGAATGAATGATAAAGCTGTTTGTTTCATTTTTTGTCTTTTTCTAGGGCCGCACCTGCGACATGTAGAGATTCCCAGGCTAGGGGTCTAATCGGAGCTGTAGCTGCCTGCCTCAGCCACAGTCACAGCAACGTATGATCCAAGCCGCATCTGCAACCTACACCACAGCTCACGGCGATACCCGATCTTTAACCCACTGAACTAAGCCAGGGATTGAACCCACAACCTCACAGTTCCTAATTGGATTCATTTCCGCTGTGCCACGACAGGAACTCCTGAATATGTGTACTCTAAAAAAGCATTTTCCTACCTAGTATTTCATTTCATCCTCTGAATAATTCCTGTAAGATGGGCAGGGTCTTATTTTATTTATTTATTTTTGTCTTTTTAGGGCCACACCCACAGCATATGGAAATTCCCAGCTAGGGGTCGAATTGGAGCTATAGCTGCCGGCCTACAGCACGGCCACAGCAACAGCAGATCCAAGCTGTGTCTGCAACCTATACCACAGTTCACAGCAATGCTAGATCCTTGACCCACTGAGCAAAGTCAGGGATCAAACCTAAATCCTCATGGACGCTAGTCGGGTTTGTTACCGCTGAGCCATGAAGGGAACTCTGGTGGGGGGGGGGCTCTTATTTTAGTTTCCCTCATCTGTGAAGGGGACCTATGGTACCAACTACCTGCCCATTAGTAATAGTTAACTGGGTGAAGCCAGCTTCCTGATTATAAGGATCATCCTTATGTCCCTATACTATGCCAACTAGTAGCTACATCCATCAGAACACAAAGTTCTATCCCAAAGACACACCTCCCCCCAAAGAACATAATTCTGTCTGAACACAAACCTGCTTTTTTTTGAAGGATTTAATCTCCCGTTAATTTTATAGACAAAAAAAGGCTAGACACTATTCTCTGCCTCAGTGTAAATTCAGTAGGACATCACCCTATTTTCC
>PVHT020000066.1:33368647-33383776 GCA_004024745.2 Catagonus wagneri | reverse complement strand
TTTTTTTTTTATGTAAAAAATGGAAAATAGGAGCTCCCTTTGTGGCTCAGTGGTTAACGAATCCGACTAAGAACCATGAGGTTGCGGGTTCGATCCCTGGCCTTGCTCAGTGGGTTAAGGATCCGGCGTTGCCGTGAGCTGTGGTGTAGGTCGCAGACATGGCTCGGATCCTGCGTTGTTGTGGCTGTGGTGTAGGCCAGCGGCTATAGCTCCTGTTAGACCCCTAGCCTGGGAACCTCCATATGCCGCGGGTGCAGCTCTAGATAAAGGCAAAAAGACAAAAATAAATAAACAAATAAATAAATAGAAAATAACAAGTATTGGCAAGATGTTGAGAAACAGAAACGCTGTATGTTGCTGGTGGAAATGTAATATGATGCAATCGCTGTGAAAACAGTTTGACGGTTCCTCAAAAAGTTAAACATATGATGAGCATATGACCCTGCAATTTCACATCTAGATATATACTCAAGAGAAATGAAAACATCACCCCACAGAAACTTACACATGAATTTTTTTTTTTTTTTTTGGCTGCACCCACAGCATATGGGATCAAACTCATGCCACAGCAGTGACAATGCCGGACCCTTAAACTAATAAGCCACCAGGGAATTCCACATATATGAATGTTTAAAGAAGTATTATTTATAATTGACAAAAGGTAGGAAATACTCAAAGGTCCATCAATGGTTGAATGGATAAACAAACTGTGGTACATACATACAATGGAATATTATTCAGCCATAAAAAGAACAAAGCAGGAGCTCCTGTGGTGGTGCAGCAGTAATGAATCTGACTAATACCCATGAGAATGTGGATTCAATCCCTAGCTTTGCTCAGTGGGTTAAGGATCAGGTCTTGCCATGAGCTGTGGTGTAGGTCTCAGATGCAACTCAGATCCTGCATGGTTGTGGCCTTGCCGTAGGCTGACAGGTGAAGCGCTGACTCAACCCCTAGCCTGGGAAACTTGCATATACCACAGGTTCGGCCCTGAAAAGACCAAAAAAAAAAAAAAAAAGAACAAAGCATTGACACATTCTACATTGTGGATGAACCTTGAAAACAGTACTGTAAGTGAAATAAGCCAGGAACAAAAGGAGTCACATATTGTATAATTCCTTTTATATGATATACCTAGAATAGGCAAATCCGTAGCTACAGAAAGCAGACTGAACACTTCCTGGGGGTGATGGGAATAGGGAATGGAGAGATTACTTAAGGGGGACATGTGTTTTCTGGGGTGATGAAAATGTTTTGAAACGAGAGAGAAGTGGTAGTTGCACAACATGAATATACTAAATGCTGTTAGTTGAATATTTTAATATGGTTAATTGCATAGCAACATGGATGGACCTAGAAATTATCATGCGATGTGAAACCAGTCAGACAATTAGACACCAACATCAAATGCTACCACTTACATGTGGAAACTAAAAAAAGGACACAGTGAACTTCTGTGCAGAACAGATACTGACTCACAGACTTTGGAAAGCTTATGGTTTCCAAATGAGACAAGCTGGGGGATGGGGGGATGCACTGAGGGTTTGGGATGGAAATGCTATAAAATTTGATTATGATGATTTTTGTACACCTATAATTGTAATAAAATGTATTAAGTAATGGGGGAAAATATGGTTAATTGTGTAAGAATCTCACCTCAAAAAAAAGAGAGAACATTTTTTGCTCAGCTCAAGTTTATCAAATTAAGAAACTTCAAAAGCCCATACAACATAATTGGGACACCAAATTCACCACTTAACCAGAGATGCATACACCCTTTCCTTATCCTCTAGAACATTTGGGGCTGTCGACTAAAAAAATACAATCTGAAAGTTGAAAGTTAGGTTTATTTGGGGTGAAATTAGGACTTAAGCCCAGAGACAGCATCTTAGGTAGCCCTGAGAAACTGCTCCAAGGAGGCAGCGAGGAGGGAAGCTAAGATACACAAATTTTTGCAACCAAGAGGAGGTAGGAGGGACAAAAGATTTATAGATAACAAGATGTACAGATTTACAGGAAACCCCCTTTCTATGGGAAGACCTAAAGATCTGGCCTTACTGGAATCACTCCTTTGATAAGCTTTCCTGAGTTCCCTCAGGGTTCACTGGCCCACCCTTGGGAGTGGTTGTTCTCACAAGTGACCATTACATCTTTTGTTTTGCCCACTAACTACAGCCCAGGAGGCAGTAGAGCTATCTGAAATACTGCCCCAAAGCAGAAGGGGGAAATATCAAGATGTGAGTCATAAAGGTGAAGGGGGAAGGGCCTGCAGCCCGGCACGCATTTTACAGGGGCTTGCTGCTGGTCTCATGAAGGTTACTACTAGTCACAAGCATTAGTCATCACTGACGGATTTTAGTGTTTTCCTAGATATGAGGAGATGCAAGAATTGGGATCATAAAATCTCCTCCTAAAAATATCTATTAGAAGACCTGTTCTGGAGTTCCCGTCGTGGCTCAGTGGTTAACGAATCTGACCAAGAACCATGAGGTTGCGGGTTTGATCCCTGGCCTTGCTCAGTGGGTTAAGGATCCGGCGTTGCCGCGAGCTGTGGTGAAGGTTGCAGACGCGGCTCGGATCCCGCATTGCTGTGGCTGTGGCGAAGGCCGGCAGCTACAGCTCCTGTTAGACCCCTAGCCTGGGAACCTCCATGTGCCGCAGGTGAGGCCCTAGATAAGGCAAAAAAAAAAGACAAAAAAAAAAAGAAGACCTGTTCTTCCAGTTTTCCCAGAGCACAGTGTGCCTCACTCCTGATGCTGCAGGTCAGCAGCTGCAGTGGCTCATGTTTTACTCCGCGTAGAAGCTGAGGGCAAGTGCCAAACTTAGGTTCACAGGATTAATAGACCCAAAAGCACTTTAGAATCTGATTTCTCTTTAGGGCCCAGACTAGGGTAAAACAAGTAAAGCACCTAAGACACAGTTTAAGGAAGTGCTCACTCTCAGGTCCATGCAAGTGCTGATCTTGAACTTACATTTTGCATACTCGAAGCCTCTTTGTGTAATCCTATTCCCAGCTCTGGGTTTTGCTTTTTTTTTTCTTTCCTGTTTCAAGGAACTAGAACTAAGAACAGGAAGCAAAGTGTCTGGCTACTGGGTAGGAGAAGTGGGCTGAGATCATTTTCCATTTTGAACTCAATACCATTTTCAACCTGACACTAAGCTTAAGAATCTGTTGGGTTTTTGTTTGTTTGCTTGCTTGCTTTTTAGGGCCAAACCCAAGGCCTATGGAAGTTCCCAGGCCAGGGGTTGAATTGGAGCTACAGCTGCCAACCTATGCTACAGCAACTTGGGATGCGAGCTGCGTCTGCAACCTAATCCACAGCTCACTGCAACACCAGATCCTTAAGCCACTGAGTGAGGCCAGGCATCGAACCAGCGTCCTCATGGATCCTAGTCAGGTTTATTAACCGCTAAGCCATGAAGGGAACTCCAAGAATCTGTTTGTTTGTTCGTTTGTTTGTTTGTTTGTTTGTTTTTAGGGCCTCATCCTTGGCATATGAAGGTTCCCAGGCTAAGGGTCTAATCGAGCTACAGCTGCTGGCCTATGGCACAGCCACAGCAACAACAGATCGAACCCACAACCTCACAGTTCCTAGTTGGATTCGTTTCCTCTCTACCACGATGGGAACTCCCCAAGAAGCTGTTTTGTTTGTTTGTTTGTTTGTTTTTTGCTTTTTAGGGCTGCATCCGCGCATATGGAGATTCCCAGGCTAGGGGGTCTAATCGGAACTGTTGCTGCCAGCCTACGCCACAGCCACAGCAATGCCAGATCCAAGCTGGCATCTGCACCACAGCTCACAGCGATGCCAGATCCTTAACCTACTAAGCAATGCCAGGGATCAAACCCGCAATCTCATGGTTCTTAGTTGGATTCATTAACTGCTGCGCCACGACAGGAACCCCAAGAATCTGTTTTTAAAGAAGGTAAAGGCCTCCGGCATCTATTTCTCACAAGGAACTGTAACTGTGGCCTACATAACTGGCTCCCATATGGACTGACTGTGCTCTGGAAGGGCATGGGGTCTCTTTTAACTCCACTGTGGTAGCCCCAGGGCCTGGCACAGAGACTTCAAAGAGCTATCTTTACTTAGTGACTCTAATTCCTCTCTGACCTTTTCTTCAACCCATTCCAATCAGACTCTCACTCTCACCACACCCTTAAAAGTTCTTTAGTCAAGGTCATTAGTGATCTTCCTAATGCTAAATCCAAGAACCAATTCTCAGCCCTCATTTTTACAGTCCCTCCCTCTTGAAACATCTTCTCATGGCTTCCAGAACATTGCAGCCTCCTGACTCCACTACTCCCTAGTTGTTCCACCCCTATCTCCTTTTCTAATTCCTCCTCATCTCCTTAACCCTCAAGTGTGGGGAGTACCCCAGACTTGGTCTTCAGAACTTTCCCCTCCTCTGTGTACACTGACCGCCTCGGTGACCGCGCCAAGTCTCATGGCTCTAAACACCAGCCATACTCCAAAGGCTCCCCTGCTTAAATCTCCAGCCTGTATCTGTCTTGGACTCCACACTCCAAATGCTTCTACTTCTCCTGGATGTGTAATAAACATCTCAAACTTAGTAAATCCGAAAGCAGACACTTGATTTTCTCCTCACCTCAGATTTGCTCACCCTACAGGCTTTTCCATATTGGTAAAATGGCAACTTCATCCTTTTCATTGTCTAGGCCAAAACCCATGGAATCATCCTTGACTCCTTTATTTCTCTCTCATTCTACATCTAATGTTAGCAAATCCCACTGGTTATACCTTCAACCTATACCCACATTTTGACCACTTCTCAGCTATTAATCTCCTCTATTCTATAGTAATCTCCCCTATCACTATACTGTTTTAAGTCACAATCACCTCTTGTTTAAGTTATTGCAGGACTTCTCGTCATGCCCTAGTGGTAATGAAACCAACTAGTATCTATGAGGACGAGGGTTCGATCCCTGGCCTTGATCCAGTGGGTTAAGGATCCAGCATTGCCATGAGCTGTGGTGTAGGTTAAAGATGTGGCTCGGATCCTGCACTGCTGCGGCTGTGGTGTAGGCTGGCAGCTGCAGTTCCAATTGGACCCCTAGCCTGGAAACTTCCATATGCCTTGGGTGTGGCCCTAAAAAGAAAAAAAAAGAAATTATTGCAAAAGCTTCCTAACTTTTTCCATGTAGAGGTCCATGACCCCTACAATCTAGCAACTAGAGTGCTTTTTTCTTTTCTTTTTTCTTTTTATGGCTACACCCGAGGCATATGGAGGTTCCCAGGCTAGGGGTCAAATAGGAGCTGTAGCTGCCAGCCTACACCACAACAACAGCAACGTAGGATCCGAGCCTCATCTATAACCTACCCCCACTCATGGCAACAATGGATCCTCAGCCCACTGAGCAAGGCCAGGGATCAGAGCTGTGTCCTCATGGATACTAGTCAGATTCGTTAACCACTGAGCCACAACGGGAACTCTGAAACTAGAGTGCTTTTATTTTTTTAATTTATAATGACTTCTATTTTTTCCATTATAGAGTGCTTTTAAAAGGCAAATCAGACCATGTCACTCATCTGCTCAAAACCCCCACAATAACTTTCCATCTCATTCTAGCCAAAGTTCCTACAGTTTCCTTAGCAGGCCCAACATCAGCACCCCACCTCCCATCCCTCCTCACACCCCTGAACTAAACCTCTATTTTCTTTTCCTTGCTCACTCAGTTCCTGCTACACTGACCCGAATGCTGTTCCTTGAACATACCAGCATACCAGACATATTTCCTCAGAGCGTTTGCATTTTCTGTTCTTTCTACCAGATATGCACATGGCACCTTCCCTCATGGATTTCAGTTATTTGTTCAGTATCACTTTCTCAGTGAATCCTTTCCTGACTTTGCTCTATAAAACTGCAAGTCCCCACTTCCAATTCCCCTCTCTGCTTTATTTTTCTCCATTGCACTTATCACCATATGACATATTATAGGTTTTACTTACTTATGTACTTATAGTCTCTTTCTCCCACCGGAAAATAAGTTCTAAAAGAGCAAAGAATTTAGTCTGTTTAGTTTACTGCTGTATCCTCAGTATCCAGTAGGTGCTCAATAACGATGTGTTAAATGTAGGTGCCTAACAAATCTTTGTTCAGTGTGTGGATGAACAAAAGGATGGATGCCTCAGTCATGAAGCCACAGCCCAGCCCTCCTGAAAAAGCGTTAGATGCGGCACCCTGACGCCACTGTCGTGGGCATTAAACCGTAACACCATGTAAAACCCTGCCGCAGTGCATAGCCCTCTGTAAGTGCTCACCAAAAGACAGCCCTTTCTCGATTTCCCTTTCCAATACAGAACAACCCCCAAATCCTAAAACGTCGTACCAGTCAGGTGCTATGTGACCACGGTCCTCGCCCTCCACACTCGGACTTTGCAGACGCGAACCTAGGCTGGGAGAGAGAGCGGCGCCAACCCATTTAGCCCTCTTCTCCTTCCTTCCCTCCCTCCCTCACTCACCCATCCCATGCCAGATCACGAGCGGCAGCGGAGCTGGAGGGTCTACATGCCCCAGAGCCAAGACAATGCAGGACACCGGCAGGAAAGCAAGAGCCAAGAGCCACAAGGAGCTGGACGACGCCATCTTGACTCGATCACATGACCGCGCTCCCCTCACCGGGATCTGGAGCAAGCGGCGGGGGACACACCCTCTACACCTCGGCGGGGGCGGCTAGGCGTGGACTCCGGCTTGTTGTCCCAGTAGACCGCCCATCACCAGGAATCATATTGTTCTGCTTTATTTGTTTATTCGGCGATTACTAGGCATCAAACACTACTCTAAGTGGTGTAAATCTGTTAACTGATTTAATCCTCATACAAGGCGGAATACACGTCTCCTCATTTTACAGATGAGGACACTGAGGCACTGAGGATTTGGGTTAGGAGTCAGGGTCACAGAGACAGGAAATTGTTGGATCCAAAGTTTTTGCTCTTTGGGGTGTTTCTGTTGTGGCTCAGGGAAAAGAACCCGACTAGTATCCATGAAGTTGTGGGTTCCATACCTGGACTTCGCTCAGTGGTTAAGGGTCCAGCACAGCCACGAGCTGTGGTGTAGGCCTTAACTGCAGCTCGGATCTGGCGTGATTGTGGCCAGGAAGCTGCCACTCCAATTCCACCCCGGGCCTGGGAATTTACATATGCCATAGGTGTGGCCCTAAAAAGCAAAAAATTAAAAAAATTAAAAAAAAATAAAATAAAAAGCCCACCAAAGTCTTTGTTCCTAACCTTTGCTTTCTACTGCCTTTGGAAGAAGGGTACTTTGGGAAATGAAGGACAACTCAATCAGCTATGGAAGGGGAGGGAGTTCCTGTTGTGGCGCAGCGGAAATGAATCCAACTAGTATCCATGAGGATGCGGATTCGATCCATGGCCACGCTCAGTGGGTCTGGGATCCAGCGTTGCCGTGAGCTGTGGTGTAGGTGGCAGACCCCTCTCGGATCCTGCCTTGCTGGTGCTGTGGTGTAGGCTGGTAGCTATAGCTCCGATTGCACCTTTAGATTGGGAACTTACGTATGCCACAGAAGTGGCCCTAAAAAGCAAAAAAAGAGAAAGAAATGGAAGGTGAGGGATAATTTCCAGGGCTAATCATGGCAGTGTGGTATTTGTTCTAGATGGTGAGGAAAGATAGGATTTCAACAGGCAAAGATGAAATGCAGAAGGGCTGATATGAGCTATGGTAGAGGAGAAAGATACCTGTTTTCTAGAAATGGCAGAGCTTCCAGACTGATAAGAACATCTCTTGGGTGTAAGGATGATGGAACAAGCCACTGCCACTTTCTGGTCTAATCCAGAGCTGGATTATTGCAGGAACCTCAGCCACCATTTCCCTTTTCCATTCCACCTCCAGATTCATCTTCTCAGTCCACTTTCATCATCTTCGTTCCTTGCTCAAATTTTTTTTATTTTACGATTATTAATTTTCCATTAAAATTGACTTACAGTGTTCTGTCAATTTCTACTGTACAGCAAAGTGACCCACAGATAGATAGATGATAGGTAGATGATAGATATTCTTTTTCTCACATTATCCTCTATCGTGTTCTATCGTAAGTGACTGGATATAGTTTCCTGTGCTATACAGCAAGATTTCATTTCTTATGCACTCCAAAAGCAATAGTTTGCTTCTATTAACCCCAGATTCCCAGTCCCATCTCACTCCCTCTCCCTCCCATCCCCCTTGGCAACCACAAGTCTGTTCTCCAAGTCCATAAGCTTCTTTTCTATGGAAAGATTCATTTGTGGGAGTTCCCATCGTGGCTCAGTGGTTAACGAATCTGACTAGGAACCATGAGGTTGCGGGTTCAATCCCTGGCCTTGCTCCTCAGTGGGTTAAGGATCCGGCGTTGCCGTGAGCTGTGGTGAAGGTTGCAGACGCGGCTCGGATCCCGCGTTGCTGTGGCTGTTGCTGTGGCTGTGGCGAAGGCTGCACCACGACGGGAACTCCCTGTTGACTTGTTAATGATGGCCATTCTGACAAGTGTGAAGTGGTACCTCATAGTAGTTTTTGATTTGCATTTCTCTGGTGTCAGTGATGTTGAACATTTTTTCATATTCTTGTTGGCCAGCTGTATATCTTCTTTGGAAAACTGTCTATTCAGTTATTTTGCCCATTTTTCAAGCAGGTTGTTGCTTTTTTTACTGTTGAGCTGTGTAAGTTGTTTGTATATTTTAGAGATTAAGCCCTTGTCAGTTGTATCATTTGAAACTATTTTCTCTCATTCTGTAAGTTGTCCTTTTTTTTTTATGGTTTCCTTTGTTTTGCAAAAGCTTGTTTGATTAGTTCCCGTTGGTTTATTTTTGCTTTTATTTCTGTTGCCTTGAGAGGCTGATCTGAGAAAACATTTGTACAGTTGATGTCAGAGAATGTTTTGCCTATGTTCTCTTCGAGGAGTTTTATGGTGTCTTGTCTTACCTTTAAGTCTTTAAACCATTTTGAGTTTATTTTTGTGCATGGTGTGAGGGTGTGTTCCAGTTTCATTGATTTACATGCAGCTGTCTACTTTTCCCAGCACATTTGCTGAAAAGAGTGTCTTTTCCCCATTTTATATCCTTGCCTCCGTTGTTGAAGATTAATTACTGGAGGTGTCTGGTTTATTTCTGGGTTCTCTATTCTGCTCCATTGGTTTGTATGTCTGTTTTGGTACCAGTACCACACTGTCTTGATTACTGTGGCTTTGTAATATTGCCTGAAGTCTGGGTGAGTTATGCCTCCTGCTTGGTTTTTGTTCCTCAGGATTGCTTTGGCAATTCTGGGTCTTTTATGGTTCCATATAAATTTTTGGATTGTTTGTTGTAGTTGTGTGAAAAATGTCATGGGTACGGGTTCAATCCCTGGCCTTGCTCAGCGGGTTAAGGATCCGGCGTTGCCGTGAGCTGTGGTGTAGGTTGCAGACGCGGCTCGGATCCTGCGTTGCTGTGGCTGTGGTGTAGGCCGGCGGCTACAGTTCCTGTTAGACCCCTAGCCTGGGAACCTCCATATGCCGCGGGTGTGGCTCTAGATAAGGCAAAAAAAAAAAAAAAATGTCATGGGTAATTTGATAGGGATTGCATTGACTCTGTAGATTGCTTTGGGTAGTATGGCCATTTTTATGTTATTAATTCTTCCAACCCAGGAGCATAGAATATCTTTCCATTTCTTTGAATTCTCTTTAATTTCCTTGATTAATGCTTTATAGTTCTCAGCATATAAGTCTTTCATTTCCTTGGTCAGGTTTATTCCTAGGTATTTAATGTTTTGGGGTGCAATTTTAAAAGGTAATGTAGTTTTATACTCCTTTTCTAATATTTCATTGTTAGTATACAGAAATGTGACTGATTTCTGAATGTTAATCTTGTGTCCTGCTAATTTGCTGAATTCATTGATCAGTTTGAGTAGTTTTTGTGTGGAGTCCTTAGGGTTTTCTATATATAATATCGTGTCATCTGCATACAGTGACAATTTTACCTCTTCTCTTCCACTTTGGATACCTTTTATTTCTTTTGTTTGTGTGATTACTGTGGCCAGGACTTCCACTACTATGTTGAAAAAAAAGTGGTGAGAGTGAGCATTCTTGTCTTGTTCCAGATTTTAGCAGGAAGGCTTTCAGCTTTTCTCCATTGAGTATTATATTTGCTGTGGGCTTGTTGTAAATGGCTTTTATCATGTTAAGGTATGTTCCTTCTACACCCACTTTGGTGAGAGCTTTTATCATGAATGTATGTTGGACTTTGTTGAATGCTCTTTCTGCATCTGTTGAGCCTTGCTCAAAATTTTTAAAGAAAAACATTGAAATTATTTAAATAGAGAATTTAAGTGAATTAAAGTGGAGCCACTGTATAGGGGAATATTGTCTGGTGGGTTTTATAGAGGATAAGGTAGATTTACATATAGTGACAGGAAAAATGTCCTCAATATATTGTTTTGTTTTGTTCTGTTTTGTTTTTTTGCTTTTTAGGGCTGCACCCACAGCATATGGAGGTTCCTGGGCTAGGGGTCTAATCAGAGCTACAGCTGCCGGCCTACGCCACAGTCACAGCAACACCAGATCCGAGCCGCGTCTGCGACCCACGTCACAGCTCATGGCAACACTGGATCGTTAAGCAACCGAACAAGGCCAGGGATCGAACCTGCAGCCTCATGGTTCCTAGTCGGATTCATTAACCGCGGCACCACGAAGGGAACTCCTCCTCAATATATTGTAAAGGAAAAGCTAGATATACTGGAAGTCCTTTTATCTGATATTGTTGGGACTGGTGTTTAGTTGTTAATTGAAAAAGCCAATTAAAATGAAAAATGGGGGAGTTCCCATTGTGGCTTAGCGGAAACGAATCAGACTACCATCCATGAGGATGAAGGTTCAGTCCTTGGCCTGGTGCAGTGGGTTAAGGATCCAGCGTTGCCGTGAACCATTCTGTAGGTCACAGACTCAGCCTGGATCTGTGTTGCTGTGACTGTGGCATAGGCCAGGAGCTGTGGCTCCAGTTGGACCCCTAGCCTGGGAACTTTCATATGCCTCAAGTGTCGCCCTAAAAAGAAAAAAAAATACGTTTATTGTATAAGCATTTTCGTTTTCGCTTTTTCTTTCCTTTTTTTAATGGCCACACCCACAGCATATGGAAGTTCCCAGGCCAGGGATTGAATCCCAGCTTCAGCTGTGGCCTACACCACAGCTGTGGCAATGCCAGATCCTTTAATCCACTGCACCAGGCCAAGGATTGAATCCCCATCTCCACAGTGACCCAAGCAGCTGCAGTTGGATACTTAACCTACTGTGCCACAGCAGGAACTACTATAAGTTTTTTTTTGTCTTTTTTAGGGCCAGACCCTCGACCTAAGGTGGTTCCCAGGCTAGGGGTCAAATTGGAGCTGCAGCTGTCTACAGTACAGCCACAGCAATGAGGGATCTGAGCCACGTCTGCCACCTCCACCGTAGCTCATTCTCATGGCAACGCTGGAATCCTTAACCCACTGAGCAAGGCCAGGAATCAAACCCACATCCTCATGGATACTAGGCATGTTTGTTAACTGCTGAGACACAATGGGAACTCCAAGCATTTTCTTTTAACAAAAGTCAGAAATGTAAGTTCCTTCACCAGTCTATTGAGGTAGCTTCAGGATTTTCCTGTGATTAAAGGGCCTTTGATTAGAGTTCCTGTCGTGACTCAGTGGTTAACGAATCCGACTAGGAACCATGAGGTTGTGGGTTCGATCCCTGGCATCGCTCAGTGGGTTAATGATCCAGTGTCGCGTGAGCTGTGGTGTAGGTCACAGACGCGACTGGGATCCTGCGTTGCTCTGGCTGTGGTGCAGGCCGGCAGCAACAGCTTGGATTAGACCCCTAGCCTGGGAACCTCCATATGCTGTGGGTGCGGTCCTAGAAAAGACAAAAATAAATAAATAAATAAACTGAATAAAGGGCTTTTGATTGAAATGTTTCTTGGAGTGATTTGTGCATCTTGCCTTTTAAAAATCTTCTATAGGAGTTCCCGTCGTGGCACAGCAGTTAACAAATCCGACTAAGAACCATAAGGTTGCGGGTTCAATCCCTGGCCTTGCTCAGTGGATTAACGATCTGGCATTGCTGTGAGCTATGGTGTAGGTTGCAGACGCGGCTCAGATCTGGCATTGCTGTGGCTGTTGTGTAGGCCAGCAACTGTAGCTCCAATTAGACCCCTAACCTGGGAACCTCAATATGCCACCAGTGCGGCCCTAAAATGCAAAAAAATAAAATAAAAATTAAAAAAAAATGTCATCTATCATTTCTTTAAATGTTTCCCTTTTTTTGTCTTTTTGTCGTTTTTATTTTATCTTTTTTTGTCTTTTTTTTTTTTTGTCATTTTATGGCCGCACCCACGGCATGTGGAGTTTCCCAGGCTAGGGGTCTAATCAGAGCTACAGCTGCCGGCCTATGTCACAGCCACAGCAATGCCAGATCTGAGCTGTGTCTTTGACCTATGCCATAGCTCATGGCAATGCCAGATCCTTAACCCACTGACTGAGACCAGGTATCAAATACACGACCTCATGGATACTAGTTGGGTTCGTTACTGCTGAGCCATGATGGGAACTCCTCCTAAATTATTTATACCATCTTAATGGGCTCACAGCCTTACTCCACCTAGACAAATATAGCCCATCCCACAAATCTCCACCTGTGGTCTTCTTCTATTGATCTCTTCAGAGCCCACCCTCTGCTGAAACATTTTTCAGATTGTTAAAACTATGCATATAGAGAAGTAACCACAGAGTTCTTACTTCCTCTGGATTTGGTTTTAAGAGGAACCCTTCAGCATTAGACAAGCAAGTTTCTCACAATTTAAGTCAATTCCAGGTTGATACTTTAATAAGTAGATTCTGATTCTTACTAATCTTAGGAAGTGAGAACTTGCAAAGTCCAAATTTCAATGTAACTTCAAAGCGAACTGAAAGTTAATAAGATACAAATCCAATTCCTGAGTAGGCATGGAACAATGAGAACATAGACAAGTATCTGAACATTCATAGGTTTAAGTTTTCTTATTGACATACAAGAAATGAAAACACTTTTTTGTGGTCTTTTTAGGTCCACACCTGCAGCATATGGAAGTTCCCAGACTAGGAGTCAAATGTGGGCTGTAGCCTCCAGCCTACACCACAGCCACATCAATGCCAGATCTGAGCCACGTCTGCAACCTACACCACAGCTCACAGCAACACCGGATCCTTAACCCACTGAGCAAGGCAAGGGATCAAACCTGAGTCCTCATGTTTACTAGTAGGGTGTTTTTACCCCTGAGCCACAATGGCAACTCCAAAAACACTTTTTATAGATAAAAAAATTTCATGAAGTTGCTTACATTAAAAAACACTCTTAATGATAATCAAGAGCTAGGTACCTACTGACTTTTCAATACAATAAACATAGATTTCGGGGAATTCCCATCGTGGCACAGTGGTTGACGAATCCAACTAGGAACCATGAAGTTGTGGGTTCGATCCCTGACCTTGCTCAGTGGGTTAACGATCTGGCGTTGCTGTCAGATGTGGTGTAGTTCGCAGACACGGCTCAGATCTGGCATTGCGGTGGCTGTGCCGTCAGCCGGCGGCTACAGCTCCGATTAGACCCCTAGCCTGGGAACCTCCATATGCCGTGGGTGTGGCCCTAGAAAAGACAAAAAAAAAAAAAGATTTCCCGCAAGTGACCACAATTTATAATTCTGTAAATTTAACTCTAGAACCAAGTAATGTGATTAGATCCTTAATGTGGAAATATGTTCCTATATCATTAAAATTTTGTAACTCAAAAGGAAGCTTTCTGGTGTTCCATTTGTGACTTATCAGATTAAGAACCTGACTAATATTCACAAGGAGTCGGGTTTCATCTCTGGCCTCCCTCAGTGGGTTAAGGGTCTGGCATTGCTGCAAGCTGTGGTGTAGGTCACAGATACAGCTCAGATCTGGTGATGCTATGGCCATAGTGTAGGCTGCTGGTTATGGCTCCGATTCAACTCTAGCCTGAGAATTTGAGAACTTCCATATGCTCCAGGTGCAGCCCTAAAAAGCCAAAAAAAAAAAAAAAAAGGGAAGCTTTCCATGTATCAGGATCTTGTCAATCTTTATTTTTTTCCCAAGCTTTTAAAAATGTGTCTGTTTTTATACTTCTATTACTTATATCCCATATGGTTCCATTTTCATTTTGCTGAAGTATAGCTATGAGTAATTTATCCACATAGAATATACAGTGCTAAACATTTTGGGTTCCTACATGTTTCTTATTTTGCCCTTACATTCAACTTGCAGTTTGGCTTTATATAGAATTCTAACAAAAACTCTCTCCTTGACTAAATTTTATACATGCTCCTCTGAGCCCTCTTTTTGAGTCATCTGTCCTCAGCCTGCCTAGTCCACTGTTAGCAAGAATCCTGCTAAGTCAGTTTAACAAGAATTCCTTTATTTTAAATATCTGATCACCATTGATATCTGATCAAGTTATTCATTCCCCATGTTTGGTGTCTAAGTCTTTGGCCTAATTAGAATCCTCTTAGATAGGTTTATCAAGAATTCCCCCATCCTTAAGGTCTCTCCTTTTAGTAATTTCCATCTGCTGATCCCTCCTCCCACCAAGACACACACTTTACTCTTTGTCAGCTATCTTTGCTGTATTTGGAGTTGAGCTCAGTTTTACTGAAGCCTCTCTCCCATGTTGAAATAGTACTAAATAAAATCTGTCTTTATGGACTTTAACTAGTGTCTGGCTCTATTTAACAATTCTAGGTTCAAATAATTCTTCCCTCACAACTTTGAAGACATTCCTTTGTAAGAGAACCTGTTTTGTTTGTTTGCTTTTTTCTTTCTACATGGCTGCCAACTCATATCCCTACATAAAGAGCTAGTCTGTATTTCCTCTACATGTATGATTTCCAATAAGCCTATCCCTTAACTTTGGGATCTATATGAGGAGGAGGTGAATATCATATTATCAGGCAGGGTGCATGGGGAGTAGACAGGCAGTTGGGTGATCTCTATAACTGGCTCCATAATGAGGGTGGAATGCAGTGTGTGAATTGTTTCTTAGGGAGTTCCCATCGTGACGCAGCGTTAACTAATCCGACTAGGAACCATGAGGTTGCAGGTTCTATCCCTGGCCTT
>PVHT020000066.1:33264992-33368547 GCA_004024745.2 Catagonus wagneri | reverse complement strand
GCATAAGCCAATAGAGAACGCTTCCTTTGTGTTTCTTAGAATGCTTTTGCTAGCTTCCACTTTGGCCCCAACAATTCGTTCTCCACAAGCAGCCAGAGTGATTCTTTGAAAATGTGAATTAGATCATGTTACTCTTTCCTCTCAACTTTCCAGCAAGGTCCGATCACACTTAGTAGTGACAAGTAGAAAACCAGTACTGAGGGAATGAGTAATTGAATGGGTGGTTCTTAGATAGGAGCAGAAAACAGCTCTGCCCTTGAACACTGCAGGATGGAGGGATATAGCTCTTCCCTACCCCACCCACTCCCAGCTTCTCCTAAGCTCATCTTGTTACTGACCTGGGTTCTTAGCCTTACTTAATCAATAGAAATGGATAAGAGTCCAGACGAGAAATTCAGGCAAGGTTTTACTCAGGGCTTCTGCTGCCGCAGAAGGGAGTGAAAACAAGTAACACTTGTTTCCTTGTTCTTTTCATTCCCAAGGTGGGACAAGCTGGTTCCTTATACGGGGTGAGGGTAGGGGCAGGTCCGGGGGTCTGTCCAGAGTGATGGCTTAGGGTGTTTGTCCACCGCTTTAGTGGTATTGTGTGTCTGAGGCATGTGTAGTACCCCGCCTTTGCTGCTGATACCCTTCTTCAGGACTTGGCTCTTCAGAAGTGGCAGAGTTTTTTTGTTTGTTTGTTTTTTGTTTTTGCTTTTTAGGGCTGCACCCGCGACATATAGAGGTTCCCAGGCTAGGGGTCCAATCGGAGCTGTAGCCGCCAGCCACAACCACAGCCACAGCAACATGGGATCTGAGTCGCATGTGCGACCTACACCACAGCTCATGGCAACGCCAGATTGTTAACCCACTGAGCAAGGGCAGGGATCGAACCCACAACCTCATGGTTCCTAGTCGGATTTGTTAACCACTGCACCATGACATGAACTCTGGCAGTTGTTTTTTCAGTTTTTTTTTTTTAATCTTGCTGTCCATACTTTGCCCCAACTGCACATGCATGCAGTTATTTCTAGTCCCTTATACTTTCTTTGTATTTTTGTTGCTTGAAAAGACATTTGGTAGAGTTCTCATCATGGCTCAGTGGTTAGCCAACCCGGCTAGCATCCATAAGGACACAGGTTTGAACTCTGGCCTTGCTCGGTGGGTTAAGGATCCAGCATTACCATGAGCTGGGGTGTAGGCTGCATACGCAGCTCAGATCCCAAATTGCTGTGGCAGTGGTGTAGGTCGGCAGCTTCAGCTCCGATTGGACCCCTAGCCTGGAAACCTCCATATGCCTCGGGTGCAGCCCTCAAAAGACAAAAAAAAAAAAAAAAGGAGAGAGACATTTGGTTAGGTGCAAGCACTGCAGCAAACTGTCCCAGGTCCCAAGTTGAGCCTGTCTAAACCTGAACCATGCTGTGTCCCTTTAATATCCACAAGGTTTGTTCTTAAGGGGTATAACACCAGATGGAAACTGACTCCAGAGTTTAAGATTTTATAAAGGATTTGCAAAGTTCTGCTTGTGATGGTCATGCCCTGAAAGAAGAGTAAAGGAGCACAGGTGTTAGTTAATTTGTTTGGATCAGAAAGGGGGGATAGTTCAGTGGCAGAGACAATGGAAACCCTCTCAGAGGACTAAGAGCTCTTCGCATTGGCCTCCTGCTGGGTGCACCTTGCCTGCTCAGATATCCTGCAACCACAGATGACTGGGTGGCTTTTTCCTTTTGAGTACACAACTTATCATTAGTTCAGGAACAGTCTTGGTTCAGGAGAGGCTAGGAGCAGCACTTCCAGTTACCTCTGTCCTGAGGGAGGATGCCGTTGAGAGAAGGATGATGTGCAATTAGGGAGAATGAGGCTATCGGTGCTCTTTCTTATTCCTCTGCCTACTGGTATCCAATAAATTAAGAACCCTTCTCCCCTCTGTTAATAGCCTCATGTTAGGAGTGTTCCATTCAATTGCTTCTTGTGGATGGATTAAGAAGAACTGGAATTTCTTCTTTTTTTAGGATATGTATTTTTTTCTTCATATATATTTTTTTAAAGGTTAGGGAGTTCCTGTCGTGGCTCTAGTTCCGTGGAGACTAGAACCTGACTAGTATCCATGAGGATGCAAGTTCGATCCCTGGCTCAGTGGGTTAAGTATCGAGCGTTGCTATGAGCTAGGGTATAGTTCGAAGATTCGGCTTGGATCCCACCATTGCTGTAGCTGTGGCATAGGCTGGCATCAGCAGCTCTGATTTGACCCCTAACCCAAGAACTTCCACATGCCACAAGTATGGGCCTAAAAACAAAAGAAAATTAATTTTAAAAATAAAGGTTAGGAGTTCCCATCATAGTGCAGTGGTTAACAAATCCGACTAGGAACCATGAGGTTGTGAGTTTGATCCATGGCCTTGCTCAGTGGGTTAAGGACTCAGCATTGCCATGAGCTGTGGTGTAGGTTGCAGATGCAGCTCGGATCTGGCATTGCTGTGGCTGTGGCATAGACACGCAACTGTAACTCCAATTCGACCCCTAGCCTGGGAACCTCCACATGCTGCAGGTGTAGCCCTAAAAAGCAAAACATAAAAATAAAAATAAAGGTTATACTCCATTTATAGTTGTTACAAAATATTGACTATATTCCCCATGTTGTACAACCATCCATGTAGCTTAATTTAAACATGAATTTCTTCTGTCTTCAATTCTCCTAGTTTACTTGGGAGCCATTGAGAACAAAAGAGATGCTAATTTATTAATAAATATTGTCTTTGAGGAGATGATCTTGTCTGCTGAGAAGCAAAATAAAAGGTACTAGGTTAGCCCTGAAAAGCACTGGAATGCTTGAAACTCAACTTTATTGGATACTAGCCAGAAACACTAAGTCTTCAGAGCAGACAGAGTCTATACAAGTGGACATGGCCATTTATTTGCTTAAAACAAGTAAAAACTCTTATCCAAGTGAAGTAGAAAATGCACACAGGATTATTTCATCATAAGAGCAATTACCAAATCTTGCAAACTACACAAAGTAATTGTGCTAGAAACCGGAACACTTGATTGCTTGTAGGTTGCCCTTAGAGCTATTTTGATGCCAGCTACCAGAATGTGACAACTCATCTATTAGTAATAGTTGGATGACAATTTATAATACACAGATAAAATGCATTGCAATGATCAGTGGTCCTTAATTAAATAATATGTTTATTACCATTGGAAAAAAATAACCGCAGGTGAGAATGAATTTAAGTTTGCAAGCAGATTATGCAAAATTGGAATTGGAGATGAAAAGGGGAAAGTATTAGGCAGATGATGACGGCCCTGTGGACGGAGCAAGTGCAGCATCTGTCCCTCATGTAGGTACTCTTAACACCTTCTATGGGTCAGATCCCAAACCACCTGAAAGCTATGTATTTGTTGGCAGCCACAGCCTCCTTGGAGGGTCAGAGAGAAAAGACAAAGACCAGTAATTATCACTGTGAAAATTAATAAAGGGAAACCTCACTAAAGTAAAGCAGGAGGCCAGAAGAGGGAGCTCTCACTGCAGAACCACTCTGGGTCAATTGCAGGAAGGGCTGTCAATTACAGACCCCAGTGGAAGAACCAACAGGAAAGAATCATTAATTACCAGGCCCAACAGGAAAAGATGTGAGTTGTATCCCCTACAAGAAACAAACAGCAACTCAGCCAATGAGAAACCCTTATCACCTTGATGAACCGAACTCTTACTTTTCTCCAATGGACTCTGGTTCAAAATAACAAGCAGTAGTCACTCCTACAATCTGGGAAAAGGGAATTTGTTATTGTGATTTAGACAGCATTCATGTTTTTGTCTGCTCAGGCATGGTTAAGGAATTGTCTTGTTTTGTCTGCCTCTATCATAATCAGAGTGGCCTTATCTAATGTTTGTATTTTGTAAAATGTTCCATGTTCAACAGAAGAACACCATGACCAAACTGTGAGTTCCAGGATAGCTCATAGCTATGCTTAGGATCAGGTGCAAATGACAGGACAACTCTAGAAAGCAATTTCTCATGATATTGAGAATGTGTAAGAGTTCCCACTGTGGTGCAGTGGAAGTGGATCTGACTAGGAACCATGAGGTTGTGGGTTCCATCTCTAGCCTCACTCAGTGGGTTAAGGATCTGGCGTTGCTGTGATGCAGGCCAGCAGCTGGAGCTCCAATTAGACCCCTAGCTTGGGAATCTCCATGTGCCTCAGGTGTAGCCCTAAAAAGCAAAAAAGAAAAGAAAAAGAATGTGTGTATAATATGAATATATCATGTACTAAAAATTTTAAAGCTGACCACTTAGATCAAAAAATAAATGGAGGAATTCCTATGGTGGAGGTTAAGAACCTAGCATTGCTGTGGCTGTGGTGTGGGCCAGCAGCCTCAGCTCTGATTTGACCCCTAGCCTGAGAACTTTCATGTGCCGCAGGTGTGGCCCTAAAAAAAGATGAAAAAGAAAATAAGTAGAAATTGAGAGAGGTTATATTGGAAAATGTAAGTACCACGCTAAAAATAGAGCAAGATAAGAGGGATCCGGAATGTTTGGAGAGGGGGAATGCACTGTTCAGTGATACGAATTTTTATGAAGTAAAATTTTTATTTGGAATTATTATTTATATTAGACTAAGATAAAAATAACGAGGTTAGGGTGCAATTTCACTCATGACTCTGAAAGGCTTCCATTCAGCCAGTGAAATGGTTAATGTGTATTTTTGGCCAGCAGACACCCAGCAGTCACTGAGAAAGATACAAATGCAGACCCAGTGCCTACATGCTTCACATTATTCTTCACTAAAAGGAACCCTGGCTTCTTGGAAGGCAGCCAGTGCCAAGTCTCTAGGCAGAGAAACTCCTGGTACATCTTGTTACTGATGGAAACAGTAATTCTTTCAGGATTTCATGTATAGTATTGGAGGAAGCAAAAGGCCAGTTTTATTTTATTTTAGTTTTGTCTCTTTGTCTTTCTAGGGCTGCACCAGCGGCATATGGAAGCTCCGTATATGAGAACTCCAAATATTTATTTGTTTGTTTGTTTGTTTGTTTGTGCCCACAGCATGTGAACTTCCCAGGCCAGGGATGGAACTTGAACTACTGCAGTGACAAGGCCAAGATACTTAACCTACTGAGCAGTACAGGAACTCCCTTATTTTATTTATTTATTTATTTATTTATTTATTTATTTATTTTGCTTTTTAGGGTTGCACCTGTAGCCCATGGAAGTTCCCAGGCTAGGGGTCAAATTGGAGCTACAGCTGCTGGCCTACGCCACAGCCACAGCCATAGCAACACAGGATCAGAGCCAAGTCTGCAACCCACACCACGGCTCACAGCAACACCAGATCCTTAACCCACTGAGCAAGGCCAGGGATCGAACCCGTCTCCTCATGGATACTAGTCAGGTTCTTTAACCTCTGAGCCACAACGGGAACTCCCACAAAAGGCCAATTTGAGAAGAAAGTTTTCACACCCAGGGACCATCAAGCACAACAAGCTGAATATTGAAAATCAATGGCTGTAATCAGCTGAAACAAATTGAATCTGTAAAAATGCCCTGAATCTAGGATAATATAAGATAAAAGAGATATTAACATGCAGTATGGTTAAAATGTAACGGCAATGTAGAGGTAAAATATTAATAAATCTTTGTAAACATTTAGAAATACTGTTTATTGATTAAACCGAATTATGAGAAATGCAGTTTAAAGCTGTGGTCATGATGAGTAAACAATCACAAGCTGTTATCCTACAAGGCAACATTGTGTAGTAGACATAACATGTGAGCCACATAGGTAACTTTATTTCATTTTTATTAAAAGCATTTTTTTTTTTTGTATTTTTAGGGCCGCACCCTCGCATATGGAGGTTCCCAGGCTAGGGGTCGAATCGGAGCTACAGCTGTCAGCCTACACCAGAGCCACAGCAACGCCAGATCTGAGCCACGTCTGCGACCTACACCACAGCTCATGGAAATGCCAGATCGTTAAGCCACTGAGCAAGGCCAGGGATCGAACCCACAACCTCATGGTTCCTAGTCAGATTCGTTAACCGCTGCACCACTGCAGGAAGTCCTAAAAGCAATTTTTAGTGGACTTCATTATTTATTTAGTCATTTTAGGGCCGCACACGTGGCATATGGAGGTTCCCAGGCTGGGGTTGAATGGGAGCTGTAGCCACCGGCCTACACCACAGGCACAGCAACACCAGATCCAAGCCACGTTTACAACCTACACCACAGCTCAGAGCAATGCCAGATCCTTAACCCACTGAGCGAGGCCAGGGATTGAACCTGTGTTCTCATGGATATTAGTCAGATTCATTTCCCCTGGGCCATGACGGGAACTCCTCATTTTTTTTTTTAAACATCCCCATGACTTTTTTTTTCCCCACGACTTATTTTTTTTATATATATATACCTGGAAATTTGTACCTTTTGACTCCTTTAATCCATTTTGACAATACCCTCCCTGCAACTCTCACCCCTGGCCCTGGCAACCACTCATATGTTCTATTCTTTATGTTTATGAGCTCAGGGTGTTCGTTTGTTTATTTTTTTGTTTTAAGATTCTAAATATAAGTGTGATCATACATGCGCCATGACAGGAACTCCCTATTGTCTTTATTTTTTTTTTTAATTTATTTTTCTGGGGGGGGGTTGTGCCTGTGGCGTATGAAGGTTCCCAGGCTAGGGGTCCAATCAGAGCTACAGCTGCGGGTCTACACCACAGCCACAGCAACGCCAGATCCGAGGCACATCTGCGACCTACACCACAGCTCATGGCAATGCTGGATCCTTAACCCACCGAGCGAGGCCAGAGATCGAACCTGCAACCTCATGGTTCCTAGTCGGATTTGTTAACCACTGAGCCAAGACGGGGAACACCTCCCTTTTGTTGTTAAGTACATGGTGACAAGTGGTCAATTTGACTCAGACACATGGGTTGCCAGATAAAATATGGGATGCCCTGTTAAGTTTCAATCTGGAACATACTTATATTTAAAAATTATTTGGAGTTCCCGTGGTGGCTCAGTGGTTAACGCTGTGGTGTAGGTTGCAGACGTGGCTCGGATCCCGCGTTGCTGTGGCTGTGGCGAAGGCCGGCGGCTACAGCTCCTGTTAGACCCCTAGCCTGGGAACCTCCATATGCCGCGGGTGTGGCTCTAGATAAAAGGCAAAAAGACAAAAAAAAAACAAAAAACAAAAAACAAAAAATTATTAATCATGTATTTGAACTGAAAATCTAACTGGATGCCTTGCATTTTTCTTTGCTAAATCTGGCGATTGTAGTTAGAGACTTGCAATTGTAGTTAGAACTACAAAGAAGCTTCCTTTTACCCTAATCTGTCTGGGAGTTCTCTTGTGGTTTAGTGGGTTGAGGATCCAGCATTTGAGTCCTTGTGGTGGCTGGGGTGTGATCCCTGGCCAGGAAACTTCCGCGTGGGACCTCCGTGCACATGCTGGGCTCCTAGTTCTTTCTGTCCTGAGTTCTTTCCATCTCACACTTCTGCTTGAAAGACCCAGGGCCTGCCCCCCTCCATTCTTTCTGTACAACATCTTTTCTCTGCCTTGACCTGCACCCACTGTTTTTGCTCCCCTCAAACAGCTATCAGAGTTACAGACAGTTGTACACAGTTTAGTCTATAACTAGAGGGTTTCGTGTACTAATTAGTTCACATGTTTTTATCTTGGATCACCCCTAAAGGAGACAAAGCAGATTCATCAATCTTCTGGGAGGTTTTACCTGCCGAGCCAATCTGTGCACCCACAGCATTCTTTTCATTCCTCTATCATTATGTTTAAATTCTGTTAACCAGAATTTTAGAAACAAAGACCTGATTGAAATGAAAAAAGTGTCTCTTTGTGGTTTGTTAAGACCATAACCCTGGAGAGGCAGATTCAAGGAGCACTAAAATTGTGCTCTGTCAGACTACAAAATGGGGGAGGCTCATAAAGGCAAACACTGCAAGGTTACAGTTAGTTACAGGAGTTGTTTATCAAGAATTGTAATTGGAGCTGGCAAGAAGTAAGGATTGGTTGGGGTCTGAAATGGCTGCATAGTTACAAGGGGAGACCTCAAGACCACAAGGTTGCGGCTTGCAGGTGTTGTTCTGCATAAGGCTGATGATGTCCTTTGGTCTTGTGTAGTTCAAAGAAAGTTTAAGTTCTTGGTGGTGCAGAGAAATGTGAGACCAGATCCTCAGTGACCACCTGACTCCTTTTTCTCTGCCTGAACTGTGATTGCCCCACTATAGTTTCAATTTGTCATTACTTCTTTTTTTTTTTTTGTCTTTTTGCCTTTTCTAGGGCCGCACTCGCAGCATATGGAGGTTCCCAGGCTAGGGGTAGCTGCCGGCCTTCGCCACAGCCACAGCCACGCGGGATCTGAGCCGCGTCTGCAACCTACACCACAGCTCACGGCAACGCCGGATCCTTAACCCACTTAGCGATGCCAGGGATCGAACCAGCAACCTCATGGTTCCCAGTCGGATTTGTTAACCACTGAGCCACAACGGGAACTCCTGTCATTACTTCTTACAGTGAAACCTATTTGATATGTTTGTTGTGGAATTACCTCCAGAGTAGACTGCTCGGTTAAAGCAAAAACAGTAAGAAGAGGAATTAGAATTTAGAGGAGGAAAAGCTACTATATATAAAACTACTATACACACACACACACACACACACATATACACACACACATACATACACCATATACAAACATCATCTATGTGAACAGAGTAACTTCTGAAGGGATAAAAATAAACTTTTTCAGCAGTTGCTTTCAAGGAGGGAAACTATGGAACTGAGAGACAGGGATGGGGAGGAGAGGGAGACTCATTTTTACTATCTATTCCTTTTTTTTTTTTAGGGCCACACCTGCATTATATGGAAGTTCCCAGGCTAGGGGTCCAATTGGAGCTACAGCTGCTGGCCTACACCACAGCCACAGCAACGTGGGATCTGAGCTGCGTCTGCGACCTACACCACAGCTCACGGCAACGCCGGATCCTTAACCCACTGAGCAAGGCCACGGATCGAACCCACAACTTCATGGTTCCTAGTCGGATTCGTTAACCAATGAGCCATGTCTTTTTGCCTTTTTATGTAAAGCCGCACCCGCGGCATATGGAGGTTCCCAGGCTAGGGGTCTAACAGGAGCTGTAGCTGCCGGCCTTCACACCTGCATTATATGGAAGTTCCCAGGCTAGGGGTCCAATTGGAGCTACAGCTGCTGGCCTACACCACAGCCACAGCAACGTGGGATCTGAGCTGCATCTGCAACCTATACCACAGCTCACGGCAAGGCCGTATCCCTGACCCACTGAGCAAGGCCAGGAATCAAACCTACATCCTCATGGATACTGGTCGGGTTCCTAACTTGCTGAGCCACAACAGGAACACCTAGAATTTCCTTATCTTTAAGAATTCCTAAAAAAAAAAAAAAAAAAAAGAATTCCTTCAGGAGTTCCCATTGTGGTTCAGCAGTATTGAACCTGACTAGTATCCATGAGGACTGGGGTTCGTTCCCTGGCCTCACTCAGTGGGTTAAGGATCCAGCATTGCTGTGAGCTGTGGTGTAGGTCGCAGATGCAGCTTGGATCCTGAGTGGCTGTGGCTGTGACTGTGGCTGTGGCTGTGGCTGTGGCTGGCAGCTGCATCTCTGATTTGACCCCTAGCCCGGGGACCAACTTCCATATGCCTCGGGTGCAGCCCTAAAAAGACCAAAAAAAAAAAGGAAGAATTCCTTCTAAAATCTCATATCCTCTTTCAACAGTCCCTTTTTTTAGCCTTTTTTTTTTCTTTCCCGCAGAAAACCTTCTCAAAGGAGTTAATTCCACCCCCACCTTTTCTTTTCACTTCTCATCTTGAATTAATTACTCAACCCTTTCCAGGCAGGTCCATACCAGACAGCCACAGAAACTTCTGTAGTCAAGATTATCAACAATACTCATGAAGTCATACTGAATGATCATTTTCTGTCCTTATCTTACCCAAATTCATCTTAGCTGATTCTTCTCTTCCTATTTCTTTCTTTTGTTTTCTTCACATTCTTTTTTTGTCCTCTATCACATTCTTAAGGTTTTCCCTCCATCTCTGGTGGCTCCTTTTCAACATCTTTGCTGGCTGGATCCTAGCCTTCTGAGAGCAGTGGTCCAGGACACTACTCTTTTTTCTGTTTGAGATCACAAACTGTCCGCTCATCACCCTAATGAACTCACACATGGGTATTGTATGTCCTGCAGAGGGTTTTTTTTTTTTTTTGGTTTTGGTTTTTCTTTCTTTTTCGGCTGCACCAGTGGCGTATGGATGAATCCAAGCCAGAGCTGCAGCCTACACCTCAGCTGCAGCAATGCCAGATCCTTAACCTATTGCGCCTGGCCTGGGATTGAACTGGCGCTTTCACAGAGACAAGCTGGATCATTAACCCACTGTACCATGGTGGGAACTCCTGTCCTGCAGTTTTGAAAATGGGAAATACTGTTTAACAACACATCAACTAAAGCCCATATTTTCAATTTCTCTTGGAGAGTTAGAAGATCCAGCAAAATGGGGTTTATATACTCACGTTACTATAATTTGCCAGAGCTGAGTACCTATTGCTTGGGTTCTTTTTCTTCCTTTCTTTCTTTCTTTCTCTCTTTCCTTCCTTCCTTCCTTCTTTCTTCCTCTCCTTTCTTTTCTTTTCTTTTTTTAGGGCCTAACCCAGGCTAGGGGGTGAAGGAAGCTGCAGCAGCTGGCCTATGCCACAGCCACAGCCAAGCATATCTGAGCCATGTCCGCAACCTACACCACAGCTCATGGCAATGCCCAGATCCTTAACCCAATGAGTGAGGCTGGGGATCAAACCTGCATCCCCATGCATACTAGTCAGGTTTGTTTACTGCTAAGCCACAACAGGAACTCCTCTGCCTGACTGCCTGCCTTTCTTCCTTTCCTCCCTCCCTCCCTTCCTTCCTTCCTTCTTTGCCACATTCTGAGGCATGTGTAAGTTTCCAGGCCAGGGACTGAACCCAAGCTGCAGTTTCAGCCTGGCCACAGCTGTAGCAATGTGGGATCCCTAGCCCGCCCACCCCAAGGGAAATTTTCTGGGTCATTTCTTAATCAGTTCACTACTTGCAAACATCTGATAATATCTAGCCTGCTTTACTCATTTAGGTTATCTGTCTCAGTCATGTAGAAATATGAGTTTATGATCCCTGATTTACACTTTCCGCCCATGATCTCATCAAGTCTCATTTAAATACCATAAATTTTTACCTTTTTTTTTTTTGGTCTTTTTTAGGGCATACCACAGCATATGGAGGTTCCCAAGTTAGGTGTCTAATCAGAACTGTAGCCGCCGGCCTACACCACAGCCACAGCAACGTGGGATCTGAGCTGCGTCTGTGACTTACACCATAGTTCATGGCAATGCTGGATCCTTGATCCACTGAACGAGACCAGGGATCGAACCAGCAGCCTCATGGTTCCTAGTCGGATTAGTTAACCACTGAGCCACAACGGGAACGCCTACATTTTCTTTTGTTTAACAAACATTGAGTGTCCACAATACGCTGGGAACTACTGTGCCAGACACTCAGGACACAGCATTGAGTAAAATAAGTCACTCTACTTTAAAAGAATTTACCTTCTAACAGGTGAGAAACATGAAATAATGATAATATAAAGCTAATTAATATGAAAAAAATGAAAAGAAAGCAAGGGGATGGAGGCTATTTTAGACTGGGTCTTCTGCCCCTCTAAGGGGATAGTTGAACCTGAATGAAATGAAAAAAATGAAGGGTTTCCCAGAGGGAAGAGTAGGTACAAAAGTCATGGAGCTTATCTATCTTAAGAATGGCAAAGTCGGAGTTCCCTTCGTGGCTCAGTGGTTAACGAATCCGACTAGGAACCATGAGGTTAAAGGTTCAATCCCTGGCCTTGCTCAGTGGGTTAAGGATCCGGCGTTGCCGTGAGCTGTGCTGTAGGTTGCAGATGCGGCTCGGATCCCGTGTTGCTGTGGCTGTGGCGTTGGCCGGCGGCTACAGCTCCTGTTAGACCCCTAGCCTGGGAACCTCCGTATGTCGCGGGTGCGGCGCTACATAAAGGCAAAAAGACAAAAAAAAAAAAAAAAAAGAATGGCAAAATCAAGGAGTTCCCGTTGTGGCTCGGTGGGTTAAGAACCCAACTAGTATCCATGAGGATGTGGGTTCGAATCCTGGCCTCGTTCAGTAGGTTAAGGATCCGGTGTTGCTATGAATTGTGGTGTAGGTTGCAGACACAGCTCAGATCCTGAGTTGCTGTGGCTCTGTTGTAGGCCAGCAGCTGTAGCTCTGACTGGACCCCTAGTTTGGGAACTTCCATGTGTTGCTGGCATGGCCCTAAAAAGAAAGGAAAAAAAAGAGAAATAGCTGGTTCACTGAAAAGGTATTTAATTTAGACAGAAGGTGTTAGTGAAGGAGTCTAGAGTGCTATATCTTGAGGAGGTGAGTAAGGGTCAGATTTGAAAATGTATTTTCAGAGTTCCCTTCGTGGCTCAGTGGTTAACAAATCCGACTAGGAACCATGAGGTTGCAGGTTCAATCCCTGGCCTCGCCCAGTGGGTTAAGGATCTGGTGTTGCCATGAGCTGTGGTGTAGGCTGGAAGCTACAGCTCCGATTAGACTCCTAGCATTGGAACCTCCATATGCTGTGGATGCAGCCCTAAAAAGCAAAAAAAAAAAAAAAATGTATTTTCAATCTAGAACTGGGGTTAGATATGGAATGTGAGAAAACAAATGGAGCTGAGCATGTATCCATCATCTTTGGCTTAAGGACCTGAATGAATAGAGGACTAGATTTGGATATGTTCTGCTGTTAGATGCCTATCAGATATCTAGGACAATGATGACAGTAGGTACACTCTATTTTCTTTTCTTTGTTTTTTTTTTGGCCACCTTGCAGCATGTGGAGTTCCCAGGCTGGGGATCAGATCTCAGCTGTATTGATGACCTATGCCGAAACTGCAACAATGCCAGATTTTTAGCCCACTGTGCCAGGCTGGGGATAGAACCTGCATCCCAGTGCTCCCAAGATACCACTGATCCTGTTGTGCCACAGCGGGAGCCGAAGGTTCACTCTTATTTGTAGGGTCTGGAAGCAGGAGCATAAATGGAGGCCCACACACCTCCATTTGTCTAACTATGTGGAAATTATAACCAAGCTGACAATATACTATTAGTTAAAACATGTTCTATTCTTCTGTCTTAATAAATACAACTTTACAAGCATAAAATTCTAAAAGATATTACAAAACTGTGATTTTTTTCCCCCAAGTCCAAGGCATGCATTAGTTCTTAGGCCAGGGATTGAACCGAGCCATAACAGTAACCCAAACCATAGCAGTAACGATGACAGATCCTTAACATGCTAGGCCACCAGGGAACTCCAAAAATTGTGATTTTTTTTTTTTTATGGTCACACCCACAGCACATGGAAGTTTCCTGGCCCGGCCGGAGACTGAATGCAAGCCGCAGCTGCTGACCTACATAAAAGTGACCTGAGCCACTGCAGTTGGATTCTTGTTTGTTTGGGGTTTTTTTTTTGGCTTTTTTTTAGGGCCACACCTGCGGCATATGGAGGTTCGTAGTCTAGGGGTCCAATCGGAGCTCTAGCTGCTGGCCTACGCCATGGCAATGCTGGATCCGAGCTGCATCTGCCACCTACACCAGAGCTCACGGCAACACTGGATTCTTAACCCACTGAGCAAGGCCAAGGATCGAACAGGCAACCTCATGGTTCCTAGTCAGATTCCTTTCTGCTGCGAAACAATGAGAACTCCCGCAGTTGTATTCTTAACCCACTGACCCCCAGTGGGAACTCCATGATTTTTTTTTTTTTTGGTGACTGTATATTACAAAATATCAAAGATGACTGAATTTAATTATTATCATACATTTCTGGGAGTTCTATTAATGGGACAGAGACTTTTAGATAAATTATTATATACATTCATAGTTAATACATTATTACAGATTTAGTCTATTATTAATTTTTAATTATTTTTTCTCTTTTCTTACCTTAGCAAACTCACTAATTATATTGCTATAATTTTTTTTTATTTTTTATTTTTTTCTTTTTAGGGTCATACCCATGGCATATGGAGGTTCCCAGGCTGGAGGGTTCTAATCGGAGCTGTTGCTGCCAGCCTATGCCAGAGCTTTCCACAGCTGTGACCTACATCACAGCTCACAGCAACGCCGGATCCTTAACCCACTGAGCAAGGCCAGGGATCGAACCTGCAACCTCATGGTTCCTAGCCGGATTCATTTCCACTACGCCACAACGGGAACTCCCATCAAGTGTTTCTGAACTGTGAATTGGAACATGTAGAGAGGCAGTAAAAAAATAGGAACATTCACTGCTACAGGGAAACAGTACTTGGTTATGCAAAAAAAAAAAAAAAAAAGAAGAAGAAGAAGAAGAAAAGGAGTTCCCATCATGGCACAGCAGTTAACCTCCACATGCCACGGGTGCAACCCTAGACAAGGTAAAAAGACAAAAAAAAAAAAAAAAACACTTGGTTATGCAAAGATACATTGTATTTATGCTGAGAGGAAGGGTATCACAAGTTCATTTGTGTTTCCTCTTACAGCTCCTACTGTTCAGATTCTCTCAGTAGTTCAAAACAGTGCCCGCTTCTTTTAAGTGGCACAACACAAAACCTTAAATGCAATTACTGTTCATTTTAAAAATATTGTTCCAGGAGTTCTTGCCATAGCATGGGGGGTTAAGAATCCACCTGCAGCAGCTTAGGTCTGGTCTCTGGCTTGGCTCAGTGGTCCTGGTGGCTCAGATTCAATCCCTGGCCCAGGAACTTCCATATGCTGTGGATGTGGCCATAAAAAAAAATGTTCTACAATTTGCCTTATTCGGTACAGAGTTCGGTGGCATTAAGGACATTCACATTGTTGTGTAACCATCATCACTATCCACCTCCAGAACTTTTCTGTCTTCCCAAATTGAGACTCTTACCTATTAAATACTAATTACTTCCCATTTTCCCCTCCTCCCAGCCCCTGGTAACCACCATCCTACTTTCTGTCTATAGTTTAAACTACTCTGGGTACTTTATACAGGTGGAATTGTACAGTATTTGTCTCCTTGTGATTTACTTTTTTGAGAGGGCAGGTTTTAGAGCTGCACTGTCGGCATATAGAAGTTCCCAGGCTAGGGGTTGAATCAGAGCTGTAGCTGCCAGCCTTTGCCACAGCTTACCGAAACATGGGATCCTTAACCCGCTGGAGTAAGGCCAGGGATTAAACTCACAATCCTCGTGGATACTTGTCAGATTCGTTACCACTAAGCCACGAAGAGAATTCCTCTTTGTGTTGTTTTTTATTTTTTTTGCTTTTTAGGGCCGCACCCTCAGCATATGGAAATTCCCAGGCTAGGGGTTGAATCAGAGTCACAGCTGCCAGCCTACACCACAGGCAGAGCAACACCAGACACAAGCCTAGTCTGTGACCTACACCACAGCTCACGGCAATGCCGGATCCCCGAACCACTGAGTGAGGCCAGTGATCTAACCCTCGGCCTCATGGATGCTAGTCGGGTTCGTTAACCACTGAGCCACAACAGGAACTCCAAGAACTCCTCTTTCTGATTTACTTATTTGAATAAGCATATCATCTTCAAGGTTCAAGTATGGTGTAGTATGTCTTTAAAAAAAATTTTTTTAAGGCTGAATAATGTTCCATTTTATGTATGTGTACCCATTGTTTTTACCCAGTGATCTATTGATGGATATCTGGTTGTTTCCATGTTTTGGCTATTATGAATAATACTGCAGTGAAATATCTGTTTAAGTCCCCACTTTTCTCTTATTTGGTGCATTTATTTATTTTCCATTTTTGCCATTATGAACATTCCTGGGCCAGAGCTTGAATCCCAGCTGCAGTGGATACTTAACCCACCGCACAGGGCTGAGGACTGAGCCTGTGCCTCCACAGAGACAAGCTGGATAATTAACCCATTACACAATAGCCGGAACTCCTATTTGGTGCATTTAGTTTGAGGACACAGTGAGACATGGAGAAGAGGTTCCCTGGAATCTGAATAGTGTTAGCTATTTTTTTTTTTGACTGTGCCTATGAAATGTGAAAATTCCCTGGCTAGGGAGTGAAACTTTCCCACAGCAGCAACCCGAGCCACTGCAGTGACAATGCCTGATCCTTAACCCACTGCACCACAGGGGAACTCCCTGAACAGTGCTAGTTATAAAAGCAAATATTTAGGGTGGTATTTTGTGGTGAACCCTGGATCTCACATGACAGAAGCAACTATGTGTTCTTTAGTATAGGGGTGTGTGTGTGTGTTTGAGAGAGAGAATGAGATTCATGCCAAGGCAGGGTCTTTCTTGTCTGGGTTGTGGGTGTTATTAATGATCATAAGTGTATAAATTTATATAAATGGTATTAGACCGAGTGAGTATATTAATGTGTATAGATAGAAAAGAAACTGCTGTGCCTGGGACATTTAAAAATCAGAAAGAGGAGTTCCCATTTTGGTTCAATGGTAACAAACCCAACTTGTGTACATGAGGATGTAGGTTTCATCCCTGGCCTCGCTCAGTGGGTTAAGGTTTTGGCGTTGCCATGAGCTGTGGTGTAGGTCGTAGACGGGCTTGGATCCAGCGTTGCTGTGGTTGTGGCACAGGCATGTGGCTGTGGTGTAGGCAGGCACCTGCAGCTCCAATTCAACCCCTAGCCTGGGAACTTCGATATGCTATGGGCATGGAACTAAAAAGAAAAAAAAAATCAGAAAGAGAAGGAAGAAGGAGAGAGGAAACCAAGAAAAAACACCAGGAGAATATGGAGACTTGGAAAACAAATGAAATCAAATGTTGGGGAGTGGTCAACCAAGCCAATTACTGCTAAGAGACTGGTAAATTAGGACTGAGAATTCACATTTAATAGGGCTAAAGTGGTAATTACTGCTGACATTAAAAAGGGCAGTTTCAGGAGTTCCCGTCGTGACTCTGTGTTTAACGAATCCGACTAGAAACCATGAGGTTGCAGGTTCGATCCCTGGCCTTGCTCAGTGGGTTAAGGATCCGGCGTTGCCGTGAGCTGTGCTGTAGGTTGCAGACGCGGCTCGGAACCCACGTTGCTGTGGCTGTGTTGAAGGCCAGCAGCTACAGCTCCTGTTAGACCCCTAGCCTGGGAACCTCCACATGCCAGGGATACGGCCCTAGATAAGGCAAAAAGACAAAAAAAAAAAAATGCTGGAGAGGGTGTGGAGAAAAGGGAACCCTCTTACGCTGCTGCTGGTGGGAATATAAATTGATGACACCACTGTGGAAAACAGTATGGAGATTCCTCAAAAAATTAGAAATAGAATTATCATTTGATCCAGCAATCCCACTCCTGGGCATCTATCCAGAGAAAACCATGACTTGAAAAGATACATGTACTTCAGTGTTCATTGCAGCACTATATACAATAGCCAAGACATGGAAACAGCCTAAATGTCCATCAACTGAGGAATGGATAAAGAAGATATGGTACATATACACAATGGAATATTACTCAGCCATTAAAAGGAAAGAAATAACGTCATTTGCAGCAACGTGGATGGACCTAGAAATTATCATGCCAAGTGAAGTTAGCCAGACAGTGAGACACCAACATCATAGGCTATCACTTATATGTGGAATCTAAAAAAAAAGGACACGAACTTCTTTGCAGAACAGATCCTGATTCACAGACCTGGAAAAACTTTTGGTTTCCAAATGAGACAGGCTGGGGCGTAGGGGGATGCACTGAGCGTTTGGGATGGAAATGCTATAAAATTGGGTTGTGAGGATTGTTGTACAACTATAAATGTAATAAAATTCAAATAATTAAAAAAAAGAGCAAAGAAGTGGGAACTAGAGGAGGATGTACTGAGGTCAAGGAAAAATTTTTGATCTAACAAAATGAGACATAACCACTGGGGACTCTGCATCTCCAGCCCTGCCCTGTCTGAAGCTCCCCAGTCATACATCCAAGTGCCTATCTGGTATTTCCATTTGGATGGCTCACAGGAGAATCAAATTTTCTTCTTCCTCTTTTTAAAAACTGAAGTATAGTTGATCTACAAATAGTTTAGTTTCAGATGTACAACTCAGTGATTCAATTTTTTGTAGATTCTACTCCATTTATAGTTGATATAAATTATTGGCTACATTTCCTGTGCTGCGCAGTGTATCCTTATATCTTACGTTGACTAAAAAAATACAACCTGAAAGTTGAGACTTAAGTATTATTTGGGGTGAAATTAGGATGTAAGCCAGGGAGACAGCATCTCAGGTAGCTCCAAGAAAACACTCTGAAGATGAAGGGGGAGCTAGGATGTATGAGTTTTTGCAACAAAGAGAAGGTACAAGGAACAAAATGTTTACAGATAACCAGATTCACAGAAGATTTATGGAACACCAGTTTCTATGGGAAGATGTTAAGAGTCTGAGCTTACTTGGAATCACTCCTTTAATATGCACCTCAGCTGTGGGCCAGTCTTTTTGTTTCTTTTCTGAGTTCCCTCAGGGCTCACTGGCTCAGCCTTGGGAGCGGCTGTCCTCACAGATGACATCTTTTGTTTTCGTCCACTAACTGCAGCCCCCGAGGCTGAAATACTATCTGAAACTATCTGAAATACCGCCCCAAAGAGGAAAGGGGAAATATCAAGATATAAGTCATGAAGGTGAAGGAGGATGTTCTTGCAGCCATTCACGCATTTTACAGAAGTTTGCTGCTGGTCTCGCGAAGGCTGCTACTAGTCACAGACATCAATCATCATTGAAGGATTTTAGTGTTTTTCTAGGTGTGAGGAAGTGCAAGAATTAGACCCCTAAGTTATTCTCCTAAAAATTTCTATCTGAAGATCTGCTCTTCCAGTTTTTCCAGAGCACAGTGCTCCACTCCTGGTCTCCAATCTGAGCTTTGCTCAGGGGGATTCGCAGTGGCTCATGTTTTACTCCATGTAAAGGCTGATGGCAAGTGCCAAACTTCAGTTCACACTTTTCTTTCTTTTTGTCTTTTTAGGGCCACACCCGCAGCATATGCCAGTTCCCAGGTTAGGGGTAGAATCGGAGCTTTAGCTGATGGCCTACACCACAGCCACAGCAACTCAGGATCCTGTCCGCATATGCAACCTACACCACAGCTCACGGCAACGCTGGATCCTTAACCTACCAAGTGAGGCCAGGGATTGAACCCACATCCTTGTGTATAATAATCCGGTTCATTATCCACTGAGCCTTGACAGAAACTCAATTTTTTTTTTTTTTTTTGGCCTCCCCACAGCATGTGGAGTTCCTGGGCCAGGGATCAGATCTGAGTGTCAGCTGCAACCTACACTGCAGCTGTGGCAATCTTTTAACCTACTGTGCCAGATCTTTTAACCTACTGTGCCAGGTCCAGGGATATGACCTGCATTCCGGTTGATGCATCCACACCACCAAACCTGTTTCACCACAGCAGGAACTTTGTAGTTTATTTATTTTATACATTGTAGTTTGTACTTCTTAATCCCTTACTCTGTCTTCCCACTACCCACGTCCCTCTCCCCACTGGGAACCACTAGTTTGTTCTCTATACATGTAAGTCTGTTTCTTTTTTATTATATTAACTTGCATTTTTTAAATTTCACGTACAGTAATATACACCATCTGACATTTCACTAAGCATGATAACCTCCAGGTCCACCCACGTTGTTACAAATGGCAAAGTTTCATTCTTTTTTTTATGACTGACACTACCATTCCATGGTACATGTATACCACATGTTCTTTATACATTCATCTGTTGATGGATACTTAGGTTGCTTCCACATCTTGGCTATTGTATAGTGCTGCTATGAACACTGGGGTGCATGTATCTTTTTGAGTTAATGTTTTAATTTTCTTCAGATATATACACAGGAGTGGAATCACTGGATTATATGGTAGTTTTATTTTCTTGCGTTTTAGAGCCACACACGTGGCATATGGAGGTTCCCAGGCTAGGGGTCAAATCAGAGCTATAGCTGCCTGCCTATGCTACAGTTCACAGCAACGCCAGATCCTTAACCCACTGAGCGAGGCCAGGGATCGAACCTGCATCCTCATGGATACTAGTCAGATTCGTTTCCACTGAGTCATGATGGGAACTCCAGGTAGTTTTGTTTTTATTTACTATTGTTAATATTATTATTATTGTTTGGTTACACCCATGGCCTGCAGAAGTTCCTGGGCCAGGGATCAAACATGTGCTACAGTAGTGACCTGAGCGATCGCAGTGACAATACCAATCCTTAACCTACTGCACCATAAGAGAACTCCTATTTTGTTGTTGTTGTTGTTGTTTTGAGGAATCTCCATACTGTTTTCCATAGTGGTTGCACCAATTACTTTCCCACCAAGGGTGCACAAGAGTCCCCTCCCTCTTCCCTTAATCTGTCCTTTCCTAAAGTTTTGTTTTTTTAAAACCCTCAGTAAGCATCACTGCCACCTGTTTATCTATTACTTAATGATTTTTATTTTTTTCCATTATAGTTGGTTTACAGTGTTCTGTTTTCTACTGTACAGCAAAGTGACCCAGTTACACATACATATATATATATTTTCACATTATCCTCCATCATGCTCCATCACAAGTGAGTAGATACAGTTCCCAGTGCTATACAGCAGGATCTCGTTGCTTATCCATTCCCAATGCAACAGTTTGCATCTATTAACCCCAGATTCCCAGTCCACCCCACTCCCTTCCCCTCCCCCTTGGCCACTGCAAGTCTGTTCTCCAAGTCGATGTTTCTTTTCTGTGGAAATGTTCATTTGTGCCGTATATTGGATTCCAGATATAAGTGATATCATATGTTATTTGCCTTTCTCTTTCTGACTTACTCACTTAATATGAGAGTCTCTAGTTCCATCCATGTTGCTGCAAATGACATAATTTTGTTCTTTTTTATGGCCGAGTAGCATTCCATTGTTTATATGTACCAGATCTTCTTAATCCATTCATCTGTTGATGGACATTTAGGTTGTTTCCAAGTCTTGGCTATTGAGAATAGTGCTGCAATGGGCATAGGAGTGCGTGTATCTTTTTCAGTGAAAGTTTTGTCTGGATGTATGCCCAAGAGTGGGATTGCTGGGTCATATGGTAGTTCTATATTTAGTTTTCTGAGATACCTCCATACTGTTTTCCATAGTAGTTGTACAAATTTACATTCCCACCAACAGTGTAGGACGGTTTCCTTTTCTCCACATCCTCTCCAACATTTATTATTTGTGGACCTATTAATGATGGCGAGTAAGACAGGTGTGAGGTGAGTAGTTTTGATTACTTCCATCATTTAAATCAAAATTCATTTAGCCATTCCACGTTCCTCACTTTCCCTCACTTCTCACATTTTGGTTCTACATCCAAATTGTGTCCTTTATCCGTTCACCTTTATCATCTTAACTGCTTTGATAGCTTCTTCCTTTTTTTTTAGCTCCTTTGTTTTAATTACTGCCTTCCATGACTTCTTCTGCATATCACAGACAAGAATGTAAATTAGATGATGTCACACCACCACTTAATGCTTTCTAGTGGTTAGTTGTCACATTTTAAATCCCCACTGCTTAGCTTGAGCTAAAAGCTTCTATGTGATTTGGCCTTTTTTCCCTTCTCCAGCCTCATCTCCAACCACTTTCTCTTGCACCATGTTCCCGACACACTGACCTTCTTCTCTTTCTTAAACCTAAATATTTTTATTGTAAAGATACAAAAAAAAAAGTAGGGAATAATATTATAGACCACCAGGTGCCCATTGCCCAGATCTAATACATTAATATTTAGCTACAGGAGTTCCCTTTGTGGCTCAGTGGTTAACGAATCCGACTAAGAACCGTGAGGTTGCGGGTACGATCCCTGGCCTCACTCAGTGGGTTAAGGATTCGGCGTTGCCATGAGCTGTGGTGAAGGTTGCAGACGCGGCTCGGATCCCGCATTGCTGTGGCTGTGGCGAAGGCCAGCAGCTACAGCTCCTGTTAGACCCCTAGCCTGGGAACCTCCATATGCCGCTGGTGCAGCTCTAGATAAAGGCAAAAAGACAAAAAAAAAAAAAAATATTTAGCTACATCTATCCATTAAAATGTAAACTATATGTTCTCCCCCAAATCTCTATTAGCTGGGAAACTGCCCAGCACATAATAGGTGCTCAGCACACCTGGTATGATTGATTGAATGAATATCTGCTTCCAATTAAAAAAATAAATAAAGCAGTACAGATACAGTGAATGATTCTTACATTTCCCTCCTTCCCTCCCTAATTCCCCAGGGAACTGCCTTTCTAAAGGTGCTATATGCCATTCCTATGTAGTCCCTTCTAAAAAATATTACTACTTCAACATTTGTTTTCTATGTTACTATTAATAGTATGGAATAATATATAATCGTTTGCAATTTTTTTTATCATGCCTTATGTTTTCCAGACTTATGTTGATGTATGTAGTTTTAATTCATTTATTAGCTGTATAATATTTCGGTGTGTGAATATACTATAGCTCGTTCATCCATTTTTCTACTGTTGAACATTTAGGTTGTTTCCAATATTTTACCATGATGAACAGTGCTGCAATGAATATCAGCAATATAGTGGTAAGGAGTTCAAACTCTGGAGCCAAATACCTTGGATTGAATTCTGGGCACATTACTTACTAGTTCTGTCATTTTGGACAAGATACTTAAATTCTCTGTGCCTTTGTTTCCCGAACTGTAAAATGATGATAATAATAGTAACTTTTCATGGTATTGTTTAGTTGGATTAAATAAAGTAATATATGTAAAGAATTTAGAAAATCACTTGGCACATATTCAATCTCAATGAATATTGACAATATTACTTCCTATTATTAGGTACTGCTGAGTCACAAGACATGTGTACCTTTAATTCTGTTAAGTATTACACATTCTTCTCCTAAATGATGTACCAATTTATACTTCCACCAGCAGTTTATAAGTTCCATTTTCCTAAATCCTAACACGCAGTACTAATCTAAGATTTCTGTCAATCTGATGGGTATCAAATTCTATCTCGTTTTAAATTGTTCTTTGATGAGTTACAGTAAAATTAAATATCTTGTCATGGGTTTATTGGCCATTCAGGCTTTTTTTTTGGTGATGTACCTCTTTACATCCTTTCTCTACTTTCCTATTGTATTGTTTGCTATTTTCTTTTTGATTTCGGGAACTTCTTGAGATATAAATTCTTTGGAGGTTGTATATGATAAATACTGCCGTTGTGTGCGATCTTTAAAAACTTCCATTATTACATAATTAAAAAATTTTAATGCAGTAAATCTAAAAATATTTTGTCCTATGGTTTGTACTTTTCGTATCTTATTTAAGAAATTCTTCTCCATTTTGGTATTAGAGATATTTTATATTGTCTTCATCCAGTATTTATTTTTGGATAGTTTGAAGTAAAAATCCATTTTTTTCCCTTTTGGAAAAAAATTTTCCAGTGTCATTTATTGAAAAGTTCATCCTTTGCCTATTGATTTGCAATGCTCTCTCCGTTATAAACCACGTTCGGCTTCACAATCTTGCTTATTTTCCTTCTATTGGGGATGATTTCCTAAGGCTCTTCTCAGTGCTTCATTTCTCCTGTTCTTCAGATCGCAGCTCAAATGTCATTCCTTCATGCCTAGATTATATCTACAGCTATATCCGTTTCTGTGACCCCTTGACTCCAAAAGGCCTGTTAAGACTGCTTTGGGTAAGAGTCTCCGCTGGTTGTTGCCAAGCCGTTGCCAGGGCGGCTGTCTGTGAGGCAGCTGAGGGGAGGAGCAGTCAGAGTCCCAGTGACGGAATTTGGCGGGCGCCGGCGTCGCCAGGGAGTGCGTCACTACGCGCGGTCAACCGGGGGCGGGGCCAGGGCTCAGTCACGTGGTTTGGTTGCCTACGCGCTGCTGGGCCGTGGGAAGATGGCGGACGGAAAGGGAGACGCCGCCGCCGCTGCCGCCGCCGGGGCTGGGGCTGAGGCTCCTGCGGGAGCCGGAGCGGGAGACGGAGCCGAGGCTGAGTCCATGGCTCGGGGTCATGGCCCCGCATCTCCGGCTTCAGGAGCCTCGGGACTGCGACCGTGTCTGTGGCAGTTGGAGACAGAGCTGAGGGAGCAGGAGGTGTCCGAGGTCTCATCTTTGAACTACTGCCGGAGCTTCTGCCAGGTGAGGGGCGGACTGGCTGACTGAGGGTGGTGGGGCGGGGAGGAAGAGGCCCCGGATCCGTTGCTGCAGCCAGGGGCCGGACTGAAAGGCGCCACCTCCGTGTCTTGCCGCGCCCCCGGGCCGGGAAGGCCCAGTTCGTAAGCCCGACCGCTGGCCCCCCTCCGTCACTGCCCGACTTTGGCCACAGCCTGGGCGGGTTGCGCTGGGTCAGACTGAACCCGGAGGACGCCAGCGGCTCCCTGGAAAGGCCGTGCCCTGTCGTCGTTGCCTATCCCCCGGCCGGGTATTTGGAGCGCCATTGCCTCCTGACGGATTGATTGCTCGTCCCTGCCAGGAGATCCTTTTTTGAGTAGAGTGTAGATCTCGAAATTGGAAAACCTGGGTTTACCTGCATAATCCGGAGGTACATGTTGGGGCCAGAGACTTATTTTTGGAGTCACAGTCTTCTGGGCTACTAAAAGATATGACAGTTGGCTTTGAAAGGCGTCTAGGACTTTCTCTTTAGGGATTGGGAGCTGGTTGGTTGTTGGGGTTTTGCTGCTCCCCCCACCCCGACGTTTAAGCTGTTCTTTCGTCTCTTGTATATTCCGTTGAAAATTGTGCTGCCAGAAATGAGACTTGTGATCCTTGCGGTTATTAGGGCCTTTAAGTAGAAGAGGGTTGGGAAAGATGTGGAGTGTGGTCTCTCCTGGCAGTTCTATGACCATTTCTGTGCCATAGTGGGTCCTAACCTATGATTACATGTTTCTTGGTATGTTCAGTTTCGTTTCTGTCATCATGCCGAGATTTTTCTTTTAAAGATGTGCCATTATTATATCTGCCTCTGCTTGTTTGTTCTAATCAGGTTTTGGAACCACCCCTCTGCTTCTCACCTGATGCTCCTTAGAGAATGCAAAATAATCATAGTATATTGGCACTTAGGCTCTTAATCAGTAGTTGAGTGTGCTGAATAAATTGCGGTGTTCGAGTGATAATTTTGGGGGACAATTTGCTCTTTGCGTCTGGAGGAGAATCAGAAATTGACGTACATGATTGATTGCTTTTCTCCCTCCTCTCTGCTGAGCCAGAAGAATTTCATCTGAGTGAATTTTGTCCTTGCTAATCTTTTCCATACATTGTATCACTACAGTTTTTTAAGTCTACAGCCTGCAACCTTTCCCTGCACTGTGATTTGCCAAAGTGTTCTTTGCTTCACTCCTACTGTACACATTTATGCTACAAACTTACTGACTCCATAGGATGGTGCTAGGTACTTTACCAAGTGCTAAGGAAGCATGAATAAGACAGCACTTACCCTTGATGAGTTTAACGTTTGGTAGGGGTAGTAGAAATAACAGTATTGCCAGTGCTGTTTTGGTAATGATGGAAAAGAAGGCCTTGTAGAGACAGTGGAGAGGGAAGGGCTCTCATGGGACATCTAATGGGAACAACAATTAACTAGTAAAAATAAATTTAAAGGTTAACTCTAGATTTTATTATGTACTTGGAAGTAACTGAGAGAGGCCACTTTAGAAAGGGTGACCTGGGAAGGCACCATGGCTGAAGAGATGAAAATGAGTCCTGAATGTCAGGGAGTGGAAGGGACATTCCTGTGTCAAAGGTAGAGATGAGAAGAAAAACATGCTTTGGGAAAAGAGGGAGCTAATTGGATCAGGATTAGTGAGGAGGAGTGTAGAAGAAATGTTGGTTTTGGGTAAGCCTTCTAAGTTTGAGTTGTCTTCCTAGAAGGTAACAAGAATGAATATAACCAATCAAATTGAAGCATATCAGGGTATACCAAATACATACTTTGCTTTATGCCTAGTGCTTCTAGCTCCTGTTTTACTTTAACTGAATTTTATCTTAATGTCTTGTATCTTAATTATACCTAGATATGTGAGGAGGGCACAGACGAATTTTAAGAAGAAAGTACATTTGTAATTTGTCTTTTTATTTGTCTGTTCCCATGGCATGTGGAAGTTCCCTGGCCAGGGACTGAACCTGTGCCACAGCAGCAACCTGATCCGCTACAGTGACAACACTGATCCTTAACCTTCTGTGCCACAGGGGAACTCCCTGTAATTTGTCTTCTATGAAGGTTGTTTTTTGGCCTAAACTTTTCCCAACACATTTTTGCACTAATAAATAAAAGGAGTATCAGCGATGGTGTGTTGTAGTAGAAAGCACATTGGATTGGGAGTTAGTTGGATGTTAATTGTGACTCTACCACTTATTAGCTAATAACCTTGGGCAAATTATGACTGTGATTATATTTTGTTTTCTGGCCTTTTATCTTCTTGTAATGCTTTATTGGAACAGTAGAACAGAAGGTTTATATTCAGCCCTTCACAATATTTGTCACAATATTTTTGTCACATTTTTCTCATAGCCTAGATGAAATCAACATAGGATATCCTTTCTTACCAGATACAGAAAAAGTTTTTTTTTCCTGCACCTGCAGCATGCCGAAGTTCTTGGGCCAGGGATCGAACCAAAGCCACAGCAGTGACAATGCCTAATTTTTAACAAGGGAACTCCCAGAAAAAAATTTTAATTTTGTGATGAAGTAGGGGTAATTTCACCATCCAAATTTGGTTGAATAGCTCTTGGTTTCACATTTGAAAGGCAGAGTAAGGTTTATTCATCTACTGAGTGTGTGTGTGTGTGTGTGTGTGTGTGCGCGCGCGCGCACCCTTGACACTGCAGCAAGTGCTAGAGATAGGAACCTGCCCTCTAGGAGCACCTAATGAATGTATAAAGAGAAGTAGTGGTATTACATTAGTGTAAAGGTCTGACCTGTGCTCTCTGGGATGCTTAACTTCATCAAAAGTATTTTCCTCCTGTGTTTCTTTATACTGTCTTAGAGCCTTAGATCGCACCAGGTAGATTCCTCCTGCAGTAGACTGGGACCACGTTCTCTCTCTTGCAGCACTTAAAAGAAGTGGCTCTGTCCTTGGAATTGCACCAAATCAAGAAATAAACTAACATATGAACGGATAGAGAAGCTTGTTTCATCCTGGGCATGTTTTCAATTTTCAGAAGTTTGTGAGGATGATCAAAATGATAATAGGTACTAAGAAAATGATATTTAGATCAAGTGATATTAAATGAAAATTTGTGTTCAGTGACTATGGGGTGTTTTTTTTTTTCCCATTCCCTCAGTTCCTTTTCTGAAAACATTGTCTGCCAGACAGTGTGGGTAAGATTAACTCCAGAAAAGTCTTTCTTTGTTTTCCAGAAAAATTGATGATATCCTCTCAAGTTCTTGCTATGTTTTGGGAACCAAGATTCCTAAAATTTTCCAAAATTTTCCAAATAATTCTATTTGTAATACAAATTTTGAAGACTTCTTCTTCTTTTTTTTGGCTTTTTATGGCTGCACCTGTGGCATATGGATGTTCCCAAGGTGGGGGTGGAACTATGCAGCAGTCACAGCAATACCAGATCCAAGCCTCATCTGCAACCTACGCCACAGCTCACGGCAGTGGCTGACCCTTAACCCACTGAACAAGGCCAGCGATGGAACCCATGTCTTCTTGGATACTAGTTGGGTTTGTTACCACTGAGCCACAATGGGAATTACAAATTCGAAGTAGACTTCATTAACAAACTTGAAATTATTGGGCGAATGGTCATACTTTGAGAATACAAGACAGAGTAGTTTTATGAGTAAACCTTGTTTATGAGACAGTTCTGAACAGTGACTGTAGATTTTTAAATGTTAAAATAGGTGAGTACTGTATATATTTTAGGTTTTCCTAGATTAGAGATTTTGAGTACAAAGGGCCTAAATCAGATAGGCTTACTGGCTTTATCATTTAAACTAGCTTTATGACCTTGGGCGTGTTATTTTCTTTAAACCTTAGTTTTTCTCATTTGCAAAAGAAATAATAACAGTACTGTTGCTCTCTATGTAAATACATTGTTGTGTGGACTAAATAAAGTAATCTCTGTGAAAAAAAAAAAAAACAATGCCCCCAGAATTGTTTGAGTTATCCAAATTTCTTGGAATAAGAACTCTTTACAGCCTTGCCTCCAGCTTCCTTTTCAGCTCATAGCTAGCTAATCCCATCACTGTGGTCCTACTCTTCAGAGTTCTTTAGTTGGAATCCGTGGATCAAAGTGTATCTCAGTTGTTCCTATGATAAAAATTTTCTCTGTGAATTTTTTGCTGCATTATTTTGGGAAAGGTGATCTTAATTTTCGTTTGTTTTTTTTCAAGATCCGAGACACATGTAAAGCTTTCAGTAAATATTTCCCAAGTGACTGATTTCCAAAAAGATAGAATTACTGCTTTAACAAGAGCTCAGATCATCAAGCATTTTTATTTCTTTTCTTTTCTTTTCATTGTGCTGTTTTATCCTTTTCTCTCATTTTCTAAATGGCAAATTTTCCTTCTTCAGGGCCCAGTGCAAATGTCATTTTGTGACGCTTTCTTTGAATTTGCTAGGTGTATTTCCTCTTAGTTGCCTTGTATTCTTTTGACACTTTGCACTTACCTGTGGTTTTAACTCTTTTTCTTGCCATCCTTGTCTTAGCTCAGGCTTCATATTGTTCTGTTGCAGCAACTCTTTACTAATCTCTTTTGCCTTTGACTGGGCTTATCTACAATCTATCTTGATGTTCTTTCTAAATTATATATGTAACCTTGTTAGTTACTTTACTCTTTAAAATTCTTTAGTGGTTTTTTTCCTCAAAGGTAAGATAAAATTCAGACTTAGCCTGACATGCAGAGACTTTTTAGGCTGTGGACACACTCCATCCCCTAAGCCAAACTTTTTTTGAAGCAAACGGCTTCACCCCAGTGTTCATATCTCAGTCTGCTTGACTAACCCCATCCGCCTATTTATCCTTTAAGACCTGGCTCAGATATTTTTAGAGCATTTTCTGGTTTCAGCAGACAGAATGAGGTGATTCTTTCACTTAGATTATATACTCCAATAGCATCTTGTAAGTAGGCATGGTATCTAAATGTTTGTTTCTGTGTTTGTCCCTCTCTCTCTCTCTCTCCTTTTTTTTCTTCCCAGTGTTTGTCTATTGTATTGACTCGTAAGGTAACAGGAGCTTATTTAGTCTTTTTGTGTACTTGGTACCTGGCAACTAATAGAGTGTGTCTGGCCCACAAAACTAATTTGTTGAATGAGTTGTATTGTAGGAACTTCATGATATACTCAAGAGATGAGTAGTTCAAAAGGAAAACCTAATGTAAAAGCTAGTATGTTAAAAAGCAGTTTTACTCTAAGAAATTACTGTAAAGGAACAGGATAGGAGATTTTGGTTATTGCTTAGAGACATTATCAGTTTCGCTTACATTCATATAAGATAGGTATTTGCATATGTGGAATAAGGGCTAGTGATGATGGAGGGAGAAAATAGGAAGCATTATATAGTCTTGAGTTAGAGTTTGCATTCTAGTAGGATAGTGGTTTGCAGATGTTGAGATAGAGAGGATCAGTCTTCCTAACTTGAGGTTGGTGGCCCATGAAGACTCTTGAATATTACCTCTTTCATTTATTGATTTTAAAGGATTTTTATTGAATGGGTTAGCTTTTCTTCTTGTGCTGTCTTCTCTTGGGAGTTGTCTAAACAGAAATTAGATGACAGGTAGTTATTTTAGCAGAAGTCAGCTTTTCGGTGCATATGACCAAAACATATTATAAATATGACCTGTGAAGCAGTGGGAACTTAGGGTGCTGTCATTTGCTGTGGTACCTAGTATCTTGTACTGTGACCCCCAGTGATGTCTGTATACCTGTGGATCATGCTTTTCTGAACAATGTTAGTAAAGATGTAAATAGGAAGCACCACTTGTTTCAAGACTCTAAGGGCATTGGAAAACTAAAATGTGCTTTATTTTGGGAGTTCCCATTGTGGCTTAGTGGGTTAAAAACCTGACTGGTATCCTTGAAGAGGTGGGTTTGGTCCCTGGCCTTGCTCAGTGGGTTAATGATCCAGCGTTGCCGCAAGCTGTGGCGTAGTTTGAAGATGCAGCTCAGATACGGGGATATGGCATTGCTGTGGCTGTGGCATAGGCCAGCAGTTGCAGCTGCAGCTCCAATTTGACCCCTAGCCTGGGGACTTTCATATGCTGCAGGTATGGCCCTAAAAAAGAAAAGAAGGAGTTCCCATTGTGGCACAGCGGAAATGAATCCGACTAGGAACCATGAGGTTGAGGGTTCAATCCCTGGCCTTGCTCAGTGGGTTAAGGATCCGGCGTTGCCGTGAGCTGTGGTGTAGGTTGCAGATGTGGCTCGGATCTCACGTTGCTCTGCCTGTGGTGTAGGCTGCGGCTACAGCTTCCATTAGACCCCTAGCCTGGGAACCTCCATATGCCACAGGTGCGGCCTTAAAAGGACAAAGACAAAAAGACAAAAAAAAAAGAAGTATAAAATGTGCTTTGTTTTTATTCAGTTCTAGATACCTGTCACCTCTCCCAGAGGTCTTCCCTTGACTGTTTTATATAAAACTTCCCCATCTTCTTCTGACTCCTTAACACTGCTTTATATTTTTTTAAATCACCGACTACCGTCTGATATGTCTCTTTGCCTGCATCCTCACCTGGAAAGTAAGCATCATAAGGATGTTGATTGTTTTATTTACCCACTGCCTAGACTGGTCCCTGGCACTTAATGGCTAGTCAATCAGAATTTGTTGGATCTTTTATCTCCTCCCTTCCATAAATACTGGACTAGTGGAGTTCTGTCGTCGTGGCACAGTGGAAACAAATCCGACTGGGAACCATGAGGTTGTGGGTTCGATCCCTGGCTTCGCTCAGTGGGTTAAGGATCCGCGTTGCCGTGACCTGTGGTGTAGGTTGCTGACGCGGCTCAGATCCTGCATTGCTGTGCCTGTGGCATAGGCCTGTGACTGCAGCTCCGATTAGATCCCTAGCCTGTGAACCTCCACATGCCGTGGGTGCAGCCCTAAAATGACAAAAAAAAAAAACAAAAAACACCATAAATACCTGACTAGACTTCTTGAGAGTAACAGTCAAGTCTTAACCTATCTTTATGAAGAAATGACCTTTTTTTTGTGAACAAATTTATGCTGCTTCTCAGTATAAGTCAGGTCTTAACTGTTTTGGTTTTGGTTTGTTTTTGTTTTTGAAGAAGGAAGTGTTTATTATTTGCAGCAAGTGAGGAGGACACCAGGATCTTTCCTGAGTCAGTGTCTCAATCAGGTCTTACTGTCCCTTGTATCTTGAGTAACTAAGAGTAGAACCTTATTTTAATTTTATTATATTTTCTAAGAACTTTCCGTGGTTGCTTCTATTCTGCAAATATTTAAAGTCATGATTTGTTTTCAACAAGGTTTGCTTTGCCAGACTGAAGCATTTGTTTTGGATATGATTGATACCATACCCAAACCTGAACATAGAATGCAAGACAGTATAAAAAAATAGATTCCTCAAAATTTTATTACTGACATAAGCCAACTTAGAAACCGTATGCAAAATAGAAGGATACTTAATTTATTGAACATCTTTTGTGTGCCATACACTAAGGCAGGTTGTGGTATTTTCCTTTTACAGATAGAAAACAGACCCAGGGAAATTGAGTAATTTCCTAGGATCACACGGTACGCTGTGGTGAAGTCTTTGAGTCCAGAGCTCATGCTCTTTTTCTTATATCAGCATTTCCTACGCTGTGTTTTGTTCAGTGGTGTATATGTATTCATAAACACTTTTTTGTGTTAGTGTGCTTTTTTTAGCACCACACCCGCGGCATAGGGAGATTCCCAGGCTAGGGATCCAATTGGAGCTACAGCTGCCGGCCTACGCCACAGTCACAGCAACACAGGATCTGAGCCATGTACTCCCTGTATCTCAATACTATGTTTTCTTAGGTTAACAGTTTGGGAATGTATACTTAGAGAATTTTTCTATACCATATGTACTTTTTTTTGGCTTTTTTTTTGGTCTTTATAGGGCTGCACCTGCGGCATATGGAGGTTCCCAGGCTAGGGGTCTAATCACAGCTGTAGCCGCTGGCCTACACTACAGCCACAGCAGCACGAGATCCGAGCCACGTATGCAATCTACACCACAGCTCTCGGCAACACTGGATCCTTAACCCTCAACCTCAAGGTTCCTAGTCAGATTCTTTTCCGCTGCGCCACAACGGGAACTCCATTATGTACTGTTTTTTGAAAAATAGTGTCAAGGTTATATACTAAAACTTTTTCTTTTTCTTTCCTTTTTTTTGGGGGGGGCTGCACCTGAGGCATGTGGAAGTTCCCAGGCCAGGGATCGAATCTGAGCCACAGCTGCTGGCCTACACCACAGCCACAACAACGAAGGATCCAAGCCTCATGTGCAACCTACACCACAGCAAACAGCAGCACTGGATCCTTAACTCACTGAGCAAGTCCAGGGACCAAACCCTCATCCTCATGGATATTAGATTCGTTTCCCCTGTGCCACAATGGGAACTCCCTATATACTAAAACTTGCTTATTTCATGTAATGTATCATAGATGTCTTTTCATTTGTAATACACACGTTTATGACATTAAATAACTGCATAGTATTTCATTGAAAATGCATTGGTATTAAATTGTGCAGGTAGCAAAACCTTCAATACTCTTTTCCTTTTTTTTTTTTTTTTGCCTTTTGTCATTTTATGGCCGCACCTGAGGCACGTGTAGGCTCCCAGGTTAGGGGTCTAGTCAGAGCTGTAGCCGCCAGCCTACACCAGAGCCACAGCAACGCGGGATCTGAGCCATGTCTGCAACCTACACCACAGCTCACGGCAACACCGGATCCTTAACCCACTGAGCAAGGCCAGGGATCGAACCCGCAACCTCATGGTTCCTAGTCGGATTTGTTAACCACTGCGCCACAACAGGAACTCCAATACTCTTAATTAAAAAATTTAAATAGTGAAAGCAATGCTCACAGTAAAATGTATAATGTTACAGAAATGCTTAAGGGAAAAGTAAAAGCCCTTTTCTGCCTTCAGTTCCTCAAGTCACTCCCAGAGGAGTTAACAGGGTCTTGTGTATTTTTAAAAATTAAAATACATGTTCTTCTGCAATTTACATTTTAATTTAACACATTGAGGACAGTTTTCTATATCAGTACATGTTGAACATTACCATAGTTAAATAATTCATGTGTGTTTTATTTTTTTCCCTGTGAGGTTTGCTTTTACTTTTTTTTTTTTTTTTTGGTCTTTTGTCCTTTTTGGGTCTCACCCGCGGCATATGGAGGTTCCTAGGCTAGGGGTCTAATCGGAACTGTAGCTGCTGACCTGCGCCAGAGCCATAGCAATGCCAGATCCGAGCCGCATCTGCAACCTACACCACAGCTCATGGCAACGCCAGATCCTCAACCCACTGAACAAGGCCAGGTTTCGAACCCACAACCTCATAGTTCCTAGTCAGATTCCTTTCCACTGCACCACGACGGGAACTCCAGCCTTTACTTTTTTATGTACCTTTATTAGGAAATGTTATTGGAGTTTCTGCTGTGGTGCAACAGGATCGCTAACATCTCTGGAGTGCTGGGACACAGGGTCGATCCCTGGCCCATTACAGTGGGTTTAAGGATTCGTTGTTGCCACAGCTGCTGCATGGGTTGAAACTGTACATCAGATCTGATCCCTGCCCACATAGAACCCATGTGCCAGGGATCGGCCAAAAAGAAAAAAATGTTATTAGTTAAAAGTCATTAAGGGAGTTCCCATCGTGACTCAGTGGTTAACGAATCCGACTAGGAACCATGAAGTTGTGGGTTCGATCCGTGGCCTTGCTCAGTGGGTTAAGGATCCGGCGTTGCCGTGAGCTGTGGTGTAGGTTGCAGACGCGGCTCGGATCCCTCGTTGCTGTGGCTGTGGCGAAGGCTGGCAGCTACAGCTCCTGTTAGACCCCTAGCCTGGGAACCTCCATATGCCGCTAGTGTGGCTCTAGATAAAAGGCAAAAAGACAAAAAAAAAAGTCATTAAGGAGTTCCCATTGTGGCTCAGTAGAAATAAACCCAGCTAGTATCCATGAGGACTCGGATTTGATCCCTGGCCTTGCTTAGTAGGTTAAGGATCTGAACTGTGGTACTGCGGCATTGCGGCTCAGATTGCGAGTTGCCGTAGCATAGGCTGCGGGCTACAGCTCTGATTCAACCCTTAGCCTGGAGCTTACCTATGCCGCAGGTGTAGCCCTGAAAAAAAAAAGTCATTAAAATTTGATTATGTCTAATCATTGACTGTGAGCATGTAATCCTAAGATTGCATGCTGTTTTGGGGTTCTCAAGAAGCAGATCATACCATAGAGAGTTGCAGCCTAACCTGAAGTCATTGGAATGTATGATACAGTTTAGTGGTTGTTGCTTGGAGAGATTTGTCAGTGTATTCATTTCCAACAGACATTGGTTGATCATTGTTACTTTGGGTAGATTTGGGAATATTTGGGAAGACTACTTTATAGGTGAATAACTAGAAAGACCCTATTGCTTTCCATTAGTTAACTTTTTCTTATGTTGTTGTTTTAAATGTTTTCAAATAAAGTGTCACTGAATGGATGTATTACCTTGGACCACATCAGTTTGTTATGGGGCCTCACATTGCTTTTTATTTTTTTTTGTCTTTTTTTTTTTGCCTTTATGTGGAGCCGCAACTGCGGCATATGGAGGTTCCCAGGCTAGGGGTCTAACAGGAGCTGTAGCTGCTGGCCTTCGCCACAGCAACGCGGGATCCGAGCCGTGTCTGCAACCTTCACCACAGCTCACGGCAACGCCGGATCCTTAACCCACTGAGCAAGGCCAGGGATCGAACCCGAAACCTCATGGTTCTTAGTCGGATTCGTTAACCAATGAGCCATGAAGGGAACTCCTCACATTGCTTTTTAAATGAGATGATCTTGAAGGTGTGATTCACCTCCAAAATTATATAATTCTGTTTGGAAACATTTGCTAAGGATTGTTTTCTAAATCATCTCCAAACGTTTGCCTTGTGTTATCCCCTTGTTGAAATAAATAAATATTAAATGTTTTATTTATGCATACCAATATATAAATTACAAGTAAACAGAAGTGTGAAAGGGATGAGACTTTTGAAAACTAATTTAAATAAAAGTTTCAGTATTGTGTTTCTGCCCCTTTATGGGTTATCATTTATCCCTCTAGGGTAAATGCCCATCCCAGTGGAAACCACTCTACTAATTTGAGCTAAAATTATTTGTTTAAATTACTTGTTATGTTCACTGTCCTTACATGGCTCTTTCCTTTGTAGTGAAATCTTGATTTCAGTGTTTAGAGGACTTGGTAAATGAAAGTGTCAAATCTAGAGCAAATTATCCTGTAAAGTTCTAACAGTAAATGTGGGTAAAAGATCACGTTTGGTCAATCTTATGTTTTATTGTCTTATGAAATGAACAGCGTATACAATAGAAAGTACATTTAAAATTAAGAGGTTCACTTTAAAATCCTTCTAACTCTCTTGTGACCTTAAACCCTGCTTTCAATCTATATTCATGTCCATAAAATTGGGGGTAATAGAAAGCTATCCCATAGGTGGTTGTGAGGATCAAATGGGACAGTATAATACTGCCTGGCAAAGCTTTTGGTCACAGCAGATAGATACCCAGTGTGTCACTTTATTTCTTTTCTATATTGAATATTGTTTTAAAGAAGCATTTCATGTAGTATGGTTTTCTTCCATTTTCCTGTCAATATACAGCTCACTGAAAGAGAAAAGTTTCTTAAATGCTTACAGAGCTTTTGCTAGCATAGTTAAGATTCACAGAGCCTGTGATGAGCTTTGTGGACTAGAAGTGTAATTTACAGTGAATTTCTGTTATGTTGAAGCAATATGGATGCCTTTTGGGGTTTATAGTAAGTGTAATCGGCTTGACTGTTGCAACTAATAGATCGTTCTATATTACTTATTTTCTATTCTTTCAGTTGTTGGCTTTAACTTGGTTTACAGTTTTGCATTTAAATTATATATTCCGGAGTTCCCATCGTGGCTCAGTGGTGAACGAATCCAACTAGGAACCATGAGATTGCAGGTTCGATCCCTGGCCTCGCTCAGTGGGTTAAGGATTCGGCGTTAAGGTCGGCAGCTGTAGCTTTGATTAGACCCCTAGCCTGGGAAACTCCATATGCCGTGAGTGTGGCCCTAGAAAAGGCAAATAAATAAATTATATATTCCATCTTAGTGAAATATGCATATATCAAAAAAGTGATTTGATCTTAACACATTGGATTTGAGTCACTGGGAAAAAAATGGCCATGTTTTTGCAAAATTGTAGAATATTTTTGTTGTTGTAATTTAGGGCTGCAGCTGTGGCATGTGGAAGTTCCCAGGCTAGGAGTCGAAATGAAGCTGCAGCTGCTGGCCTATACCAGAGCAGCGTGGGATCTGAGCCTAGTGTGAGACCTACACTGGACCTACACCACAGCTCATGGCAACGCCAGATCCTTAACCCACTGATGGAAGCCAGGGATCAAACCCACATTCTCATTGTTATTAGTCAGGTTCGTTTCCACTGCACCGCAGTGGGAACTCCCAAAATTGTAGGATCTTATGTTTGGGGCTTATCTAGCCCGTTCCCTTTCCAGCTTAAAACTTGTAATGTGGAAACTCCCTCTCAGTTGAGGGTGTTAGCTGAGGATTGAAATAATTATAATTATCAATTTTTGTGGTATTATATGAGAGCTATATCTTTTTTTCCTTTTTTTTAACGTTTTATGGCCGCACCCTTAGCATATGGAGATTCCCAGGCTAGGGGTCGAATTGGAACTACAGCTGGCAGCCTACGCCACAGCAACGTGGAATCTGAGCCGCATCTGCAACCTGCACAACAGCTCATGGCAACGCCAGATCCTTATCCCACTGAGCAAGGCCAGGAATCAAACCCACAACCTCATGGTTCCTAGTCGGATTTGTTTCCATTGCGCCACGAGAACTCCTGACATCTTTTCATCTTTTTTTTTTTAACAAACAAAATTCAGGGCTAGTGTATCATTGTAATCTGATATGAGCACCCATCCAAAAAAGTATGACCTTAATCATTTCCTTTTTAAATTCCCACAAAAGTGGTTTGATCCACATTATGCTTCTTTCCTTTACAGAGTTTGAATGAAGCAGTGAGAATTAGGATTTTACTAATACAACCACAATTCTTCCTCTATCCTTTTTTCTTTTTATGGCCACACCTGTGGCATGTGGAATTTCCCAGGCTAGGGGTTGAATCAGAGCTGTAGCTGTCGGCCTATGCCACAGCCACAGCAACACCACATCGGAGCCACGTCTGTGACCTGTACCACAGCTCACGGCAACAGTGGATTCTGAACCCACTGAGGGAGGCCAGGGTTGGAACCCGCATCGTCATGGACACCAGTTGGATTCATTTCTGATGCACCACAACCAGAACTCCCACTCGTTGGGTTCTTAACCTGCTGAGCCACAATGGGAACTCCTGGGTTGTCTTTTTCTTAGCAGTTTTTATGAAATAATACATTCCAGACATGAATTCTTTTTTGGTGTTAGTTTGGAATTATTGTCTCTTCAGTTTATCTTTTCACTTCTCATATCTATGCACAGAATTTTTACATTTTATTTCAGTAAGTAGTAAATCTGATAATTGAAATGTAAAACTTTTTAAAATTCCATTTATGGTATGGTGCATTTTGTGGCTCATTGTCTTCTATTTTTTTATTTTGTATTTTTTTGTCTTCTGTCATTTTAGGGCCACACTGGAGGCATGTGGAGGTTCCCAGGCTAGGGGTCTAATCGGAGCTGTAGCTGCCAGCCTACGCCAGGATCACAGCAACACCAGATCTGAGTCGCGTCTGCGACCTACACCACAGCTCACGGTAACGCCGGATTGTTAACCCACTGAGCGAGGCCAGGGATCGAACCTGCAACCTCATGGTTCCTAGTCAGATTTGTTAAGCGCTGTGCCACGACGGGAACCCCCTATTTTTATTTTTTATTTTAAATTTTTTGCTAAAGTTTTTTGGCTGTGGTGTGCAGTGGCTTGTTGTGGGATCTCGGTTCCCAGACCAGGGGTTGTACCCTGGCAGCAGCAGTGAAAGCACTAAATCCTAACCACTAGACCACCAGAGAACTCTTCTGTTGTCTTTTCTTTTTGTCTTTGTCTTTTAGGGCCACACCCATGGCATATGGAAGATCCCAGGCTAGGGGTCAAAAGCAGCTATAGCTGTTGACCTACACCACAGCCACAGCAATGCAAGATCCGAACTGCATCTATGACCTACACCACAGCTCATGACAATGCCAGATCCTTAACCCACTGACTGAGGCCGGGGATTGAACCTGTGTCTTCATGGATACTGGTTAAGTTTATTTACCGCTGAGCTATAATGGGACTTCCTCATTTTAGTTTCTTTTACCGAGTATAATTATTTTGAACTTTTTTAATGTTGTGTATTTTAATTACTAATTCCTTTTATTGCTGAGTATTCATTGTATGGCTTTGTCATGTGTTGTTTGTTCATTCACCTGATGGTAGATTTAGCTTTTTTCCAGTTTTGGCTAATGAAAACAAAGCTGCTCTGAACATTCATGTTTAAGTGGTTGTGTGAATATCTAGGTAGAATGGCTGGGTCACATGTCAGGTTTTTTAGAGTAGTTGTATCATTTTACCTTCTTACCAGCAGTGTATGAGAGTTCTAGTTTTCAGCCTCCTGATCAACACTTGGTCTGGTCAGTTTTAAAAATTTTAGCCATTCTAAAATTAGTGGCAGCTCATTGTGTTTCTCATTTGCATTTCCCTAATGACTTATTATGCTGAGTATCTTTTCATGTGCTTATTTACCAACTGTATATCTTCTTTGGGGAAGTATCTTTTTTCAGCTCTTTTGCCGGTTGAAAAAATTGGTTTGTTTTCTTATTGTTGATTTTTGAGAGAGGTGTGTGTGTGTTTCTGGACCCAAGCCCTTTATCAAATATGTTCTTCTTCCTTTCTTTACTATTTTTTTTTCATTTTGCCTTTTGTCATTTTTTAGGGCCGCACCCACGGCATGTGGAGGTTCCCAGGCTAGGGGTCTAATCGGAGCTTTAGTTGCCAGCCTACGCCGCAGCCACAGCAACACAGGATCCGAGCTGCGTTTGCGACCTACACCACAGCTCATGGCAATGCTGGATCGTTAACCCACTGAGCAAGGCCAGGTATTGAACCTGCAACCTCATGGTTCCTAGTCGGATTCGTTAACTGCTGTGCCATGATGGGAACTTCTTCCTTTCCTTTTTTAAATGTGGCTTAAATGGTAAAGGGTAAACAGATTGGGGGTGGTAATACGTATCACCAATTTTTTTTTTTTGGGCCACACCTTCAGCGTATGGAAATTCCTGGGCCAGAGATCAAACTCAAGCCATAGCAGTAACCTGAGTCAAAGCAGTAACAATGCCAGGTCCTTAACTGCTAGGCCACCAGGGAACTTACGTATCACTTTTAGGTTATACACATTCTGCCCCTGGTTCACTTGGGATCTCTGGACGGAACACCCTTGGGCACGACACAGATTCCATTGTGGTGATATGGGCACAGAGAAAGCCTGAAGTGCCTTCCACTAGCCTATAGGGAGCAGATCATGACAAAGATGAACTGAGGCAGAACAACATGGTGGCAGTAACACACTGGCTAGAAGTTTTGGTGAATTCAAAAGAGACACCATCAAGAACTTCAAGGAAAAACTGAGTGAAACATTAACAGGAAAGAAAAGTCCTACATTACTTACTAGATGGGCACAAGAGCAGCCAAGTCATAGTTTGTTGGCATGTATTCTCCTAGGCTGTGGCTTGTCTTTTTATTCTCTTAATAGTGTCTTTTGAAGAATACAAATTCTTTTTTTTTTTTTTTTTTTTTTTTGCTTTTTAGGGCTGTACCTGTGGCATATGGAGATTCCCAGTCTAGGGGTCGAATTGGAGCTATAGCTGCCGGCCAACACCACAGCCACAGCAATGCAGGATCCGAGCCGCATCTGCAACCTACACCACAGCTCATGGCAATGCCGGCTCGTTAACCCACTGAGCAAGGCCAGGGATCAAACCCACAACTTCGTGGTTTCTAGTCAGATTCGTTTCTGCTGTGCCACAACGGGAACTCCAAGAATACAAGTTCTTATCAACTTGTTCTTTTGGTTTTTTTTAGGTCCACGGGTGCAGCATATGGGAGTTCCTAGGCTAAGGATCGAATCAGAACTACGGCTGCCAGCCTATACCACAGCCACAGCCACGCCAACTCCGAGCCTTGTCTACAACCTACACTGCAGCTCGCAGCAACACCAGATCCTTAACCCACTGTGCTGGGCTGGGGATCCAGCCTGAGGCCCAGCGTTCCCAAGACACTGCTGATCTCATTGCACCACAGCAGGAACTCCTATCAGCTTGTTCTTTTATTGATTATATTTTTCATGTTGTATCTGAGAAATCTAGCTAACCCAAGAGCACAAAGATTTTTTTATGTTCTTTTCTAGAGATGTCGTTGTTTTAGGTTTTACGTTTAAATCTATGATCTGTTCAGAGTTCCTTTTTTTTTTTTTTTTGGTCTTTTTAGGGCCACACCTGTGGCATATGGAGGTTCCCAGGCTAGGGGTCTAATTGGAGTTGTAGCTGCCAGTCTACACCACAGCCACAGCAACCCCAGATCCTAGCCAAGTCTGCAAGCTACACCACAGCTCCTGGCAACGCTGGATCCTTGACCTGCTGAGCAAGACCAGGGATCGAACCCTCAATCTCATGGTTCCTTGGTTCCTCATGGTTCCTAGTCAGATTCATTTCTGTTGCACCATGATGGGAACTCCTATTTGGAGTTAATTTTTGTATATTGTGTGAGGGATAGATGGAAGTTCTTTTGTTAAAAAATATGAACATCTTAATGTTCCAGCATAATTTGTTGAAAAGATTGCTTTCTCATTGAATTGAGAAATTGCTTTTGTGCCTTGCTGAAAATCAATTAGCCATATGTATGTAGGTCTATTTCTGGACTTTATTCTGTTCCATTGATCTATTCGTATACCCTCATGCCATTATTATGCTCTGCTGTTACTTTTTCAAACAGAAAAAACATTATGAAAGCTGTATTGCACAGAGACAGGAAATACAATGATGGTTGCCAGGGGCTGGAGAGAAGGAGGGGGGATGGGGAGTTATTGTTTAATAGGTTCAGTTTCAGTTTTACAAGATGAAATGAGTTCTGTTGATGGATGTTGGTGATGGTAGCCCAACGTGTAAATATATTTAATGTCACAGAACTGCACTTATAAAATGGTTAAGATGGCAAACTTGGTTAGACATGTTTTATCACACTTTTTTTTTTTTAAGCTATATTGCACAGTGTTCGGTGCAAAATTTGAGTATTCAGTCATTTCAGTTGAGTGATTAACAAAAATCAAGACCCAGAGAGGTTAGCTGGTAAATGATGGGTGTAGAGGTTTGAATCCACAGCCAAAAGGCATGTTATTTCACTCTATTACACAGCTGCTTCAGCACTGTAATCCTTTTCCCCAGTGTGATAAAGCTTGGATTTTAAAATCTCCAGACTTAAGAAGTATTCTAGTCACTCTCTTTTTTTTTGCCTTTTGTCATTTTAGGGCTGCACCCGTGGCATGTGGAGGTTCCCAGGCTAGGGGTCTAATCGGAGCTGCAGCCACCGGCCTACACCACAGCCACAGCAATGCAGGATCTGAGTCGCGTCTGCGACCTACACCACAGCTCACGGCGATGCCGGATCGTTAACCCACTGAGCAAGGCCAGGGATTGAACCCGCAACCTCATGGTTCCTACTCGGATATGTTAACCACTGCACCATGATGGGAACTCCTCTAGTCACTCTCTTTAATAGTGACTTGATAAAACAGAAATGGGGGATATTTGAATTTATCCTCTTTTTTTTTTTTTGTCTTTTTAGGGCCGCACCCATGGTATATGGAGGTTCCCAGGCTCGGGGTCGAATTGGAGCTATAGCTGCTGGCCTACACCACACCATAGTAATGTCAGATCTGAGCCACATCTGTGACCTACACCACAGGTCACGGCAACACAGAATCTCTTAACTCACTGAGTGAAGTCAGGGATCGAACTTGTGTCCTCGTGGATGCTAGTCAGATTCATTTCCACTGAGCCACGACGGGAACTACTATCCTCTTTTCTTTACCCAGTCTCCCAGTTGCATGTTCACATACTTCTGTTTCTTAAAAATTGCTGTTCTTAAATTGCAGGACTTAAAGTTAACCTTTTTGGGGTATTTTTTATATTGTAGTAAAGTATGCATAATATACTTGCCATTTTCGCTATTTTTAAGTATATGGATCAGTGTTATTCAGTATATTTTGTTGTTAGGCAATCATCACCACCATGCATCTCCAGATCATTTTCATCTTCCCAAACTGAACTCATAAGGCACTAATTTCCCTCTCTCCTGTCTCAGATAACCACCATTCTACTTTCTGTCTCTGTGAAATTGACTGTGGTACATTGTGTAGGTGGACATATGTCTCTGTTTTTGTTTTTTGCTTTTTTAGGGCCGCACCTGTGGCATATCAAGTTCCCAGACTAGGGGTTGAATCAGAGCTGCAGCTGCCGCCCTACACCACAGCGCAGGCAACACTGGATCCTTACCCTACTGAGCAGAGCCAGGGATTGAACTTTCCTCCTCATGGATAGTTTGGTTTGTAACCCACTGAGCCATGACAGGAACTCCAGGAAATATGTCTATTTGTGATTTGTTCGTTTCATTAGCATAATATAGCTTCAAGATTCATTGAGTTTGTAGCATGTGTCAAATGATAGGAATGTAAATTGGAACAAATTTTCTTAAGCAGAATTTGACATGACACTATGTCAAGTCTTAAAAGCTATGCATCCTTTGACCCAGCAATTTCATTTGTAGAACATTGTCCTAAATAGCATGTATAATAAAGCCGAATTAGAAATCATTATTAGAGACCAGTCCCCTAGAAACAGGGACTTGAGTGATAAATTGTGGTACACACATGAGCTATAAAAATCCTAGTGTTGAAGAAAATTTTAAAACAACAGTATATAGTATGAGTCCATTAAAATGCTACTGTTTAGACATAAATTGCTCAAACTTAGTATTACCTGTGAACAGTGATCTGTTTTTGGGTAATGGTAGTATAGATCATTGACATTTTTATATTTACTTCTCCATCTGTCTGTATTTTTTAAACAATAAAGGATATTACTTTTATGACAAAATGGTAAAAGATATTTTTAAAAATTGAATATGAAATGAAGTTAGAAAGCATAATTAAGTCCCATGACAGAATCAGTATCTAAAAATAATCTTGGTAGGCTGAGGTGATGGGCTGAATCCAGTGAAATTTAATCAAGATAGATGAATACGTAGGTAGATGGAGTAATAAGTAAGTCATATTTCTGGGTTTAAAAAAACCAACTGTAACCAATATAGAAAGTGTGAGATGGAGCTTAATGTAACATATGTAAAAGACTTGAAAGTTTTATTTTACTCTAGCCACATTCTGATTGTAAGCAGCCAGCTGGTCTTTTCCCATTCCATTTCACTTCAGGGGAACCTCTCATGCTTCCTCAATGACTGATGTTAAGTCTTATCACCTTTTGCCCTATCTGTTCTTTTTTTCTTTTTAGGGCCACACCTGTGGCATATGGAAGTTCCCAGGCTAGGGGTCCAATCTAAGCTGCAGCTACTGACTTACGGCACAGCCACAGCTACACCAGATCTGAGCTGCTTCTGTAACCTACGCCACAGCTCACGGCAACAATGAATCCTTAACACACTGAGTGGGGCCAGGGATCAAACCTGCATCCTCATGGATTCTAGCTGGGTTTGTCACCTCTGAGTCCCAATGGGAACTCCTGCCCTACCTGTTCTGTTGGTCTTTTCTGACTTGGTTCATGTTTCTGTCTGCTGGGAGTCCTGTACCTCCTTACTTTTGCATTTTCAAGTTGACCCATACCTCAGAAATCCAGCTCAAGTCCTGCTGAAAGTCTTTCTGTCATAGTGCAATCACATCGCACTCAAGTTTGTTTAATTCTGGGAATTTTAGATGTTGAGAAATTAAAATCAAGATTTCTCGCTTTAGGAGTTCCCTTTATGGCTCAGCGGTTAATGAACCCGACTAGTATCCAGAAGGACTCAGGTTTGATCCCTGGCCTCACTCAGTGGGTTAAGGATCCGGCATTGCCTTGAGCTGTGGTGTAGGTCGCAGACTCGACTCAGATCTGGTGTTGGCTCTGGCTGTGTTGTTGGCTGGCAGCAGCAGCTTTGATTTGATTCCTAGCCTGGGAACTTACATGTGCCAGGGGTGTGGCCCTAAAAAGACCAATCAGTCAATCAATCAATCAATAAAGATATGCTTAGGGGAGAGCAGAATTTTAAAAGATACCTAAAACAGTTGTAGAACTGTGCATTCTGAAAAGCTTCGTAGCAAAGTGATTAAGTATACCTTGGGGGCTAGATGACTGTAGTTCAAATCTTAAATCCAACTTTTACTACTAGGTGACTTTGGAGAAATGATCTCTCTGTGCTTTTGTTTCCTCATTTAAAAATGGACTGATGGGAGTTCCGGTTGTGGCGCAGCGGAAGCGAATCCAACTAGGAACCATGAGGTTGCAGGTTCGAACCCTGGCATCCCTCAGTGGATTAATGATCCGGTGTTGCCATGAGCTGTGGTGTAGGTTGCAGATGTGGCTCGGATCTGGCATTGCTGTGGCATAGGCCGGCAGCAACAGCTCCAATTAGACCCCTAGTCTGGGAACCTCCATATGCTGCTGGTGCGTCCCTAAAAAGACAAAAAAAAAAAAAAAAAGGACTGATGATAAATCACCTAGTTCATTGGATTGTTGTATTATATGTTAATAGCATATAAAGCTCTTAGAAAAATGCCTGGTGCATACTGTATGCTCAAAACTATTAACTATGATTATTATACCAGGGAAATTAGTCTTGAACTGTTCGAGTTTTGATTGGAATGCATCCCTTCATGGAATATGATCATCCTCAAAAAATTCTTCCTCCTTGATAGTTTCAGAAATAGTCAGGATGCTACCAACCTCTTTGAAAACATGTAGTGAGGAATGTAAATAGAATTGGGATAAGGGGAGATATTCCTTCCTTCACTGTTAGTGTGATAATGCTTAGTGAAGAAAATTTGGGAAGAAGTTAAGAAAAATATAAAAACGATGAAAATATGTTTATAATTCTATTACCCCAGTGCTAGTAAGTAACCATACTAGCTGAGTTTTTTCTAGTTTTTTTTCTTGTGCTTTTTTTTTTGGTCTTTTGTCTATTTAGGGCTGTACCCGTGGCATATGGAGGTTCCCAGGCTAGGGTTCTAATTGGAGCTATAGCTGCTGGCCTACACCACAGCCATAGCAACACCAGATCTGAGCTGTGTCTGTGACCTACGCCACAGCTCATGGCAACGCCAGATCCTTAACCCACTGAGTAAGACCAGGGATCAAACCCTCATGGATACTAGTTGGGTTCGTTAACCAGTGAGCACGACAGGAACTCCATCCTGGGCATTAATTTTTTAATGTACAAATAAGTTATGATTATTACACATACACAAAACGGTAGGGCATTTAGCCTAGAGTAGTAAAACTATTGTAACATTTCAGGTGGTGAACCTTGGGAGTATGGTCTAGGTCACTGGTTGTAGAAATCAGGAGGCAAAGGTATTTCTGCGATTGAACCAACAAACTTCGATATGTTGGTTTCAAAGATAATTTTTTTAGCTCTCTCTCCTGAAGAGGCAGATGGAACATAGGAGGAAGAGCATATTTGCTGGGGAAGTTGTTTGTTTTCAACACGTTGAATTTTATATTTGAGTAGGACATCCAGATGGAAATGCCTAACAGGCAGTTGAGGTATATGGGAAGGATTTAAGAAATAATTTGTCTCGCATTTGAATGAGAGCACACCAAGAAGAATGTTTCAAATCAAATGACTGCTGCCTGATTGGGCTTAATTTATCTGACTAAGCATATTAGTTCTTTAAGGGCCGGAATAGAGTCTCCATCTCTTGTACAAAGCACAATGTTGCCACATAGTAAGCTTTTGAAAAATAGAGTTCATAGAACAAAGAGAAAAGGCTATTAATTTGGTCTTTGAAGCGTGCCAGTGAACTTGAGGGAGTCGTAGTTAGCATTTATTGCCCTTTTCTCATTCAGTTTTGTTGGTGTCTAAAATTTAAATTGCTGATGAGAAATAAGATATCTCCATTTTTCTTTACTGCTTCTTCTTTTTTTTTTTTTGCTTTTTAGGCCCTCACCTGCGGCATATGTAAGTTCCCAGGTTAGGGGTCGTATCGGAGCTTCAGCTGCCGGCCTACACCACAACAACAGCAACGCTTGATCCGAGCCGCATCTGTGACCTACACCACAGCTCATGGCAACACCAGATCCTTAACCTACTGAGCAAGGCCAGGGATCGAACCTGCATCCTCATGGATCCTACTAGGGTTTGTTAACCACTCAGCCATGAAGGGAACTCCTTCTTTACTGCTTCTGATGGAATTTTGTTTACCTGAGGTTATTTGGATGGCTGTAATTCAGCTTGATCTTGTCCTTTTAAAAATAGATAATTAAATAAAAAGCAGATAGTGAAGATTGTTCCAGTGATTCTCCCAATGTCCAGAGTATTCACATAGTGGATATGTTAAGGAGACCTTACTGTTTAATTTTATTAACACATGAGGGGGAAAAGATTTAGGAATATGGAGTTCTCATTGTGGCTCAGTGGTTATCGAACCCGACTGGTATCCATGAGGACGTGGCCTTGCTCAGTGGGTCAAGGATCCGGCATTGCCGCAAGCTGTGATGTAGGTTGCAGATGCAGGGTGGATCTGGTGTTGCTATGACTGTGGCACAGGCCCACGGCTGCAGCTCTGATTCCACCCCTAGCCTGGAAACTTCCATTTGCTGAGGGTAAGGCCTTAAAGAAAGAAAAAGATTTAGGAATGTAATAATACATACATTTATGTATGTGTGTGTGTGTATATATATATATATATATATATATGTGTGTGTGTACACACACACACATACATATGTAAATCAGTATAGGGAAAAATACAAACATAAATACCCATGGGGTATTGAATTATTGAAATTGGGAGTCTTAATGGAATGTATCAGAAAATATTAGATTGGTGGGAGGGGCTTCTGAGTCAGAAGTTGGACTGTGGAAAGAACAACCTCACCTATATGCACTCTGCCCTTCTTTCTGCCTACTTTGCCAGCAGTTGGTTAATTTGCATGTGTGGTTTCATCTGTTTTGTGTGACTCATTCTGAAAGCTCTGTAAGGATAGGCTCTTATGTCTTTCTCCCAGCACCTCGCTCCTTACTAGAGTAGGCTATCAATAGATATTTGTCAAATGAATAAAATGGTGGGTTTATTCTGTAAAATGGTAAGTTCATGCAGTAAACATTTAATGAGACTTGAGAATGTTCTGTGGGGTGAATGTGGGTAGAGGAGTATTAGGCCTATAAAGATTGCTAATATCTGACTTCAAGGAACATAAAATCTAGTACTGAATAAAAATTTGTAAAGCCCTGTGGTCTTTATATTAACCAATGTAGACAATAAGTAATTTGGTGACCTAAAAAGTTCTTTCTTTTTTTTTTGCCTTTTAGGTCCGCACCTACGGCATATGGAGGTTCCCAGGCTAGGGGTCAAATTGGAGCTGTAGCTGCCGGCCTAACCACAGCAATGTAGGATCTGAGCTGTGTCTGAGGCCTACACTACAGTTCATGGCAACGCTGGATCCTTAACCCAGTGGGTAAGGCCAGGGATCAAACCGACAACCTCGTGGTTACTAGTCGGATTTGTTTTGGCTGCGCCACAATGGGAACTCCCTAAAACAGTTGCTTTCTGGAGTTCTCATCGTGACTCTGGTTAACGAGTCCGACTAGGAACCATGAGGTTGCGGGTTCGATCCCTGGCCTTGCTCAGCGGGTTAAGGATCTGGCGTTGCCGTGAGCTGTGGTGTAGGTTGCAGATGCAGCTCGGATCCCACATTGCTGTGGCTGTGGCGTAGGCCAGTGGCTACAGCTCCTGTTAGACCCCTAGCCTGGGAACCTCCATATGCCACGGGTGCAGCCCTAGATGAGGCAAAAAGACAAAAAAAAAAACCCCAAAAAACAGTTGCTTTCTGACATGGACTTTAATAAATTTCTTAGGGATTATGTGAAATCTTATTTACATAATTGATAAGCACAGTTTTCCATTTCTTCTCTTTACTCATTTAGCTGGAAAGGATTGTTATGGGGTTAGTTTTATGATGCTCTTATTAATCAAATTTTTCCTCATTTTATTATTAAAATTTGGATTTGATTAGATGGGAACATAATACTCTTCTGAAAATACGGAAAGAGTCCACTTCTCTAAAGTGACTGTGATAGAGCAGCATACTTAATTGATGAGTGTACTATAATAGCTTAACTGGCTTGATCATTCAAATATGCAAAGATCAGATAATCCAATGTGTTAGTTAAGAAAGCTTTTACTGGGCCTTCCCTTTGACTAAATGGTTAAAGATCCAGCCTTATTACTATTCTGGCTCTGGTCACTACTGTGGCCCAGTTTCACCTCCTGGCCTGGGAATGTGCAGATGCTATGGATGTGGCCAAAACAAAAAAAGAGAGAGAGAGATTTTACTGAATATTGTATAATGATTTCCCTGTAAGGTGTTTATTTTTATTTTTTATTTTTTTTTTTGTCTTTATGTAGAGCCGCACCCGCGGCATATGGAGGTTCCCAGGCTAGGGGTCTAACAGGAGCTGTAGCTGCCGGCCTTTGCCACAGCCACAGCAACGCGGGATCCGAGCCGCCTCTGCAACCTTCACCACAGCTCATGGCAACGCCGGATCCTTAACCCACTGAGCAAGGCCAGGGATCGAACCCGCAACCTCATGGTTCTTAGTCGGATTCGTTAACCACTGAGCCACGAAGGGAACTCCCCTGTAAGGTGTTTTAAAGACCAGTTCTTAGTTATCAGAACTGATATAGGGACTGTTATTTGTGGAAACTGCAGGAAAAACTGCAGATCAGTGGAATTAGAAGACAGGAAGTTTGGAATCCTTAAAGAGATTATTCTGGGGATAATGAATTCAAATTATATGTAATTCACCCAAGATAAAATTGCCCTCTGAAAATAAGACTTGCTAGTTGGAGTAGCCCCAGCCCAGTCAAAATGTATATTCTAGGGGGGAAAGTCTTACACAGTTTAAGTCTTAACCTAATGAGATATATCAATTAAGCGTGAACAAAATCTTTTCAGTTGTTTGAAATTTATTTATTTATTTATTTATTTGCTTTTTAGGGCTGCACTCGCAGCATATGGAGGTTCCCAGGCTAGGGGTTGAATTGGAGCTGTAGCCACTGGCCTGAACCACAGCCACAGCAACGTCAGATCCGAGCTGCATCTGCGACCTACACCACAGCTCATGGCAACGCCAGGTTGTTAACCCACTGAGCAAGGCCGGGGATTGAACCTGCAACCTCATGGCTCCTAGTTGGATTCCTTAACTGCTGTGCCACAGTGGGAACTCCTGAAATATATTAATAGTAGGGAGAGAAACTTTGTGAAACTTAGACCTCATATAAGGATTTGGCAGAATTTCTGTACTGTTTGGAGAGAACATAAGCCAGCTTCCCATTGTCATTTGAACATACACTAGTGTTAGACACATGTAATTAGTCAGGCTTTATTGTGGTTCTATTTTTCATTGTTGTAGATTGAATTTACCAGATAACCTCTTATATCAAAGTATGGGGCATGGAGTACCCTAGGTGGTGATATTACTATCTTCCATTGTAAACAAATAGACTGGCATTTGGGATATCAGTTACGTTTTTGAAATAAACTTCATTAAAAATAAAAATACAACCTCAACCTTTTATAAATTGGTAAATGTAAATTAAGCCTAATTGTTTATATGTGTGGAGGAAAAAATGTATTTTATGGAGCCATAGAACTGAGGGGCATACTCAGCAATAAGTCTCTTCTTGTAGAAGGCAGAGATCATAGTTCTCTTACTCTTGTATACCCAGTGTTTGGCACACGGTTTGTGCTCAATTTAATGTCATATTAACAAAACTCATTACTGAATTTCAGAGATGGTAACTCCAGACATCTAGTTAGAACGGTTATAAGCATTTTATGGCTCTATTGTTAGATTTATTCTCATGTCAAAAAAGCAGCCTGCCTTTTCTTTAACTCAGCAGAAACAATTCATTAACTGAGGAAAATAGAATCCTCTAGACAAACCAGAGCCTAAAAAGGCAAATAAAAGGTGTATGTATTTGTTAGAAAAAAAAGGAAGGGGTGGTACATTTGAGAACAAAGGCAGTCTGTTTGTTTCATTGTCTTTATTTTTTAAATAATAAAAACTATAATTTTATTTTTTAGACGTTATTGCAATATGCAAGCAACAAGAATGCTTCTGAACACATTGTGTATCTTCTGGAGGTATATCGACTTGCCATCCAAAGCTTTGCCAGTGCTCGCCCGTATTTAACTACTGAGTGTGAAGATGTCCTCTTAGTGCTTGGCAGATTAGTACTGTAAGTTTAAGAACTTAAATCACTCTTAAAATTAAGTATTTTTGGTTGTAATGACTTCTCTTTGCCTGACTTCTCTTTACTGTGGCATTCACATTGTTCAGAGCACATCAGAGTCAAACCTTTGAATGAAATTTCTCTTGCTTTGGAGGATGCCTTTTTTTTTTTTTTTCTCTTTTTGGGCTGCACCTGCGGCATATATAGGTTACCAGGCTAGGGGTCCAATTGGAGCTACAGCTGCTGGGCTGTGCCACAGCCACAGCAACGCCAGATCCTTAACCCACTGAGTGAGGTCAGGAATCGAACCTGCATCCTCATGGCTACTAGTCAGATTCATTTCTGCTGAGCCATGACTCATCAGTTATATTATTTGAACTCAGAATTTTACTAGCAGAAATTATCAGGGTGCAGTATAAGATTACCACCCCAAGAGTCAATAATTCAGCTGCTGTTTTCAATGATTTCTCTGCTAATGTAATAGCAGGCCAAATTACACCTGTAATGTAATTTTATTTGCAAGTTGAAAAAAATACAGTGGCTGTCAAGTTTTAGTTGGGGAATCACCCTTTCAGTTTACAGATTGTTTGGTGGGATAAATTCTAGTCTGGGTGGTCTATTTTATTTTTCTCTGGTCTTCCCTGTTTTCCTTCCTATTCTGCAAAGTCCAAAACCTCTAGTATACCTTTATGGAACATGAACATTCCTGGTTTTATAATACCATTATTCCGCCACCTCAGTTCCACCTCCTGTATTATCTGTGCTAATCCTTAAGGGGGTAAAGTAGTATTCTGCAAGATTTTAGAAAGGTGTTTGGTATTTTGAGTTGATCTTTATTCAAGTTGTTATGTATTTCCATTTTAAAATTTTGCTGTGGGGTTCCTGGTTTTGGCTCACCGGTAACGAACCTGACTAGTATCCATGAAGATGCAGGTTCCATCCCTGGCCTCACTGAATGGGTTAAGGCTGGTATTGCTATAGGCTGTGGTGTAGGTCATAGATGTGAGTTGGATTTGGCTTTGCTGTGGCTGTGGTGTCGGCTGGCAGCTACAGCTCCAATTTGAACCCTATCCTGGGAACTTCCATATGCCGTAGGTGTGGCCCTAAAAAGACACAAGTAAAGTAAAATAAAATAAAATAAAATTCTTACTATTATTTCTTCTGGATAATGGTTAGGGTGGAAAGAAGAAACTTTTTTCTTGCTTGATTTGTTAAAGGTAAAGATAGGGCCTTGCCAGTCTTTCTGCTTTCTCTGTAAGTGACAAAGACTTATCTATATATGACATTTACATATATTTATCACCGTATCAGCTTAACTGACAATAGCATAAGCTCTTATTTTTGTCTTCTAGAATCTGAATGGTTCCTATATGGATACTTTCTTTACAGCCTAATAAACTGCTTGGAATATAATTTGTAAAATTCTTATATTCTTACCAAATCTTTAAGAGCAACAATGTAATTATAAAGCCTCATAGTTTTTCTTTTTTCTCTTTTTTTTAAAGTTGAAAAGTTACTATATCAATATTGAATAAGATTTTTAAGAGTGAAAAACAAATTTAAAATAGTCTAAATAAATGTAAAATGTATATTAAGTGTCATTGTCATATTGTATTTGATTATGACTATAATCACCTTGATGTAGTGACTTAGTTATTTATGTTCTAGGAGCTGTTTTGAATTACTGCTTTCCGTTTCTGAAAGTGAACTGCCATGTGAAGCCTGGGTACTCTTCCTTCAGTCTTTACAGGTGAGTCGATTTGGGCTCAGAAAAGTTCTCTGGGTAAGTATCCAAGACACCTAGTTAACTTCCCCAAGAAAACTAAAATTGGAAACTTGGAACAAAAACTGGTTCATTATATATTGGTATTAATTTTATGGACTGAGAAAAAGGCCTTCCAGATGAAGGGAGTGTGCTAATAATTTTTTTCATGTGATTTATGTATCTTAGAAATCAACAAAAAGTTTTCATTCTTCAAAAACAAAGTTTTAGAAAGAATAAAACTACTAAAAATATAAAATTGGAAGTTACTGTTGTGGTTCACCGGTAATGAACCAACTAGTATTCATGAGGACTCGGGTTTGATCCTTGGCCTGTTTAGTGGTTTAAGGATCCAGCATTGCCACAAGCTGTAGTGTAGGTTGCAGACATAGCTCGGATCTGGTGTTGCTGTGGCCTTAGAGTGGATGGACAGATGCAGATTCACTTCGATCCCTAGCCTGGGAACTTCCATGTGACTCGGGTGCAGGCCTAAAAAGCTAAATAAGTGAATGAATGAATGAATGAATGAATGAATGAATGAATGAATGTGAAATTGTTGCCACCTTCCCTGGTGGCACAGTGGGTTAAGAATCTGGTGTTGTCACTGCTGTGGCTTGGATCTCTGCTGTGGTGCAGGTTTGGTCCCTGGCCCCAGAACTTTTGCATGCCGTGGGCATGGCCACACACAAATATATGTATATCTTATAAACATGCAATTATATATTGTATTATGTATATGTAATTATGTATTATATAATTGTATATATTTATAAGTTAGCACTATTTGGCTCATTCATAGTACACTTATCTAGTAATTTCCCAACACTTCAGGAACTTACAATGCTAAGTCTCTTAAAACAGCCAAAATAGTCGTCAGAGATTCTATTCATGCGTTTTACTTAACAGGGGAGCTTTACTGGCTTCTTACTGGGTTGAGAGTCAGTGTTCTTAGATCAGCAGATCGGAAAGTAGCAAGTTGGGGAGAGGAGAGTAAGGCAGGAGAAAAGCAAGTGTACTGCCAGCAGTAGGAAGTAAATTTGCCTTTTACTAGTAAAGACAGAAAAACTGTTTAAAGAAAACAGACATAATAAGTAAAATCACGATCATTCATTTATTACCATTATTTATGTACCAAGTACTGTTCTATGTTAAGTCTTACTTTTTGTATCTTTTAATCCAATTGAAACCTTATAATATAGAGATCATTTGAATCTCCATTTGCAGATGGGGAAACAAGCATAGAGAGGTTAGATTGCCTAAAGTTACACCTAGATTTATACCTGTAGCTTGCTTTGTTTAACTGCTTCCTTGAGGACACAAACTCCATTATAGCCTGGACCTGTTTCATGTAGGCATAAGTAAAGATTTGCAGGAGTTCCCATCATGACTCAGCAGTAATGAACCTGACTAGGATCCATGAGGATGCGGGTTCCATCCCTGGCCTTGCCCCATGGGTTAAGGATCTGGTGTTGCTGTGAACTGTGATGTAGATTGCAGACGATGCTCGGATCTGGCATTGCTTGGCTGTGGTGTAGGCCAGCAGCTGCAGTTGCAATTGGACCCCTAGCCTGGGAACTTCCATATACCTCGGATGTGGCCGTAAAAAAAAAAAAAAAAGATTTGCGTGGTATCAGACATACCTCATTACTTGGAAATTTCTTTCCCTTGGGATGTGTAACCCAAAATAAAATGATAATGTTAATCTTTAGATTTGTCTTTGTCATGTTTTTGGCTTTATTTATTTATTTGGCTTTTGTCATTTTAGGGCCGCACCCGCAGGCATATGGAGATTCCTAGGCTAGGAATCTATCTAATTGGAACTGTAGCTGTTGGCCTGCACCACAGCCACAGTAATGCAGGATCGTAACTGTGTCTGGAACCTACACCACAGCTCACGGCAACGCCGGATCATTAACCCACTGAGCAAGGCCAGGGATTGAACCCGCCACCTCATCGTTCCTAGTTGGATTCATTAACCACTGAGCCACGACGGGCACTCCTTTTGGCTTCTTTTAATCACTGTAATGTGGTCCTAATTTGTCACATATTGATACAGCTGTTAAAATAATCTTTCATGTATAGTACATTGATTTTTTTCATTGTGTTTTTTTTGTTTGTTTTTGTTTTTAGGCCCACACCCATGGCACATGGAGATTCCCAGGCTAGGGGGCCAATCGGAGCTACAGCTGCTGGCCTATGAAACCTGGGATCCAAGCTGTGTCTGTGACCTACACCACTGCTCACGGCAACGCTGGATCCTTAACCCACTGAGCGAGGCCAGAAATCGAACCCCCTCAACCTTGTGGTTCCTAGTTAGATTCGTTTCTGCTGCGCCACAACGGAAACTCCCTGTCATTCTAAATGTTTTGAGGCCTGCTGGTAGTTTTGTCCTGGCATAAGATATTCTAGAAGGGTAAATGTCTTTTATTAGGACTGTTATTATTTTTGTTATTAGTATCCTTTACAGAGAGAATACTCTGGTATTTCTTTGTTTTTCAATTTTATGCCTAAATAAAATATTTGCCTTTTTCTCTGACCTGTGTAACTTTCCCCAGTATTTATCATACATTTAGGATATGTTTTTGAATATGTGTTCAATAAAATAAAGGAATAGAGATACAGATAAATATATAAGACATGGTCATGTAACCCTTCCAGGGCTTTTTTTTTTTTTTGTCCTTTTAGAACTGCACCTGCAATTTAAGGAAGTTCCCAGGGTAGAGGTTGAATTGGAGCTGTAGCCACTGGCCTGTGCCACAGCCACAACAACCTGGGATCATAGCCGCATCTGTGACCTGCACTACAGCTCATGGTAACATCAGATCCTTAACCCACTGACCAAGGCCAGGGACTGAACCCTCATCCTCTTGGATACTATTCGGGTTTGCTTCCACTGTGCCACAATGCGAACTCCCCCAAAACTACTTTTTATATTGCCTAATTTCTGGATGTGTTTTTTTTTTTTTTAAGGAGTCACATGATGCGTTATTGGAATTTGGAAATAATAACCTACAAATACTGGTTCATGTTACTAAGGAGGGGGTGTGGAAAAACCCTGTTCTTCTTAAAATTCTGTCTCAACAGCCAGTAGAAACAGAAGAAGGTAAGCTTAAAACTATACTATTGAAGGAGGATTTAGTTTTTAGAGAATTAAAATTTATTTCTAGGTTAAAATTTTGTGAATTTTACCTGTGTGTAAATAACCAGTCATTCTATTCTCCTTTGAATAGTAAAAATTAACGTTTAACTAATTAGCATTTAATGTTTTGCCTAATGATTCTTGAATTTTTAGGTACTGTTTTTAAAGTATCCCTTTATATTTGTTTTTGAAATATTGCGTGGAATAATAATGTTTATACAGAAATTCCTGAGATAGAAATGAATAATCTGCTTACAGTCTTTGGTATATAGTGGAGCTTTGCTTATGTTTTGTTGACTGGTTACTACAGCTGAGGAATATGAAAAAACGGCTTTTTATTTTAAATTTATGAAACATTGAAATTTAGCATTGTGCAGAGATAGGCAAAGAATGAAAATTTGCAAAGTTGTTAGTTTAAGGCCAGAGGATTTACAGATTTGAGTTGATATTTGCATTTAAGACACAAAATATCTCATTTTATATGTCCAGCAGTTACGATTTCATTTGTTTTAAGTTATTCGTAAATTATGTTTCTGGAATAAGTTTCCTAATAGTTTTTATTTACACTTTTGATGTATTTTTAGTTTGGATCTCAGGACATGTCATTAGAATGTTGATGTCTTAAAATATCCTAGTTAGCTTATTCATTCACCAAGTTTGATAACATACTGTATACATGCTGCTTGGGTTTTTCTGTATACTGAGAAGATTTATATTGGGTTCTTAGATTTTCTCTTGCTCCCTTTCCTCTGATAATTCTATTGCTTATCAGTTAAACTGACAAACAAACAAAATGAATGAGAAGAGCTGTTAAATAGAAAATAGATGGATATTTATTGTTTTCTGTTGAGGTTCCCAGTGAATGTCACTGTTTTGTAAAAACAGGCAGATAGGGGCCTTTATTGTTTTTAAAAATTGCTAGCGGACAGAGCCAAAGTTATCTCAGAATTAGGCGAATCCCATTCCAGATACGAATTGACAGGAGTGCAGATTGACAGGAGTGCAGAATGCTTGGTCTCCGTAGACAGGCCTGCACTCAAAAGGAAAAAGGATGGAATTGCGTGAAATGTCCCCATTTTATTTTCCCTAGTGTACTAATTAAATATATCACCTCACCTCAGGAGTTAATGGTACTTAATTTCTTGTCACATAGGAAAAAAAAATCAAGAATTGGGGAGAAACATTGTTACCTAACATCCATGGTATTCTATACATTCAATAAAGATTAAGTACTCACTATCTGTAAAACTCTGAATGGGTATAGGATACCTACATATGTAAGCTGAAAATCACCACATTGTAATTGGTAGGCAGCCAATGGCCTGCGTACTTTCTCAGTTGACCCTTACTAATTTTACACCAGCAGATTAGCTAATCTTTATAGTTACACTGCCCTTGCAGTCCAGATATGAATGTATTTGATGGAGTTCCCATTGTGGCTCAAGTGGTAATGAACCCAGCTAGGATCCATGAGGACACGGATTTGATCCCTGGTGCCCTGCTCAGTGGGTTAAGGATCTGGCATTGCCATGAGCTGTCATGTGGGTTGCAGATGCACCTCGGATCCCACGTTGCTGTGGCTGTGGAGTGGGCTGGTGGCTGTAGTTTCCAGTTCAGCCTCAGCCTGGGAACTTCCATATGCCACAGGTATGGCCTTAAAAAAAAAAAGAAAGACTCACAAACAACAAATGCTGGAGGGGGTGTGGAGAAAAGGGAACCCTCCTGCAGTGTTAGTGGGAATGTAAGCTGGTTCAACCACTATGGAAAACGGTATGGAGGTACCTTAAAAAACTATACATAGAACTACCATATGACCCAGCAATCCCACTCTGGGGCATATATCTGGACAAAACCTTCTTTGAAAAAGATACATGCACATTGCAGCGCTATTCACAATAGCCAAGACATGGAAACAACCCAAATGTCCATTGACAGATGATTGGACTAGGAAGATGTGGTATGTATACACAATGGAATACTACTCAGCCATAAAAAAGAATAAAATAATGCCATTTGCAGCGACGTGGATGGCATTAAAGACTCTCATACTGAGTGAAGTAAGTCAGAAAGAGAAAGACAAATACCATATGATATCACTTATATCTGGAATCTAATATACTGCACAAATGAACCTTTCCATAGAAAAGAAAATCACGGACTTGGAGAACAGACTTGTGTTGCCAAGGGGGACTGGAGAGGAAATGGGATGGTCTGGGAGTCTGGGGTTAATAGATGTAGACTATTGCCTTCGGGATGGAAAAGCAAGGAGGTCCTGATGTATAGCACCAGGAACTGTCTAATCACTTGTGACAACTCATATATATGTATGCTTAACTGGATCACCACGCTGTACAGTTAAAAAACTGACAGAAAACTCTAAACCAGCTATAATGGAAAAATAGAAATCATTATATTAAAAAAAAAAAGACAAAAGAAAACATATTTAGAGTTCCCATCATGACTCAGTGGTTAACGAATATAACTGGCATCCACGAGGACGTAGGTTCAATCCCTGGCCTTGCTCAGTGGGTTAAGGATCCGGGCGTTGCCATGAGCTGTGGTGCAGGCCAGCAGCGACAGCTCCGATTTGACCCCTAGCCTGGGAACCTCCATATGCCTCAGGTTCGGCCCTTAAAAAAAGAAAAAGGAAAACAACAACAAGAAAACAACAACAAAAAGAACATATTTGATGCTATAAAGCAGTGACTTTCATTTCACTTTTTTCAATAGCAGTAATCAGAAGCATAAAAGTGCAACTTTTTTAACCTTCAAATAACTCATAAAATGCTTTTCAGTTTAGTTTCTTGAATTAAAGAAAGTTTCTGAAGTTCCCCTCGTGGCTCAGCGATTAACGAATTCTACTAGGAACCATGTGGTTGTGGGTTCGATCCCTCGCCTTGCTCAGTGGGTTTAGGATCCGTGAGCTGTGGTGTAGGTCACAGCTGCGGTTCAGATCCCGCATTGCTGTGGCTGTGACATAGGCCGGTGGCTACAGTTCTGATTAGACTCCTAGCCTAGGAACCTCCATATGCCGTGGGTGTGGCCCTAGAAAAGGCAGAAAGACAGAAAAAAAAAGTTTCTGAGATTTTTATTTTTCCTGCCATGAATTCTTGAATTTTATAACCCTTTCCCCCAAAAAACCCTCCAGTTTATTTTTGAAGTGTGTAATAAGTACCAGTTTTTGACACTTTGCCCGCCATGATCAGCAGGGAAGTGAGCAAATCTTACCACTCAGGTATCAAAGGCCTTTCTATCCCAAGCCATCTCAGTGGCCAGCCACGAAAGGTAAGGCTGGCAAGACCAAGCCCAGCCACGGCCCTCCTAATGGTTCCTGTCCTGAGCCCCATTGCCCACAAAACCACCCTTACTTCCAGTGGCAATGGCAGTAGCCCACAGCCCCAGAGACCTCAAGCCCGTCAACCTTGGGGACCCTCCTTCCAGTGTACCAGAATGGTTTCAGAGCTACCCTTTGGTATCTGCCAGATTTTCCAGATGAGCTGTGCCCTACCTAGCACCCTCCTCCCCTCTTTTCCATAATTCATGACATCAAAACACTGTTTTTTCTCCATTTTCCTTGAGGTTCAGTGGGGCCAAAGCAACAGCCTTTTGCTTTTTTTTTTTCTCTCTCCCCTACCAAGGGTTGAAGGAAGAGATCCATCCTAATTGTTCAGAGACACTAATAACTTCCTGCCCTGTAAATCAAACTAAGAAAGAACCTGCTCCCTGGTTGTTTTTTTGTCCCACCTCAGTTTCTTTCCTTTCTAGTACCTAAATCTGAAGCTGTTCCGTGAATTGTCATGTGTCACCTGAGCCTTCACTAAAAACAAAAATGCCCTCTTTTGTTAGGAAAAAACCAAACCTTTTTAGCTGGACCTTAAATATTGCCATTTTTTTTTAACAGATTGATGTATAAGTATAGGAGGTAACCTGCCATGATGTTTTTTTAACTTACTTTTAAATGGCTCAGGGAGTTCCCGTCATGGCTCAGTGGTTAACGAATCTGACTAGGAACCATGAAGTTGCAGGTTCAGTCCCTGGCCTTGCTCAGTGGGTTAAGGATCCGGCGTTGCCATGAGCTGTGGCGAAGACCGACAGCTACAGCTCCCGTTAGACCCCTAGCCTGGGAACCTCCATATGCCGCAGGTGTGTACCTAGATAAGGCAAAAAGACAAAAAATAAATAAATAAATAAATAAATGGCTCAGAAAAAGAAAATCTAGACAAAGAAATATAGCAAAACGGCTCAGTTTTTGGATCCAGATGGAAAAGAGGATATATGATTAAAATTTTTTTGAATTAAAGTCTTTGGAAAAAAATAAGATACAGAGGGGATCACAGCTGGGAGTGAGACTTCCCGTAAACAAGTCATTTTACATTTTGAAATGTATGGATGGGTTTTTATTTTAATTTTATTTTTTTTTGTCTTTTGAGGGCCGCACCGGGACACACCTGCAGCATGTGGAGGTTCCCAGGGTAGGGGTCTAATTGGAGCTACAGCTGTTGGCTTACACCAGAGCCACAGCAACGCCAGATCCCAGTCACATTTGCGACCTACACCACAGCTCACAGCAATGCCGGATCGACAACCCACTGAGCAAGGCCAGGGATCGAACCCGCAACCTCATGGTTCCTAGTCAGATTTGTTAATTGCTGCACCACGACGGGAACTCTGGGTTTTTCTTTTTAAAATACAGTTAAGTAAGGATTGATTTAACATAACTTGAAATGATTTTTAAAATATTTTTGATCTCCGTGTTAAAAAAATTGATATAATGATTTTATTATGGTTGTAATATGTTGAGTAAAATAGTTTTACCTCATAGAAATAATAGCTACACTTTATAGAGTGCCTATTATGTGATGGGCACTGTATTAGTTCTTTCCATCTCATTTAATGCATTAAACAAGTGAGAGATGATACATGGCCCAAGGCCACGTGGTTAAACTTGTGAAGGGAGAATCTGAGCCCAGTTGAAATATTTAAAAGATTTTGATTGATTAGAAGTGATAACCAATTGGTTGCTAAATACATGGTTTCATTAAACATCTGTAATATGCAAAACATTGTGCTTAGTGCTGTAGGGAATACAAAAGTTAACATGACACGGTATTTGTTTAAAATTGCAGACAGTGGAGTTCCCGTCGTGGCTCAGTGGTTAACGAATCTGACTAGGAACCGTGAGGCTGTGGGTTTGATCCCTGGCCTTGCTCAGTGGGTTAATGATCCGGCGTTGCCGTGAGCTGTAGTGTAGGTCATAGACACGGCTCGAATCCTGCGTTGCTGTGGCCGCGACGTGGGCTGGCAGCTATAGCTCAGATTAGACCCCTAGCCTGGGAACCTGCACATGCCGCGGGGTGGGGCCCTAAAAACGACAAAAAAATAAAAAATAAATAAATAAATAAAATTGCAGGCAGTGTGGAGACCCATCGTGGCGTAGTGGAAAGAACTCCAACTAGAAGCCAGGAGGTTGTGGGTTCGATCCCTGGCCTCCCTCAGTGGGTTAAGAATCTAGCATTGCTGTGAGCTGTGGTAGAGGTTGCACATGTGGCTCGGATCTGGCATTGGCTGTGGCTGTGGTGTAGACCGGCAGCTGTAACTGATTAGACCCCTATACTGGGAACCTCCATATGCCACAGGTGTAGCCCTAAAAAGCAAATAAATAAATAAATAAATAAAGTCACAGACAGTGTAATAAGGGAGTGATCAGAGATGAATAATAGCAACTAGTATTGAGCTTGACCCTGTGCTCAGTGTCTTATATGCATTGTGATATTTCATTTATGATTCTTTCATCTCTGTGAGGTAGATGTTACCAATCTTTTCATAGTTAGAGAAACTTGAGGCTCAGAAAGTTCAACTAATTTGTCCAAGAGTCTTACAGCTAGCATGTATGTGGGTAATGACCCAGATCCTGAGATCCTAACCTTTGTACGCTCTAATCCTTTATTACTGTACTTACAGAGAAAACTTACGTGTGGTAAGAGAGGTAAAATGCTATGGGAATTTAGAGTGAGGTGGGTTGTACGGTTAACATGCCTGTTTTCAGGTGTGGAATTTGTGAAAATGCATGCGACCTGGAGCAGATAAATAAGAGCAGAATCTGCTTTTAGGCACACTGGGATGGTAGGGTGACAGATGTGGCAGGAAATAGTAAAAGAATTCGATTGGAGAGAATTTTAAAAAGAGTTGCTGGGGCAGTAACTAAGTTGATTTCTTTAGGAAAGGAGTTGGCAAGGAAGGGTTGCCAAAATTTCATTTCTTTATGTTGAGAGAATACGATTACTGAAAATAGAAATAAGGAACGAGTAGCTATTTGAGATATGATTATGAGTACATTTTGTGGAATTTAGTGCTTTTGGGACTAAAATGGAAAAGCCCAGGTGATCTATTTTCTGTCCATGCCTTTTGATTTTGACTGTTTATCTGTGCAGTTTAAGACATGGCACACACGCACACACACACACGCACACACGCCCAAGGTCCATACTCTACTAGATCAAAATCAAAATCTCCAGAGGTGGAGCTCTGAAATATAGACTTTTTTGAAGAGCCACAGGAAATGGGCACCTTCCACCTATAAGTGCTGGGAGTGTAAATTGGTATAATCTCTGAAGATCACTTTGGCAGCAGTTTCACTTCTAGAAATCTTTGTATAGGTATAGGCATGTATGAAACGGCCTGTGTACAAGACTGTAAATTACAGCATTATTGACAGTTGCCAAGGATTGGAAACAACTTGCAAGTGTACCAAGAGGGGATTGATTAAATTAATTGTAGTACATCCACACAATGGAATGATTCTCAGTTGCTACAGGTATTGAGATAGCTTTAGTAACAGTGATGTGATAGAATAACCTATGTGATCTGTTAAGTGGAAAAAGAAATATGTCTTCTGTATTCAGAATGTTTCTGGAAGGATAAACAAGAATTTAGAAATGGTCGCTGTTTCTTGGGGAGAGAGACTAGGGGGCTGGAGTGAGGGTAGAAGGGAGCCAGCTTTTAACTGTACACCTTTTTGTGTGCCTTTTAAATTTTTTTGTCACTTGCATATATGGCATTACTAACTTTTTTTTTTTTAAAGAGAATTAAAAAATCTGCAGTTGATTCTGATATGTAGTTAAGATTGGGCCAGTGGTTCTGGGCCAGTGGTTCTGTTCCACCCCATCCCTGCCCCCCCACTGGCAGTTAACCATTAATATTAACTTTTTTTTTTTTTTTTTTTGGTCTTTCGTCATTTTAGGGCCACACCCTCAGCATGTGGAGATTCCCAGGCTAGGGGTCTAATCGGAACTACAGCTGCCGACCTACACCATAGCCATAGCAACACGGGATCCGAGCCACGTCTGCGACCTGCACCACAGCTCACAGCAATGCCAGATCCTTAACCCACTGAGCAAGGCCAGGGATCGAACACACAACCTCATGGTTCCTAGTTGGATTCATTTCCGCTGAGCCATGACGGGAACTCCCCCAATATTAATGATTTCTATTCCACATGTGACCTGTAGACCTATTATCATGGCTGTTACCTGAGGGACTTATTAGAAAATCATAATCTCAGGTCCCATCCCAGACCTACTGATTTAGACTACATTTTAGTAAGATTCCTAATAATACTATGTAATGATGCCACACACTTGTTGAGTATTTATTGTTCATAAATCGAGGGCTTGTTCAGAACACTGTACAAATCAGTGTTCAGGTATCTAATATTGAGTACTGCTCAGAGCAGCATTTTCCAAAGTGTGTACTGAACCAGGAACATAGATTTACATTGTACTAATATGTGTAAAAGGGTTCTCTGGTCAAATCAGTTTGGGAGATACTGGGTTAAATAAAAGTGAACAGTTTTCTTCATTGCAGGACTGTTCAGAGATTTGACCAAGGAATCCTTTTTTTTTCTAGGACTATCTCTCAGGTCTTTTGGTCGGTGGAACACACTTTGAGAAATGCCTGGTTTAGAGGAAAGACCACCACTGGCTTTGGAATCCTTGGCAAGTTACCTAATTTCTCTGAGTATTAATTTTCCTAACCTTAAACTGGGGATAATAATACTTGCCTTGGTGGTGGTGGTGTGAAGAATAAATTAGAGGTATATAAAAACACTCGGCTTAAAGCTTAGTACCTCAAAAATGTTCAAGTGGTAGTTGTTGATATTACGTTGGATACTTGCCTTTTTTCCTTGTATTTATGCTTATAGTTCATTTCACTGTTCTTGACTCTCCTTATCAGAAAGTGAAGGAGAAGGTCAAATAATGAATTTTGATGAAATGTTATTAGTAGTTTTATTAAAAGATTTTGGTGTTCAGAATAAAACTACTAAATAAAGTGGGAATGATTAGCTTTTTTATTTTTTTAAGGCCGCACCACGGCATGTGGAAGTTCCTGGGTCCTTTAACTCACTGTGCAGGGCCAGGGATCAAACCCATGCCTCTGCAGTGACCCTAGCCACTGCAGTAGGATTCATAACCCACTGCACCACAGCAGGAACTCCATAATTAGCAAAAAAAATGTATTTATTTTGTTCTTTGCTCTATTAGATGAGTATTGAAATCAGCTTCCCACTTATATCAGCTGACTTTTTATCCCCTGAAAATGGCCAACATTAAAAATACCAAACTTTGGTCTTTACAACCTTGGCACATTGTGTGGTATACTATCAAATTGTTTCGTTTTTCCTTTTTTCTAGTCAATAAATTGATTGCACAAGAAGGACCTTTCTTTCTGCAAATGCGAATAAAACATTTGTTGAAATCTAACTGCATCCCCCAGGCTACTGCTTTATCAAAACTATGTGCAGAATCTAAAGAAATTTCAAATGTGTCATCTTTTCAGCAAGCCTATATCACATGCTTATGCTCCATTCTTCCTAATGAAGAGGCTATTAAGGAGGTGAGTAAAGCAAATAATTGCTATTGTTGTTCACACTAACTATGAATTTAATACATTTTAATAATTGTTGCATGGCAGGATGAAAACCAAGACTTACTTTTTTTTCAGGCTACTGAAAAGTACCATTTTAATTGTATATTTAACTGTTCAACAGATTGAATGTAAAGTTATGTCTTGTAGATCAATTTGGACGTAGATAATTCAAGAATATGCAGATGGATGTTTATGTATTTGGGTAATGGTTTGCTTTGAAATCATTAAATGTGAAAGTCTTTTTTCTTAAAGTGATCAGCTCTCTTTTTGAGAAATGTGGAAATTATTAATGCTGCTGTCAAGGGATAAACTAAAGAGAATGACACTAAACTTAAGCTCATGTTACTTTATATATTTAACTCTATAAGCAGAGAAATGTGGAACTGAGAACAAACAGGGTATGAAGGAAAATAATCAAGTGATTGAGTCTTTTCTTTAAACTATTTTATCAGCAGATTACATTCTGTTTTAAAAGCCTGAATCATTCTTTTCTTTAGAAGACTTGGATTTAGTTTTCTCTAATAGTTTGTGATAAATTGTACAGAGAAAAATGAGGAATTCCTTGGCTATTTTCCATCATCTACCTTTAATTCTCGTACCTGCCATTCAGATCTGACATATGCATTCTTATTTTACACCTACACTGAACTTACTTATTAAATGTAGGAATCCCAATTATCTGATTCTGTGCTGTAGTAATTCTTAAATTTTTATGACAATTTCAACTGTAAATATCTTAGTCTCCAAATGAAATTCTCCATCTTTCCACTTCACTCCCTTTAAATACACAGACTCTACCAGTACCAACACTCCGCTGATACTATCAGCTTTTTACCCTCCTTCATCCTTCTCATGTACTCACTTCCCTCCTTACTCTGCTTTTCCATAGTCAGTCATTATTATCACTACCTTGCATACACTCTCAGTCCCTCTGCTGGTCTCTTCCATAAGAGACCAGTACTTATTTGACTGACCTGTGTCCTTATCGCTCTTGCTCCAGGTACTCTTTATCTTTACCTGCACCAGTAGGAGCCAAACTTGGGTGCAGAAAAACCTGCCAGCTGATTTTACTTAAATGCGGTTACCCTTCTTCCCTTCCTTCCTTCCATCCATCCATCTATCTGTCTTTTGAGGACCACACCCATGGCACATGGGAGTTCCCAGGCTAGGGGTCAGAGTGTAGCTGCAGATACTTAACTCAGTGAGCGAGGCCAGGGATCAAACTGACATCCTCATGGATACTAGTCGGGTTTGTTTCCACTGAGTCATGATGGGAACTCTAGTCACACTATTACTTCTTTAGTCCAGTCATGCTCTCATTCTTTGAGATTACTGTTTCATACTTTTGCTATTCTCTTTAAACCCATACTACAATACCTTCTCCCCCATCTGGGTCTCCACTGATGAACTTGCATCTTGTTTCTCTGAGGAAATTGAGGCAGATGAAAGAGAATTTCCATGACATCTATTCACCTACATGAATTTATGCATTTACATTTTTTTTGTTATTAAGGACAAACTGTATCTGTTTACCCACACTAAAGCCCAGCAGCCCCCCTAACTTTAATCAGATCCCATCTGTTCTTGCCCCCTGAAGGATAACACTATAATTTTCCCTTTTTCTACTGTGTTGTCAGTTCCCCCCTGCTCTGACCATCTGATCAGCATTTACACTGTTAATTCGGCCTTTTTTTTTTTTTGGCCATGCCCACAGCATACAGAAGTTCCCTGGCTAGGGACTGAACCACATCACTGCAGCAACCTGAGCCATAGTAGTGACAAAGCCAGATCCTTAACCCACTGAGCCACCAGAGATCTCCTCCTCCATTTTTTAAAAGGAAACACTTCTCCTCCCAGCTGCCATTCCCATTTTTTCCCTGACTTTTCAGTGTAATTTCTGAAATGAATTGCCTGGATTTACTGTTGAACATTTTTCTCTTTGAATGTATTCTAATATGACATTGACTCATACCCAGTTCACCACATCATTAAAGCCAACTGGGAAAGCAATTTTAAGGGGGAAGATTATAGCAATACAAGTCTACCCCAGGAAACAAGAACAATCTCAAATAAACAGCCTAATCTTAACACCTAAAGGAACTTAAAAAAGACCAAACAAAACCCAGAGTTAGTAGAATGGAAGAAGTCATCTAGAATCAGAGCAGAAATAAATGAAATAGAAACTTAAAAAACAATATAAGCGAAATTCCAGTTGCGGCTCAGTAGAAATGAACCTAACTAGTATCCATGAGGATGTGGGTTCAATCCCTGGCCTTGCTCAGTTGGTTAAGGGTCTGCTGTTGCCGCAGGCTGTGGTGTAGGTCGCAGATGCGGCTCAGATCCCAAATTGCTGTGGCTGTGGCGGAGGCCAGCAGCTGCAGCTCTGATTTGACCCCTAGCCTAGGAACTTACATATGCTACAGGTTCGGCTCTAAAAAGCAAAAAGAAAAGATGAAATTTTCAAAGAGCTGATTTTTTGAAATATAGACAAAATTGACAAACTTTCAGCCAGATTTGTCAAGAAGAAAAGAAGGCCCAAATCAATAAAAGAAATGAAAAAGAACTCACAACTGATACCAAAGAAATTCAGAGGATCATATGAAATACTATGGACAATTGTATGTCAATAAAATGGATAGCCTGAAGAAATGGACAAATTCCTAAAAATTTACAATTGCTGGAGACTGAACCAGAAAAAACTAGAAAATAAGAACAGAACAATTACCAGTAAAAAAAATTGAATCAGTAATTTAAAAAACTCTGAAACAAAAGTCCAGGATAAGATGGTTTCACAAGTGAATTTACCAAACGTCTAGAGTTGAGTCAGTGCTTCTTCTCAAACTATTCCAAAATATTACAGAGGAAATTACATGAGGTCATTCTCACCCTCATACTGAAACCAAAGACAGCACATAAAAAAAGAAAATTACAGGCTGATACCACTAATGAACATAGATGCAAAAATTCTCAAAAAAAAATATTAGCAAATTGAATTCAGTAATACCATTAAGAGGATTATGCACTATGATCAAGTGGGATTTATCCCGGGGATGCAAGGGTGGTTCAATATCCAGAAGACAATCAATGTGATACATCACATTAAATAAAAATAAAATATGATTATCTCAATAGATGCATAAAGGGCTTTTGACAAAATTCAACATCCATTTATGATTAAAAAAAGCTGAAAAAATGGAGTTCCTGTTGTGGACTAGTGGGTTAAAACCCAACATAGTGTCCGTGTGGATATGGATTCAATCCCAGCCTTGCTCATTGGGTTAAGGATCCAGCGTTGCTGCAAGTTGCAGTGTAGGTTGCAGGTGCAGCTTGGATCTGGCATTGCTGTGGCTGTGGCATAGTCTGGCAGCTGCAGCTCCATTTCAACCCCCTAGCCTGGGAGCTTCCATATGCCACTGGTGTAGCCTTAAAAAAGCAAAACAAATTTGGAGAGGGTGTGTAGGAAAGGGAATGCTTCTACACTATTGGTGGGAATGTATATTGCTACAGCCACAATGGCAAACAGTATGGAGATCCTTTAAAAAACTAATAATAGGAGTTTCTGTTGTGGCTCAGCAATAATGAACCTGACTAATATCCATGAGGATGTGGGTTTGATCCGTGACCTTGGTTGGTGGGTTAAGAATCTGGCATTGCTGTGAGCTGTGGTGTGGGTTGCAGATGCAGCTTGGATCTTGTATTGCTGTGGCTGTGGCTATGGCCGGCAGCTGCAGCTCCCAGTTCGACCCCTAGCCTGGGAACTTCCATATGCTGCAGGTGCAGCCCTAAAAAGCAAAGCAAAACAAAACAAAAAAACAAGAATAGAACTACCATATGATTCAGCAATCCCACTCCTGGGCATATATCTGGAGAAAAGCATAATTTGTAAAAATATATGCACCTCAGTGTATTTATAATAGCCAAGACATGGAAACAACTTAAATGTCCATCAACAGATGAATGGATAAAAAAGATATAGGACATATATACAGTGGAATATTACTCAGCCATAAAAAAGAATGAAACAGTGCCATTTGCAGCAACATGGATGGACCTAGAGATTATCATGCTAAGTGAAGTAAGTCAGAGAAAGACAAATATCATATGATATCATCCATATGTGGAATCTAAAAAAGTGATACAAGAATTCCTTGGTGGCTCAACAGGTTAACCACCCAGCATTGTCACTGCTATAGCTCTTGTCACTGTGTGGCATTGGCTCAACAGGTTAAGCACCCAGCATTGTCACTGCTATAGCTCTTGTCACTATGTGGCATGGGTTTGATCCCTGGCCCAGGAACTTCCACATGCCATGGGCAGGGCCAAAAAATGATGCAAATGAACTTATTTAGAAAACAAACAGACTTCAAAAACAAACTTATGATTACCAAAGGGGAAAGGTGGAGGGGAGAGAGACAAATTAAGAGTTTAGGATTAATATATACACACTACTTTATATAAAATAGATAATCAACAAGGACCTATGTATAGCACAGGAACCTCTATTCAATATTTTTGTAATAACCTACATAGGAAAAGAGTCTGAAAAAGAATGGATGTATGTGTAACCGAATATTTTGCTATATACCTGAAATTAACACAATATTATAAATCAGCTATACTCCAATATAAAATAAAGTTAAATTTAAAAAACTGTATGGTACTGGCAGAAAAAACAGACAGGTAAATCACTGGAACAGAATAGAGAGCACAGACATGAACCCATCCTTGTGTGGGAATATTCTATGACAAAGGAGACAAGAATATACAGTGGGGAAACGATAGCCTCTTAGTAAATGGTGTTAGGAAAACTGGACTACTCTCTCACACTGTGCACAAAAAGTAAATTCAGTGTAGATTAAAGACTTAAATATAAGCTGAAACAATAAAACTTCTGGAAGCCTTTTTTTTTCTTTCCTTGTTTTTAGGGTCACACCCGCAGCATATGGAAGTTCCCAGGCTAGGGGTCAAATCAGAAGCTGCAGCTGCCGGCCTGCCCTACAGCCACAGCAACGCCAGATCCAAGCCACATCTGTGACCCACACCACAGTTCACAGCAATGCCAGATCTTTAACCTACTGAGCAAGGCCAGGGATCAAACCCCCATCCTTATGATTACTAGTTAGGTTTTGTTATTGCTGAGCTATGACAGGCAACTCCTGGAATTGTATTCCTTTTTTTTTTTTTTTTTTTTTTTTGTCTTTCTGCCTTATCTAGGGCTGCACCCACGGCCACGTGGAGGTTCCCAGGCTAGGGGTCCAACAGGAGCTGTAGCTGCCAGCCTGCACCACAGCCATAGCAACACGGGATCCGAGCCGCGTCTGCAACGTACACCACAGCTCACGGCAACGCCCAATCCTTAACCCACTGAGCAAGGCCAGGGATCGAACCCGCAACCTCATGGTTCCTAGTCAGATTCGTTAACCACTGAGCCACGACGGGAACTCCAGAAGTGTTTTCTTTGACATCAGTCTTTATTATATTTTTTTGGATATTTCTCTTCAGGCAAGGGAAGCAAGAGCAAAAATAAGCAAATGAGACTACATCAAAATAAAAAGCTTTTGGAGTTTCCGTTGTGGCTCAGTGCAAACAAAATCTGACTAGCATCCATGAGGATGCAGGTTCGATCCCTGGCCTCACTCAGTCGGTTAAGGATCTAGCGTTGCCATGAGCTGTGGTTGTGGGTAGGCCAGCAGCTGCAGCTCTGATTCAGCCTCTAGCCTGGAACCTCCATATACTGTAGATGTGGCCCTAAAATAAAGAGACAAAAAACAGAAACAAAAATAAAAACCTTTCGTACAGCAAAGGTACAGTCCACCTCCTGAATGGGTGTAGATATTTGCAAATGATGTATCCAAATAAGGGGTAAATACCCAAAACATACAAAAAGCTCTTTCTGCTCACCCCCCCGCAAAAAAAAACCTGATTAAAAAATGGACAGGAATTGCTTCTCAGCCTTTTGGCTAAGATCAAGTATAAAAAATGGGCAGGGAGTTCCCACTGTGGCTCAACAAGATTGATGGTGTCGCTGGAGCACTGAGGCACAGGTTTAATCCCTGGCACCGCACAATGGGTTTAAGATCCTGTGTTGTTACAGCTGCAGCTTGGATCTGATCCTTGTGCTGGGAATAAGCCATGGAGTGGCTGAAAAAGAAAAAAATGGGCAGAAGATCTGAATAGACATTTTTCCAAGGAAGAATACAGGTGGCCAACTGGCACATGAAAAGATGCTCATCATCACTAATCATCAGGGAAATGTGAATCAAAACTTCAGTGAGGTATAACCTCACACCTGTCAGAGTGGCTGTCATCAAAAAGATAACAATAAGTGTTGGCGAGGATATGGAGAAAAGGGGCTTTTGTACACTGTTGGTGGGAATGCTGATTGGTGCAGCCACTACTGTGGAGATTCGTCAAAAAAATTTAAAATAGAACTACCATATGATCCAGCAGTTCCACTCCTGGGTATTTATCTGAGGAAAACCAAAACACTAATTAGGAGAGATATATGCTCCACTGTGGTTGTTATTTGACTATTTCTAATACCCAATATATGAAGCAGCCTAAGTTGATGAATGGATAAAAGGTGTGATATATATAAATATATATATATATATATGTATACACATATATATACATACACATACCTATCACATCGTGTGTGTATCCTCATGATTGCACACGCATGCGCGTGCACGTGCGCACACACACACACAGAGTGGAACGTTACCCAGCCATAAAAAGGAGTGAAATCTTGCCTTTCCCAACAACATAGATGGACCCAGAGGGTATCTTGCTAAATGAAATAAGTCAGAGAAAGACAAATACTGTACGATTGCATTTATATGTGAAGTCTAAATAAATAAAACAAATAAATAAACCTAAAACAGAAAGAGTTCTAGATACAGAGAAAAAACAGGTGTTTGCCAAAAGAGAATGGGGCAGGGGGAGGAAAGAAATAGGATGGGGAGATTAAGAGGTGCAAACTTGCAGTTGCAAAATAAATGAATCATGGGTATGAAATATGTAACGTGGGGGGTATAGTCAGTAACTATGTAATTTCTTTGTATAGTGACATTATAACTAGATTTTTATGGTAATCAGTTTGAAATGTATAGAAGTATCAAATCGCTGTGTTGTTGAACAAGAACTAACATAGTATCATAGGTCAAGTATACTTAAAAAACAAATTCCTGCTGTAGCACGATGGGATCAGCAGCAAATCTGGAGCCTTGTGCCACAGGTTTGATCCTCAGCCTGGCACAGTGGGTTAAGTATCTGGCGTTGCTGCAGCTGTGGCATAGGTTGCAACTGCAGCTCAGATCTGATCCCTTGCCCGGGAATTCCATGTGCCGCACCACAGGCCAGCCAAAAAAAGGAAAAAACAAACCCATAGAAAAAGGGGTTAGATTTGTGGTTACCAGGGGTGGGAGTTGAGGGGAGGGGAATTTGGATGGAGGCAGTCAAAAAAGTGTAGACTTCCATAGAATTCCCTTGTGGCTGAGTGGGTTAAGGGTTAGTGTTGTCACTGCTGTGGCTCTGGTTTATAGCTGTGGCGCAGGTTGGATCTCTGGCCCAGGAATTTCACGTGCCTCAGGCATGACCAAAAAAAAAAAAAACTTCCAGTTATAAGATAAATAAGTACTAGGTCTGCAATGTACAACATAATACATATAATTAACACTGCCGTATGTTGTATATGAAAGTTAACAGAATAAATCCTGAGTTCTCATCACAAGAAATACATTTTTTTCTATTTATTTGATTTTGTGTCTATATGAGAGAGTAGATGCTTACTAAACTTACCGTGATAATCACCTCGTGATGAATGTAAGCCAAATCATTATGCTGTACACCTTAAACTTAGACAGTGTGTATATCAGTATTATCTCAATAAAAGTGTAAGAAAAAAAAATCCAATGGTGACTTCTCAGTTTTCATCTTTTTTTTTTTTTTTGGCTGCCCTGCAGCATATGGAGTTCCCAGGCCAGCGATCAGATCCAAGCCACAGCTGCAGCAACAATGCGTTGGACCCGGCATCGAACCTGCAGCCCAGCACTCCCAAGCGTTCCAAGGCAGGAACGCCTCTCAGTTTTCATCACTCCATCTGACCTCTCTGTCTTTTAAATTTTTTAACAGATTTTGTCCACTTGACTTCTAGGGTAACCTCGCTTTTTTGGTTTTCTGTGTGCCTGGCTGGGTTGTTCCTTCTCATTTTTATTTGCTCTTCCTCATCTGTCTGATGATTGAATGTTATAGTTCTCTGGGACTCTTTTTGTGTCCTCTCTTTTCTATCTACATATATTCCCTTGGTGATCTTGGCCTTAAATATCAACTATGGTCTGAATCCCAAATGTTTTATCTCCACCCCAGTCCTCTCCTCTGAACTCCAGACTCCTATGTTCAGCTGCCTGATCACTGTCTCTACTTAAGGCGTCTCAAACTTAACATGTTCATAACTAAACTCCTTGTATTTCTGATAGTAGGGCTTTGTTTTGTCTTTGTGAGTCTTCTAAATGAACTATTCCAATTTACCTTCCAACTGTATTCTCATTGTTGGAAGTGGAAGGGGCAGATAGAGAATAATCAGCTATCACTTTTTGAAGTTTTTACTATACATTAGGCACTATGCTAAATGCTATATATACATCGTCACATTTAATTCTCAGTACAGCTCTTAAGTAGCTTCATTTTATTGGTGAGGAAAGGGAGGCTCAGATTAAGTACTATGTTCATGGTTACAAAGCTTAAAGTAGATAAGCTGAGATTCAAACCTAAGTTTGGTATAGCATTACTAATATTAAAGATACGGTATGCTAAAGGTTATCCTTGGTGAGTATACCTAAGTCTCTATATGTCAAATGCTGTCTTAGGCATTGGAGATGTAAAGACCAGTATGGAAGCCTTTGAACTGCTGTACTTACTTTCATTCTTGTCCTCTATATTTTATTCTTCCCCAGAGTGGCCAGAATTATCTCAAATTTAAATCAGGCCATGTCACTCCCTTGATCAAAGCCATTCAATAGTTTATCTTCCTCAGAGTAAATCCAGAAGTCTTTATATTCTGTGTGCCCCTGGTTACTTGTCTAACCATCCTCTGACTATATGTTGTAATACTCTCTCCAGCTATCTTGTCTTTGCTGGTTTTTTTTTTGAACAAGCTAAACATATTGCTACCTTAGAGGTTGGCCTTAGAGCACTGCGTGGAATTTCCTTCCACAAGACAGTTTGGATGGCTCATTCCCCTACATCATTCACATCTTTCCTTAAGAGTGCCATAGCAGAGAGTTCTTCCTCACTATCTCATCTAAAATAATACCCTATCTTCTACTCTGTCCTATTTTTCTTTGATAAATATGTCCTGTCATTATTATAAACATACAGCTCTATCTAAAATGGTCACCATCACACTCTTCCCTTAACCCACCTATTTTTTTTTTTTTTAAGAGTATGTGTCACTACTTCTGGACATCATATCAGCTTATTCTCTGTTTTCTCCTACTAGACTGAAAACCTTGTTAAGGAGAGGGGTCATAGGTTTGTTCACTGCTGTATCCTTATATTCTAGAAGAATACCTGGCCACATAGTAGGCATTCAGTGGCCCTAAATATCAGCCAATGTGTTAATTTATTTGCTAAGAGACCTCTAATAACAGCTGGAATATTGTCTGTTTGAGAAACTTAATCAAAGTACTGCTTATTCACAGCACCTGAGATATGACAAGAAACCAGAGGAAGCCAAGATGCTAGACCTTGGATTTAATTCCTCTTCCTCCTATAGCAATAACAACTTTTCCTTTAATCCCTCAGTCTTTGTTTATTTAAAACCTACTTTAGGAATTCCCGTGGTGCAGCAGAAACGAATCTGACTAGGAACCATGGTTGTGGGTTCGATCCCTGGCCTCCCTCAGTGGGTTAAGGATCCAACATTGCTGTGAACTGTGGTATATGTTGCATATGTGGCTCACATCTGGCATTGCTGTGGCTGTGGTGTAGGCCGGCTGCTGTAGCTCTGATTAGACCCCTAGCCTGGGAACTGCCATATGCCACAGCTGCAGCCTTAAAAGCAAAATAAATAATTAAAGAAATAAAACCTACTTCATATTCGGCATTGACAAATACATAAGAGTGTGTATGGCCTAGTTTGGTTGGAAGTTTGGAAGGTAAGTACTAAGCTACATGATAGTGCCCCTTAATTCGGTAGAAGTGTAGCGATAGAGAATATCTTGGTAGACTGGCATATAAGGCTTTATAACAGTTGATCCTTGAGTTGGACTTTGAAATAAAGATGGGATTTGGATGGTAGAAAGAATGGTTTTAGGATAATTGGCTGCAGTAGCAAAGGCACAGAAATGAATGTGTACTTTGTAGGGAACCACTAGAGAACACCTTACCTTGCATGGGGCAGAGAGTGGCTGTTGAGGTCTTGTGAGAAATAAGATCTGTTTGGTAGGGAAAAGTAGGGCCTTGGAAACTCTAGTGCGTTAGAACTTAGGTTTGATGCAGTAGAAATTAGGAAGGTTTTGAAGCTAGGAAGTGAAATGACAAACTTTTAGGAAGCATAGACAGAGTGTATATATATAAGATTTAGGAGAAGGGATTGGAGTTAGCATGAGAAGAAAGGACAGGACTTACAGGACAAAAATAGAGGACAATATGTGGAGATCCTTTTAGGAGATTCATAAGGCCTGGGGAGTCTGGAAGAATGGGGATGCTCTCCTACTGTCAGGAATGGTGAAGAGGGATAGAGAACAGGAAGAGTATGAAGTTTTGTACAGTATCTTTCTTGGCTCTTTAATAATAAGGCAAGAAAACAGGGTTTCTTCCTGAAGTTACGTAATTAATTCCTTTCAACACATTTGTTGAGTTTGCAAGGAACTGGCTTATAGGAAATAGGACCCAGTTTTCTACAACAGAGGTTGCCAAACTATGGCCTGTGGACCATATACACCCAGCTACTTATTTTTGTAAATAAAGTTTTGCTGAAACACAGTCATGTCCATTTGCGTATTGTCCATGACTGTTTTTACTCTATAGTAGATAGTTAAATAGCTATAACCATGACCATCTGGCTTGCAAAGTTGAAAGTATTTTCTATATAACCATGACCATCTGGCTTGCAAAGTTGAAAATATTTTCTGTCTGTCCCTTTACAAAAAAATGTTTGCCAACCTTTGCTATACGAAATTCAGATTTCCTAGTGTATTACAACCATTAAATATGTAGGTTAACATTCCGTGTTTTACCACTGATGAAACTGAGGCCAAGGTGATAATGTTTCCAGGGCTCTACCTTCATTAAGCTAATTATTAAGTCCAAGTTCAGGCTACAACCTAGATCTCCTGGCTCACTGGCCAGCTCTCTTTACACTGTATAGCTTACTTCAAATTGGTAAACACTGATGTATCATGTTCTAATAAGAACTATTTTGGCAGTATATCATTCCATTCATATTTTTATAATTGGGATTAATTTGTTAAATATGTCAGTGTGAAAACATTTGGCACACATCATAAAATTATTTTAAAAGGAACACTGGTATCATCATAATTAATCTCCTTTCCAGTGATGCTTTCTTTTGCAAGTGAGAGCAGAATTTAAAAGATCTTTAAAATTTGCTTTGGAAAATTGAATCACTAGAAGTTCATTAACTGGAGTTTAAAATCAGCGTATGTTCTAAGACAGCAAAGTTATACACATATTTGCCACCTATTTCAGTTGAGTTCGGAAGTGTCAAATTAACTTGAGCAACAGCTGGGAATAAAAGTACTTGTATGTTGGCACCTGTGGGTATTACAGTAATGGGTGTGTGTAATGGGAAACCTCTGCTGGGAAGATTTAGCCAGACACATACAGTTAAGATTAATTGATGGAGTTGCCTTGAAAGCCGGATTCAGAACTTCATGGAATCCTTGAGTTCTTGGTTGTAAATACTTTATTTAGAATTGGGTGAGATGACACTGTTATTAATTTCACATACGAAAAGATTCAGTGAAGTTACAGGTTTGGCCATGGCCTAGTGTCCCAAGTGGATTTTCATATATATGTATTCACATTAAAAAAGGAAATCTTTGCAAAGGTCAATTTCCATTTATAACGTAAAAGATAATGATGTTTTAAACATGAAACACTTGTATTATTATGAAAAGACAGGAAATATGTCTGCAGACTTCTTAGTACAGATTAGGTCCATTTCAGCAATGATCCCTGAATGAATTGCATCTTCAGTGTCTAATGTGGTTAATAGACAAAATAACAGAGGCTTGTTTCTTTTCTTGATGAAGAAAGGAAAAGACAAACAGGACCTAATTTACTCACCAGTCTAACCCTGTTGGGAATTGACACAGTCACTAGGTATATAAATGATAAACAGAGCAAATACATTTAAACAGGACCCACTGGGAATTCAGTTTGGGAGTATACGAAACAGTAAACAAGAATATAGAAATTCCAGGTGTAGCTTAAATAAAAAGATTAAGATGGATTCTCAGCAAGGAATAATAAAGTGTATGATCAAATTTAAACTTAAAATATGGATAATTTTACTTTATCCTTACTGTCATATGGTAAATGAAATATACGCTCAGAAGATACATTAAAGATAGAAAGGCTGTAGCCTTCATACGTGAAGAAATTGAGGATATGCCTATTTAAATATTTTACCGTCCTAAAGCAGAGTTCTTTTAAATAGCTTTGAAGAGACATCGTCTTAAAACTTAGTCTGTATGTGGATCTTACTTCTATTATTTTCATGGGTTATGTGTGGTTATTTTGGCTGGTATATGATTATCCTGGAGTGGTCATTATGGAGAGCTAGACACACCATTTTCCACAATTCACAAGGACAGTTCAGTCTTCTCTCAGATACAATCATAGGATTTAAATAGAAGCATCAGTCATACGATTTAATTAGAAGCATCAGTGACCATTTCTTTCTTTCTTTCTTTTTCTTTTTTTTGACTGCTTATTTCTTTAAGGAACATACAAGTAGAGTTCCCATTGTGACTCAGGAGGTTAAGAACCTGACGTGGTGTCCGTGAGGATGCAGGTTTGATCCCTGGCCTTACTCAGTGGGTTATGGGTGCAGCATTGCCACAAGCAGCGGCATAGGTCCCATATGCAGCTCGGATATGGTGTTGCTGTGGCTGTGGTATAGGCATGCAGCTGCAGCTCTGATTCAACCCCCTAGCCCAGGAACTTCCATATGCTGCAAGTGCAACCTTGAAAAGAAAAAAGGAAGGAAGGAAGGAGGGAAGGAATGGAAAGAAGGAAGGCAGGAAGAGAGGGAAAAGAAAAAAAGACCCAAGTGACCACTCATTAGCCTAGTGTTGGTCTGTGGTATTTTTGCGGTTTAAAAGAAGCCTGGCTTTTAGAAGCCCTGTCTTTTTCCAGTTGATGTCTATGAACCTAACAAGGATGATTCTCCGAAAGGTAGACCTATGGTTACATGAAATGTAGCCTTGCAGGCTCTAACTCTCCCTGCTCTCTCCTTCTCAGGGATGCAAGTAGGAAGAATCTTATTATATAGATAACCTTAAGTCCACTTTGATTCCTTTTTTGGGAAAAAAAAAAAACATTTACCAGCTTGTTTGTTTTGTTTTGATTGTGGTTGGTTTGGTTTTTTTTTTTTTTTTTTTTTTTGGAAGTTCCTGGGCCAGGGATTCAACCTGCGCTGCAGTTGTGGCCTGTGCCACAGCTGTGGAAATGCCGGATCCTTAACCCACTGTGCCACAGGGAATTTCCAACCAACTTTTTTTAAAAATCTGTTGTTAGTAACAAATTATTTGCATTATACCCCAGAACTGATCAGGAAAATACTAGATTGAAAACCACTGTTTTAGAAGAGGGTAAATATTAAAATATTTCAGTAATGACACTGGCCAGAGTAGTAGTTCACCTTAGTAGCCTAAGCATGGAGATAACTTCAGAAAACAAATATGCCATTTCTACGCACCTTCTCATATGCCAGTTTGCACCCTGTTGTACCACTGGTGTTTAATTCATTGGTTATTATGAAAGCCTTCTAATTGCATCTATTCTTGTCCCCACAGTTCATTTTCTGCAATTGCCAAGGGGATCTTTTTTCTTTTCTTTTTTTTTTTCCACAAAATTAGGCATTTTTATTTTGAGATAAATTTAGGTTCACATGTTATTGTAAGAAATAATATAGGCATGCCTTCCAGTCATTTAATATGTATTTATTGGAGACTCTGCTAGGTGCTGGGGATACGGAGATAAACAAGACACAAGGGAGGGCAACAGCAGACAGTATTCACATAATGTGAAACTTGGAGAAAGGCCTGTGATGGAGATTGAGTTCCAAGTCATCAGCACTTGAAACCAGAGTGGTGGAGACTAACTTTTTCGGAATTCTGGAAGTTGTAAAGATTTACCACAGTCCAAGGAAGTTTTATTCAAGAAAAATGCATGAATCTCAGATTAGTGAGTTTGGTGGCATTTTAACTTGCCTACTTCTCATTTCGCTCTCCCTAGCTTCACAATAACCTTGAAGGCCAGCAGCCAGCCTAGCTGCCACCCAAGGAAGCAGAATGATTTTGGAACTCTGCAAAAGCCCATCCCCACAGCATTGACCTATTTGGCAACTTTCTGAAAAGCTCTGTTCTCAAAATTTGTCTTTATTTGACTTAGAGGTCACTCTGTCCCAGGGCATTTGTCAGAAACAGTCATTGGTAATTGTCTAACATAAGAGTGGTCTGAGGAGGACCAACAAAAAATTGGGCCAACCAAAGATTGACCAAAAAATTAAAAAGAAAAACTGGGATATCAGATGTCCATAGAGGACTTTGAAAACCTAAGTACCTAGTACTCTGGAAGGTAAAACACATGTATAGTGCTGTATGTCTGCCAAGGAATAATCCAAGAAGGCCCTAATCCCTCATGTCTTGTTTAATTTAAGGCTCTGCACAAGTAGGAAGTGAAGTGCAAGGCAGAGTTGTAAACTGCCTACCGAAACATTAAAAGCGTACCCCAACCCACACATACAGCTGCTTGGCATTTAAACAACATATTCAACATCTTGAATTCAGTTAATTAAGCAGAGACTATAGTGGCCACACATGGCTACATATGACAAAGAATACAGACTTGATAGAATTATTCCAGGAAAATCACTAACCAAAGAAATATTGACAATAGTAAAAGAGGTGGAAGATTCTGATTTCCAGAGTTGCCATAATATATTATTTAAATTATCCACTTATCAGAGTTCTCTTGTGGTGCAGTGGTTTAAATTAAGGATCCAGTGTTTTCACTGGAGTGGCTTGGTTTGCTCCTGTGGCAGGGGTTTGATCCCTGGTCCAGGAACGTCCACATGCCGTGGGGGTAGCCAAAATAAATAAAATATCCAATCATTCCATAAAGAAAAAATAGTCCATATATAGGGGAAACTTAGAATGTCCAGATGTTAAATTTATTCAGAAAAGACTTTAAATCAGTTATTACAGATACACTCAGTTCTTGTCATTTGTGATAGTTATGTTCTGTATGGTCACTGTAAACACTGAATTAACTAATACTGAAACCATTGCTCCTAGGCGAAATACAAGGTTTAGGCTCTTGCAAGCCTCTGGTCACATAATTTTTGTCAAGTGATCAGTACATAATTTTGTTTCCTGTGTGCTTTTGTTTAAAGGTACTTTATTTAATTTTTATCATTGATTCATTAACAGTGAACTCATAGCCAACAGCACATAACTCATGCCTGAATGAAGCTTATTTAAAGCACATTATAGGAATTCCTGTCGTGGCGCAGCGGTTAACGAATTCAACTAGGAACCATGAGGTTGCGGGTTCGATCCCTGACCTTGCTCAGTGGGTTAAGGATTGGGCATTGCCGTGAGCTGTGGTGTAGATTACAGATGCAGCTCGGATCTGGCATTGCTGTGGCTGTGGTGTAGGCCGGTGGCTACAGCTCAGACTCGACCCCTAGCCTCAGAACTTCCATGTGCTGCGGGTACGGCCCTCTGATTTGACCCCTAGCCTGGGAACCTGCATGTGCTGTGGGTGTGGCCCTAAAAAGACACACACACACACACACACACACACACACACACGCAGAATTTTGAACAAAGGCAGAGGGACGCCTTGTTTGACCTTAGCTCAGAAAATGTTTGGCAAAGGACTCATTTTTGCTATTACGTGTATGTTCATGAATGACTGTGATAGCACCGTGAGTATTAAATTTGGTGGTTAAAATCAAATTTTAGCAAGTAGGCAAACTTGAAACAATTTTCAATCAGTGAAGATCAACTGTATAATCAAAGAACTAAAGCATCTAGAAGAACATTTAAGAAAAATGTGTCAATAAGTAGACAGTAGGGGTAAAGAAGTAGGAAATAAAGGAACCATATAGAGATTCTGGAGTGGAAAAGTACAATAATTGAAATTAATTCACAGGAGTTCCCATGGTGGCACAACGGAAATGAACCTGACTAGTATCCATGAGGATGTGGGTTAAAGCCCTCAGTCAGTAGGTTAAGAATCCGGTGTTGCCATGAGCGGTGGTGTAGGTCGCAGACACAGCTCAAATCTGATGTTGCTGTGGCTGTTATGTTGGATGGCAGCTGTAACTCCGCCTCAACCCCTAGCCCAGGAACTTCCATATGTCGCGAGTGCATCCCTTATTAAAAAAAAAAAAAAAAAAAGGAAAAGAAAAATTAATTCGCTAGACAGAACTCAACATCAGATTTGAATTTGCGGAAGAAAATGTTATCGAACTTTAAAGAAAGAAGTTGATTGACAGTATTCAAGCTGAAGAACAACAGAGCTTCAAAATATATGAGCTGGCAGAGTTGAAGAAGAAAATAGACAATTTAAATATAATAGTTGTAAACTTTAATAGCTCACTTTCAAAGTGAACAAACCAACTAGACCTAGCAGACATCTATAGAATCCTCTTAAACAAGAGCAACAGAATGTACATTCTTCTCAGATGCACATGGCACATTCTCCAGGATAGACATACATTAGGCCACAAAACAAAGCTTGATAAATTTAAAAGAACTGAAATCATATAAATTATGTTCTCTGGCCACAATGGAATGAAATTAAAAATCAGTGACAGAAGGAACTTTGGGAAAGTTTAATTTGTGAAAATTAACTCAAGCAATAAAGAAGAAAACCACAGGAAATTAGAATACATATTGTGATGAATGATGAAAATACAGCATACTGAAATTTATGAGATGCAGCTAAAGCAGCACTTGGGAAATTTATAGTTTTAAAATGTCAATCTTAAAAAATAGAAGAAAGATCTCAAAATAATAACTTACCCATCTTCCCAGAAGGACTAGAAAAGGAACAGCAAAGTAAACACAAAGCAAGCATAAAGAAGGAGATAGTAATGATTAGGGTCTCAATAAATAGAGAATACAAAAGTAATGAGTTTTAAAGATCAACAAAATTGACAAACTTAATCTGAACATGAAAAAAGAATACTCAAATTAGTAAAATCAGGAATGAAAGGGGGCATGACTACTGATTATTACAGGAATAAAAAGGATTATAAGAGCATAATATTGACAACTTTATGCCAAAAAGTTATATTTACTTAGATGAAATGGACAGATCTTAGAATGAAATAAACTACTAACACTGACTCAGAGAAATAGAAAAACTGAATATACCTATGACTAGTAAGGTGATTAAGTAGGTAGATTGAAAACTTCCCACAAAGTTCACACCTGTGTGGTTTCACCTGTGAATTTATAAAACATATACAGAAAAATTCATACCAGTCCTTCACAGAATCTACTGAAAAATAGAAGAGGTAATGCTTCCAAACTCAGGCCATTATTGTTCTGATAACCAAAACCAGACTAAGACATCAAAAAAAAAAAAAAGAAAACCATAGACCAATATCCATAATAAAATAGAGATGCAGAAATCCTCAGCAAAAATCAGCAAAACAAATCCAGCAACATTTAAAAAGGAATACCCTCTGCATCTGTGGGTTCTGCATCCAACTGTGGGTTGAAAATACTCCGGGAAAAAAAAAGGTTTTCCAGAAATTTCCAAAAAGCTTGAATTTGCCCCTACTAGGCACTATATACACAGGATTTACATTGTATTAAGTATTCTGGAGATGACTTAAAGTATACAGGAGGATGTGCATAAATTATATGTAAGTATCATACCATTTTATACAAAGGACTTGAGCGTCCATTGGATTTTGGTATCCACGAAAGGTCCTGGAACCAATCAATATCCCTTTGATACCGAGAGATGACTGTATATACCTTGACCATGTTGGATTAATCACAGGAATGCAAGACTGGTTGAAATCAGTCGGTATAATGTACCATATTAACAGAGTAAAGGATAAAAGCTACATGTTTGTCACAAGAGAGAAAAAGCATTTAACAAGATTCTGTACCTTTTCATGTTAAAAATATTCAACAAACTAGAAATAAGCAGAATACTTCCTCAACCTAGTAAAGGGCATTTGTGATGACTGTGATTATATATAAGGATGAAAGATGGAGTGGCTCTCCCCTAACATCAAGGGCAAAAGAAAAATGTCTTCTCTTGCCACTTCTATTCAGTATTGAACTGGACATTTTAGCCAGAGCAGTTGGGCAAGAAAACAACTAAAAAGGCATCTAGATTGGAAAAGAAGATGTATGAATATTTCTGTTTGCATATATCATGATCTTGTATATAAAGAATCCTAATAAAGTCAATATACAAAAATTATTCTTGTACATCTAATGAATCACATGAAAATGAAATTAAGAAAATAATTTTAGGAGTTCCCTTCATGGCTCAGCAGTTAGCGAACCCAACTAGGATTGATGAGGACACAGGTTCGATCCCTGGCCTCGCTCAGTGGGTTAAGGATCCTGCATTGCTGTGAGCTGTGATGTAGGTCACAGATGTGGCCTGGATCTAGCGTTGCTGTGGCTGTTGGGTAGGCTGGCAGCTTTAGCTCCGATTTGACCCCTAGCCTGGGAACTTCCACATGCCGCAAATGCGGCCCTAAAAAGCAAAAAAAGAAAAGGAAAGGAAAAGAAAGAAAAAGAGAAAGAAAGAAAAATAAAATTCTATTACAATAACATCAAAAATAAACAGGAATAAGTTTTTTAAAACTTCAAACACTGAAGATTTAAAATGTTGAAAGAAATGATAAATAGGGGGAGGGAGTGAGGTGGCTGGGGTTAATAGATGCAAACTATTCCATTTGGAGTGGATAAGCAATGAGATTCTGCTGTATAGCACAGGGAACTATAGCTAGGCACTTAGGATGGAACATGATGGAGGATAATGTGAGAAAAAGAATGTGTATATGTATTACTGAGTCACTTTGCTGTACAGTAAAAATTGACATAGCACTGTAAACCAACCATAATGGAAAAAGTAAAAATCATTAAAAATTTTTTTAAAAATAAATGCTAAATAAATGAAGCAACATCCCATGTGCATGGTTCAGAAGCCTTAATATTGTTAAGGCAGCAGTAACTCCTAAATTGAGGTTCATTTTTTTTCCTTTTTTCCTTCTTTTTTTCTTTCTTGCTTTTTAGAGCCATACCTATGGCATGTGGAAATTTCCAGACTAGGTGTTGAATTGGAGCTGCAGCTGCCAGCCTACGCCACAGCCATAGTAATGCAGGATCCAAGCCACATCTGTGCCCTACACCTCGTTGCCACTGAGCCACGATGGGAACGCCATACCCATTATTCTTATCCAGTATAAATCTTTGTTTTTATTTCTTATTCAACACCAGGGCTGGCAGGAAAGTATGTAGCCGTTATATATATAAAATTCATAGGATAAGGTGGTATGTTTTCATCTTTGACACCTGAGTTTACAGCGTTAGCCACTTTATGGCTTTGTCCAAAAAATTTTGGTCCTGGTGAAATCAAATGCCGTTGGTATTGCTTACGCATGATTTATATTTTTGTATCATTAAATTTATTAGACTTGTTATGAAGTAGATCTTGATAAGGAAAGATCTGAAGGAACTTGTTAGGAGTTGAAAGAGGTTTAAGGTGAGCACGTAGTATGGAATGAGTAAGTCTGAAATATCTTTCAGATGCTTCCAGGTTCTTGACTGGTTCCTCTCATGGGTCAGTTTGGTTCAATTTAGTAAATGAATATTGACTACTCTTAGAAATAAAATAATCACCATATTCTTTGTGTTCAAAGAACATACAGCTGGGTATATAATTCCCTTTCTGTTCAGTCATAATGTATTGTCAATTCTGCTATTAAAGCATCTCAATATAGCATTGTGGCTAAGAGCAGGGACTTGAGTCACACTGTCTAGGGTAGATGCTGGGATGTTTACTGCCTGTATAACCTTCGGCAAGTTACTTAATCTCTCTGTGCTTCAAGTTTTATACTCTGTAAATAGGAATAACAGTAGTTTATACTGTAGGGCTGTTGTAAAGATGTAGTAATTTAGTTGATGTAAATTTGTACAGTAGTTCCATATAGTAATTCTATATAGGAGTTAGAAATATCATCATTTTTATTTTACACTGCTTCTTTTCCCTTCATCTTTCTTTATTACTCTTTCTGCCTCAATAATCTGCTTACCCTCTCCTGTTAAGTCACAATAGAATTATATGGTAAAAGAACAAATATACAATCAACACAACCCAGCCTTTCTTTAAAATAGGCATATATTGGGAGTTCCCTGGTAGCCTAGCAGGTTAAGGATCCAACATTGTCACTACTGTGGCGTGGATTTGACCCCTGGCCTGGGAACTTTTGTGTGCTGCAGGTATAGACAAAAATAAATAAATAAATAAATAAATGGAGTTCCCATCGTGGTGCAGCAGTTAACGAATCCAATTAGTAACCATGTGGTTGTGGGTTTGATCCCTGGCCTTGCTCAGTGGGTCAAGGATCTGGCGTTGCCATGAGCTGTGGTGTAGGTCGCAGACGTGGCTTGGGTCTGGCGTTGCTGTGGCTGTGGTGTAGGCCAGCAGCTGTAGCTCCGATTTAACCCCTAGCCTGGGAACCTCCGTATGCCATGAGTGTGGCCCTAAAAAGCCAAAAAAAAAAAAAGAGGTATCTATTTTCAGTAGTCATATGTTGAATCCATGCTGTGCAGTTAATGTGTTTTGACAAATACTGGAATAAAATTCACTATTTTTAGGATTAGTTATTATTGAGTTTTAAGATATAACAGTTTTTATTCTCTGTTTTTCAGGTTTTCTATCATAAACATTTTATAATGAGAAATCTAATAAATAGAAGTTAAACTTAAAATGCTGTACTAATTTCAAGTCATTCCTTTCAGATATATGTCCAAAAGAAACAATAATAGAAAAATCCTCTTATTCCACATAAAACCCAAAGGATAAATATCACGTCCTCTAGTCTCCTACTCTCCTTTGCTTTTATGGTACCTTTATGCTATTCAAGAAGTGCCATGCTCCACTGTCCCACTTCACGTGGTTGCCTTTCAGAGGTCTCCCATCTTCTGAGAGGAGGAGCCACACTCCAAAATGTAGGGCTTTTCAAGCAGACTGAATTTCAACCTCTACTAACCCAGCTACTTTTGTGTAATCGAAACTGAACTCTGTGACAGCCTTTTTCAGGATATCTCCTTTGCAGATGAGTTTAGCTCTGTCCTAAGTCATTAACCTTATTTAATGCAACCTTTTATTCACTGAATGCCAGCTAAGTGTAATTGCCATTCTTCACAGTTACATCAGATAACGTCCCCCTCCCCTGCATATGCCATGATTACTCACATTTATTTGTTTGCTCTTTTCCACAATTTTTTCTGAGGTCATCCCCAACCTTATCCATCTTGACCCTGATAGCCCCTAGAGCCCTTTTCCTTGAAGCCTTCTTTGCTTACTCCAGTCTACGTTATTCTTCTTCTCTTCAGTCTGTCTCACTTATTCATCCTGCCATTTTGTGGCCACTGAATTGTTTATCTTGTATTCATCTTTCATTCCAAAAAGTGTTGATGTTCCTCCATGTGCCTGGCACTGTTGTAGGCACTAAAGATAACAGGAGTGAGTGAAAAAATTTTTGCCTTCATGGAGCATATATTGTAGTGGGAAAGATAGTAAATAAAGTTTATTATTTGTTGCATGTATTCTACTTGTCTTAATAGCTATAAAATGTAAATCCTAGGAGTAGAAATTATATTTAAGAACAAAAAAATTATTTCAGCACCTCTCTAGGTACCAGGTTTTTCCTAGATACTCATCATAATTCTCAAAATCTTGTCAGTGACCTTATTTAATTTACTTTAGCTGAGAAGTATTTTGTGGCATATATTGGTCTTTAATGTGGTCTTAAGCTATTTATTGTAACAGCTGGGGACAAGTAGTATAACTATATTGTATCATTAGTGAGATGTTAAAAGTATATCATTTTAATTTACCTGAGTTTTTCTACTTATTTACTTTTATTTCTTTAACACATCTCTTTTTCCTCTGCATTCAAGAAATACAGGTATTTGGGGCCAAATAATGAGATTCTTTTCAACTAAAAAAATGTTAATTGAGTGTTTATTTGTCATATGGTGACTCTGAAGCAGGCACTAAGTGGGGATAAAAGTATGAAATAAGGTATTGATATCAGCTTTCAAGGAATTTAGAGTCTATAATGAGGGACAGTTAACTGAAGATTCTGTCTTCAGTTTCTTTATTTGTAAAATCAACCATATTTTTTTTATTACTTAGTTAAATGAAAGTAGAAAATAAGTCTAGAAGGATGTTCCTTTGTTAGTAGCCTAGATAAGTGTGTGTGAAACAAATTAGTTCTTAATCAGAAGGTTATATAAAAACTACACCATAAAATAGTCCTGCTTTCTCAATAGAAACCTTAAAGGAAGTAAAACTTTCAAGTTAATGGAAAATAAAAACATCTGTAAGATTATGTGCTTAGGTGTTATGGATGGACCTCATAGTCAAAACTGTCATTATCAGGCATGTAGTTGTATTCTAAAATGTAAGGTAAACAGCAATACTAAACATGAACTTAAAAATGGTTAGTATTTCAAGTTTACTGGAAAATGTATAACTTACTAGGAAGTTGCAGGTAAGTTTGAGAAGTTGGTGGAGATTAGTCCAGTGCAGGGGCATGGTTATAGAGTGGCTTGTGGTAGACTCAGAGGGCACTGAGATAACTGAAAGAACAAAAGTGCTTTCACTCTTAGGAACTCCCTGGATTTGATATTCTAACAGTACCGCTGTGTTAACCCTTAGCTGTATTGAAATATTTCTGTTCCTTCAGTACCATGCTCACTTTTACCTCTTAGGCCCTTGCATGTATTTTTCCTCCTGTATAGAACTGTTTTTTACTCTTTCCCATGGCTTGTTCCTATTCATACTTTTATTTTTATATTGGTTGTAACTTCATCCAGGAAGTTGTTTTTGACACCCTTAATTGGGGTTAGATTTTTCTGACCAAAGATATTTGAAAAATATTCTGTACATTCCCAGTATAACATTTAACCTGTAATCCTGCTTCCTCATTTATTATCCCTAACTAGACTGTGAATTCCATGAGGGCAAAAATCAGGTTGGATTGTATCTCCAATGTATAGCACAGTACACAGGTACTTCATAAATAATACTGTTTTGACTAATAGATGTGTACATTTTAACAGGGCTGTTTTCCTTCTTACGGGCTTTTGTGTATAGAAAATTATCCATATCCTTTATAAGACTGCTCTTGTCCTCACAGAGTTTACAGTTTAGATGGAGAGCTGAAATAAAAGCATACAGAAGGGTAAAATAAGGTTTTGGCTTGCATTTCTTTTTTTGTTTTTATTTTTTTATAGCTGATTTACAGTGTTCTGTCACTTTCTGCTGTAGAGCAAATTGACCCAGTTATACATTTGTACACATTGTTTTTTTCACATTATCCTCCATCATGTTCCATCACAAGTGATTAGATATAGTTCCCTGTGCTATACAGAAGGATCTCATTGCTTATCCATTCCAAATGCAATAGTTTGCATCTACTAACCCCCGACTCCCAGTCTCTCCCATTCCCTCCTCCTCCTTCTTGGCAACCACAGTCTGTTTTCCATGTCCATGAGTTTGTTTCTTTTCTGTAGATAGGTTCATTTGTGTTGTATATTAGATTCCAGATATAAGTGATATCATGTGGTATTTGTCTTTCTCTTTCTGACTTCACTTAGTATGAGAGTCACTGGTTCCTTCCTTGTTGCTGCAAATGGCATTATTTTGTTCTTTTTTATGACTGAGTAGTATTCATTGTGTTTATGTACTACATCTTCTTAATACATTCATCTTTTGTTGGACATTTAGGTTGTTTCTATGCATTTCTCTAATGATTAGTGATGTCGAGCATTTTTTTCATGTGCCTGCTAATCATCTATATATCTTAGGAGAAATAAATGTCTTTTTAAGTCTTATGCCCATTTTTTGATTGCGTTGTTTGCATTTTTTGTTGTTGAGTTGTATGTTACTTGTGTTTTTTGGAGATTAAGCTGTTGTCGGTTGCATCATTTGCAACTGTTTTTTCCCATTCCTTAGGTTGCCTTTTCTTTTTCTTTTTCTTTCTTTTTTTTTTATGTCTTTTTGCCATATCTAGAGCCACACCCGCGGCATATGGAGGTTTCCAGGCTAGGGGTCTAACAGGAGCTGTAGCTGCTGGCCTTTGCCACAGCCACAGCAACATGGGATCTGAGCCGTATCTGCAACCTACACCACAGCTCATGGCAACTCCGGATCATTAACCCACTGAGCAAGGCCAGGGATCGAACCCACAACCTCATGGTTCCTAGTCGGATTCGTTAACCACTGAGCTATGATGGGAACTCCTGGCTTTTCATTTTTTAAAAATGGTTTCCTTAGTGCAAAAGCTTGTAAGCTTGATTAGGTTCCATTTGTTTTTGTTTTTACTTCTGTTGCCTTGGGAAACTGACCTTAAAAAAAATTTTGTGTGGTTTATGTCAGAGAATATTTACTTGTGTTCTCTTCTAGTTTTATGATGTCATGTCTTATGTTTAAATCTTTAAGCCATTTTGAGTTTATTTTTGTGCGTGGTGTGATTGATTCACGTGCAGCTGTCCAATTTTCCCAGCACCACTTGCTGTAGAGACTTTTCTTTCTTTGTTTTTTTCTTTTTTTGATCTTTTTTTAGGGCCGTACCTGTGGCATATGGAGGTTTCCAGACTTGGGGTTAGGTCAGAGCTGCTGGCCTCTGCCACAGCCACATTATGCCAGATCTAAGCTGCATCTGTGACCTATACTGTAGCTCACGGCAATGCCAGATCCTTAACCACTGAGAGGGGCCAGGGATCAAACCCGAATCTTCATGGATAGCAGTTGGGTTTGTTTGTTAGCCACAACGGGAACTCTGAGGCTGTCATTTTCCCATTTTATATTCATTCCTCTTTTGTCAATGACCACTTGCCAGTAGGTGTCTGGGTTTATGAAATATTTATCTCTAATTCACTTCACTTTTGTCTTTTTTTCGTTTAACACTTCGGTTCTGAAAGATGAAAGCTTATCTATCTCTGAAATGTACTCTTAAAATTTAAGGACTTTCCTATTGGAATAAAGTGGCATGAGATTAGTTTTTCATTTTCTTTACCACAGTTGACTTGAGACAAGAAGCAGTCTCCTTAGGCTCTTTTTTTTTTTTTTTTTTTTTTGTCTTTTCAGGGCCGCACCCACAGCATATGGAGGTTCCCAGGCTAGGGGTCGAATCGGAGCTGTTGCTGCCAGCCTATGCCCCAGCCACAGCAACGTGGGATCTAAGCCGCGTCTGTGACCTACACCACAGCTCACGGCAACACCAGATCCTTAACCCACTGAGCGAGGCCAGGGATCGAACCTGCAACCTCATGGTTCCTAGTCGGATTCATTTCTGCTGCGCCACGAAGGAAACTCCACCATTCGCTTTTAAAACACATATTTTTAAGACTTAACTGTAACTTTAATAGACACACATCACATTTTTTGGAAATGAGCTATAATTGCTATATAATATTATATTTCAGGTGTGCAGCATAATTCAGTATTTGTAAATATTGTGAAATGATCATGATAAGTCTGGATGATATCTGTCATCATACATAGTTACAAAATTTTTTTTCTTGTGATGTGAACTTTTAAGATTATTCTCTTAGCAGCAGTCAGGTATGCAAGACGGTATTATTAACTACAATCACCATGCTGTACTAAAGTATATTCTAAATTCTTACAATAACTATGAGGGAGGTTCTGTTATTTCCGTTTTACAGTTGAGGAAACTGAGGCACTAAGTTACTGAGAAGTTATATAACTAATCCAGGGTCACACAGCTGGTAGCTCTAGAACGAGGAAGAAAATGTGTACAGTCTGGTTCTAAAATAAAGATACACTTTATAAACATGAGCTTTTTACCCTAATTGAATTTGATTCATTTATTCTGTTTATCAGCACATATTTCCTGAGTTTCCTCTATATTCCAGACACTGTGATAAGTGCTAAGTTTTGAGCAAGATATACGTAGCCCTTGATCTCGTGGATTTTATATTCTAGCAGAGAAGACTTACTATTAAGTTGTTCAACTAATGATTGAACTGCAGTTACTGTAAATGCAACAAAGGAGAATTTGAGAGTAGAGTTTTCGTTGCTGGTTCTAACATGCTCTTAGAAGTTAGGTAAGGATTCCGTGAGAAAATGACATTTGAACTAAGCTACAAAAGAAGGCCTTCTGTGCCTGCCTGAGGGTATGACTAAAATTAGAGCCCACCTATTGGAACCACATAGCACTCTGGGAGAGATGAGCTAAACTTTTTTCTGCCTCATTTACTCTGATAACACCTCATTTGTCCTAAAATTATCATTGTTTTGTGTATTTGGTGCCTCGTATAATGCTGGCACAGTCATAAAATAGATTATGTCCTTCATATTCTGTTTATTAAGAGAGAAATGATAAAGTAGAGAGTGAGAAAGAATCTTTAAAAGTCTTAATCTCCTGTTTTACCAGTAAACAAAAAGAGCCTCAGAAAACTACTGATTTCCCTAGAGGTTTGTCTGTTTGTTTTAAAGATTCCTATAAATAGTATAAATACAAAAGATGTCTTTCTAAAAATGTTTTAGTTGTTTGAAAAGCTCAAACAAAATATTTTTCCTTAATTATATGAGAAAATGATATGGTAATATAGCATGCATATTTAAAATAGTTTCTCAGCTGGCTTTCTTTGGTCCTACTGGGAGTAAGGGTAAACTTTGATATTTTTCTATCTGTAACTAGAGTGACATGAATGAAACAGAAAAAAAAAAAAAACAGATACAAAGATGATGGTACTTCAGTAACCTGAAGTTATGCATAGTTTGATTTATTTATATAATACAGTGTTTATGAATAATACTTTTTAAGCTTTTTTAAATTTTATAATGATTTTTATGTTTTCCATTATATGGATGATATTTTTAACTCTACAAAAATGTTTGTATCTGTTGGGATTGCATTGGAAACTTCCTTACAGCGTCTGTTCTCTAATAAAATATTTTCTTATATGAAATATTTGTTCCAGAAGACTCAGTCATTAGTTAATAGAAAGGTATATCCCTCTAATTATTGCCTCATCACTTATCAAAGATAGAAAACATCATAAAGAAATAACATCATAACATCATGTTATACCACAAAGTTTACAGAAAAGTCACCGTTTTTGACTTAGTCATCTCATTTTTGATAGATTGCAAAGGTTGACTGCAAGGAAGTACTAGACATCATATGTAATATGGAATCCGAGGGTCAGGATAACACAGCATTTGTTCTTTGTACGACTTACCTTACCCAGCAGCTCCAAACCGCAAGTGTATATTGTTCTTGGTAAGTATAGTTTTTATTCTTTTTATTTGTTAGTACATAGTATAGCATTTATAGAGTATGTAAAACATTGGTTTGTTTCAAACTTAAAGTCTTAGCAGATTAAATGATGACATGAAAGTTAAATCATGCTTTCAAGCTAAGTCATTTAATTTAAAATATTATTGGTTTGCTCTTTTCCAGAAATGTCCAAAAATAAAGAGTAAAAAGTTTGAGCTCCTCTTGATTATTCCATAAAGGCTTGTCCGTAAACTTCAATATATATCTTCTTCTTGAAGATAAAATTATGGCAGCAGGAACTAGATTGACATTAGGTTGTTTTTCTTTACATTTATTATATCTTCTGGTAGTCACTTTCCCCCTCTTATTTGGAAACTTTCTAATTATATAGGTTTCTAGGTCAGACTTGCACTAGAGAAGGAAATCCACTTGAATAGTAATCTTTTTTGCAGCTTTGATACTGTTTAGCAGAACTGCATTATTTAGTTTTAATTCCATTTATATCTTTGCCTGCAGAGCACTTAGTTGTTAAAAAGGAAACAATAAGGGTAACCCATGGTTCTTTCATTCTAATTGTATTGAAACTATTTAGGACAGGGGAACAGACCTGGTACATAGGAAACCTTTAAAATGCAAGGCTCTGTCGATAAGTATCAGATTGGAAAAGGTGCTTACTAGACACCAGTGTTTAAGAAAGGTGTTGGGAAGGAAGTAGTATTTGAACTTTTAATTGAGAGAATGGGTTGGATTTGCATGATTTTTGATTAGAGGAGCTTTGAGTATTTCAGAATCTAAGGATGGCTCAAAGTTAGGAATGAAAATTTTGTTTATAGGAAAACCTAGTTATAGGAAAACCTTTCATATACTTCAGCCCTTATTGATCTCCCTTTGGAGCATCTGTGTATATTTGTAAAGTTTTATAGATATTATCATTTTTTATGTTACTGTATTTCTTTTTGTTACTTTCTGCTTTTTAGGGCCGTACTTATGGCATACAGAAGTTCCCAGGCTAGGGGTCGAATCAGAACTGTAGCTGCCAGCCTACGTCACAACCACAGCAACACTGGATCCCCAGCCCACTGAGCAAGGTCAGGGATTGAATCCCCATCCTCATGGATACTAGTTGGGTTCATAACCTGCTGAGCCACAACAGAAACTCCCTTGTTTACTATTTTTAATAGAAATATTGTTTGTGTTCCATAAATTATCTCACCCAATCGTCGTAATAGTCATTGTACAGTTGAGGCAGTGGAGGACCAAAAGGATCTGAGAAGTCTTGTGACTGACCAAGGTCTCGGGGCTGAAGTGATAGAGCTGAGAGTAAAGCACAGGGCTTTTGACTCCTGATTCAGTGCTTTTCTTCTGTACAGTTGTTTTCCTGGTACAGTGCCAGATTTCAAATTGGACTCTTCTCCCACCAAGTGCTCTATGCCAGAGTTATATTTCCTGTAAGAAAGAAGATAGTGGGATAGGGACTTAAATGTATTTTATTATAATCATTATGAGCATTTTATTAGGAAAGCAAAATATATAATTAAACATCTGCTTTACTGAAGCTAAAATCTATATATATATATGGTAGTAGTAAAAAGAATTTCGGCAGAGCAGTGAGGTTTTTTAATCGCCAAAACCGAGTAGAAGATTTTGTTTGTTTTTCACACATCAGAGATTAGAGATTTTAGCCTCAGTAAAGCAGATGTATTTACTTATGAAACAACCCCCACTTTTTCTTTTTACGGTTACTTTCTTTACCTATAATGAAAAAATATCTGCTAGTTACAGCTAGCATTTCGAAGCAAAGAATACATTAAATTACATGGGATGTGTTACAGATTATAAAGTGTTTTTAAAACTATAGCCACACAGTTCTTTTAATACTCCTGATACAGCTTCCCTTTTTTTAGTGGCTCTAGGGTTAATGCTGTTCCCTGCAGCAGGAAGGATTAACAGGGATTTCCCTCTTGTTGGCCTCCTGAGGAGCTATAATGAGTAAAGAAGGAAAGGAAAGAAAATCTTAAATCATTTCACATTTTGTTAAAAATAAGCTTTCAAGCAATTTAAAAAGAAATAAAATACAAAGCTTTAGAATTTGAGAACTTTTTTCCACTTTTGTTTTCAAAGCCTTTTTTTGTTGTTTTTGTTTTTGGTAGTGGAATATTGGAATTAGAATAGCCATAACATAAAACAGTAAATTTTACTAAGGAAAATGAATCCCAGGAACTTTATTCAAATAGGATAGATTATTTGGTGGCAATGAGATTTCCTGTGCTGAAGGTACTAGGCTTTATGGAGTATTTGTCTGAAAGAGAAAAAATTTTGTATTTAAGTATTTTGTATTTCTCTATTGATAAGAGAAATGTTTGTGAAAAATGACAATAAAATTTGAATATGATAAAATCAGTCAATTATTTAAAATACTTACAGTATAATTTATTGTGTCCTTGAATTTGGTTATCATTGAAGATATTTGAAAGGTAAACTTTGTTAACTATTACCCCAGTTTTTCTTTTAGAAATTTCCATTAGATACATTTACAGATTACCATAAAATATATCTTATTAGTTTATAGCAATTACTGTATTATTGCTCTCAAAAGTTGTATCACTTAGCTTATTCATTAAGCTAGCTTGGCCCCAAAAGATTTTTGACTGTTTGCAAAAACCAAAGAAGTGCTGGAGGAATGAGTTCCTAAAACTGTCAGGCAATGTAACATAATTAGAGTAGCCATGCAGGTGAGAAAGATAACCATCTGAGTGGGGTAATGTACATACAGATGTGTAATTACCACTACTACTTTAAAAAACATAAAATTGAACCTTAAACCTCCACACTAAGCTTTCAATGAGTACTTGATTAGTTGACCTTTGGTTTCTATGACACTTCTGAGCTTAAATCTTGTGTGTTATATGTTTGGGTTTCTTCAGATGTAATTTCATGTCTTTTTCCCTCCCAACTAGACTGTGATATAGAAGGATCATCGTGTATGCTATCTCATTTACAGTTGAGTCCGCAGCACCTGGTGAAGACCAGACCCAGATATCTATACATATTTTATGTAACTGAATTTTGTAGGGAGAAAAAAGAGGTCATGACAATCAACTGTATTTACAGGACCCTTATTTAGGGGATGGACTTTCCTTAATTCTGCAAATTTTTCTTTGCCTCATTTCTAAAATGGCTAAATTCTGGATCACAGTGCGATATCGTGGGCCCCCTGCTTTGCAGAAGCACAGAGTAAGGTTCCTGCTTGGTAGCTAGATTTCTGCCAGAATGTATTTCTTACTATTAATAGAACTAAGTTTCCTTTTCAATTTTTATGAATTTGTATATAATGTGTTGTCTTGCGGTTAGCAGTAGGCTAATTTGAGGGTGTAGTAAATCCTCTGAACATTGAGAACATCCATACAGTGGAATTATTTTCAGAATTTTCTTTAATGGCTGTCCATTTTTTAAAAAAACCACATTGAAGAAGTATTGTCCTAGTGTATGTATAATACAGCAGCCTATACGTTGCTGTTGGTGGTTTCATTGTTCCAGTGTTCAGATTTAAATGGATGTCTAAAGCGACATCTTGGTATTCTCAGGAGTAATCCACTGCTTGTCATGGTTTCAGGCATATTTGGGTGGGTAGTAGTAGTTTTTAATTGAATTGTAACTGTGCAAATATTACACAAATATAAAATAACATTATACAAATATAAAGTACATGATAAAAAGTGGTATGGTTTTTTTTGCTTTTTATGGCTGCACCCACAGTCTGTGGAAGTTTCCAGGCTAGGGATCGAATCAGGGCTACTGCTGCCCCCTACACCATAGCCATAGCAACTCAGGATCTGAGCTGTGTCTGGCACCTACACCACAGCTCATAGCAACTTGGGATTCCCGACCCACTGAGCAAGGCCAAGGATGGAACCTGCGTCCTCATGGGTACTAGTCAGATTCATTTTTTAATTATTTTGAGAGACTTTAATTCTCAACCTGCCTTTTATCACTTTATCATATTTGCCTAACTTTAAACTTATAGCTAGTTGATGAGTTTTAGATAGTAAATATCCTTTACCCTTATATCTTCATTATCAGGTTTTACTAGCTTTAATAATTTTGTTCTTTTTGGGAGTTCCTGTCGTGGTTCAGTGGCAACTAACCCGACTAGTTAGATCCTGGCCTTGCTGAGTGGGTTAAGGATATGGCATCAGTGCTGTGGCTGTGGCATAGGCCTCAGCTACAGCTCCAATTTGATCCCTAGGTTGGGAACTTCCATATGCTGTGGATTCAGCCCTAAAAAGCCAAAAAAAAAAGTTATTTTTCAAATAGCATAGATTTCAAATACAAAGATTTTGAAAGATACTCCTTTTTATTTTGAATATATGCAATTCTCCATTTCCTTCGTTATTCAGAATTTTATTCTCCAAAGTTTTTAACATCTGAATGAAGCAGTCTTATTATAAGTTTAAAAATGAATAGTCGGAGTTCCTGTCCTGGCTCAGTGGCTAAAAAATCCAACTAGGAACCATGAGGTTGTGGGTTCAATCCCTGGCCTTGCTCAGTGGGTTAACGATTCAGCTTTGCCGTGAGCTGTGGTGTGGGTCACAGACGCAGCTCGGATCTGGCGTTGCTGTGGTTCTGGCGTAGGCTGGCGGCTATAGCTCCAATTAGACCCCTAGCCTGGGAATCTCCATATGCTGCAAGTGCGGCCCTAGAAAAGGCAAAAAGACAAAAAAAAAAAAAAAAAGAATGTTTAAAAAAAAAAGAGTAGTCATTCCAGTTACTTGCCTGGCTGGTAGGTATTTTCAGAGTTGATCTATCTCAATTTTTACTTCTGGTTAGGAAAGAAATGCTAGTCACCACAGACAAATACTTAAAGGCATTTTAAGTTATTTTTATTTATTGTAGGTCAAATCTGCCATCCAGTATTTAAATAGTATAAGCTTTAATCATATATCTTTTGTGATATATATTCATTTCAGTCTTTGAGGCAAGTTTTATATCTATATAAGAATTTCACCATATGAGAATCCCAGTTACCTCCTTAAAAGTATAAGAAAATAAGTTCTATTAAATGTTTTTTAAAAATCTGTTGCAAGAGGTATATTCACTTCTTAAGCTTTGGATTGTATCCACTTCCTTGGAATAGCCTGTGTTAACAGCAGTAATAGGATATTCGTGTTCTAAGCCTAGCTTGTTAAAGTAATGTATTTTTTTTAATGGAAATCGTTTAACAAATACATAATATCTGTTGAGGCTGTACAGAAAAGAGCCATGTTTTTCAAAGTGATTGCATTCTCTTCAGTTTTGCTAAGGAACTTCCCTGTGTTCACATTTCATATTTCCATTAGCATTTCTTTTCTTTTTTTTTTTTGTCTTTTTTGTGTTATCTAGGGCCCCACCCGTGGCATATGGAGGTTCCCAGGCTAGGGGTCTAACAGGAGCTGGAGCTGCCGGCCTTCGCCACAGCCACAGCAACGCAGGATCCGAGCCGCGTCTGCGACCTACACCACAGCTCACGGCAATGCCGGATCCTTAACCCACTGAGCAAGGCCAGGGATCAAACCTGCAACCTCATGGTTCCTAGTCGGATTCATTAACCACTGAGCCACAACAGGAACTCCTCCATTAGCATTTCTATCCTGGGCTTTTTTGAGTTTCTAGTGCTTTTCCCTAAGAGTTTTCTCATAACTCATTCGGTACTTTTATTTAACTTATTCTTTTCAAGATATTCTTTGCTTCCATAGGGAATATTTGTGGATTCCTATATTTTAGCCATTTCCAAGAGTGCCATTTTACCAGTTATATTAGTAATATTTAAATTTTCAAGTTACAGGCCTGAGTAGATCATGATGTTTTAGAGATGGAAAGGGCCCATGAGATCAATGTGGAGGTTAATGCCTATATACCGTTAGTATATTTCATAGCTGGATACACTTCGTTAACAGTGTAGTGATGTCTAATGATCCCTGTCCACCAGGGTAGGGTTTAATTCAGTCAATATTAGTAATGTAAGGGGTAAAACCTTTTGGAACAAGAAGGGATCAAATAAATTTTTGAATGAATATATCAGTCAGTCTGTCTGTCTTTGAAAATGTCAGCATAAAGGAGATAGTCTTTTGTTGTTTTTATTTTCCCCAGACACAAAGAAGATAGAAGTAGCTGAATTTTCAAGGAGGATTCTAAACAGTTTTACCAGTTTGGTAGGAAGCAGTAGGGAATATAGACAGTTTTTTCTTCTTGTTTATTCTCAGCTTATTTTTACAAATCAAGAAAATGCGGTGTGAAGGTGGATAGCAAATACCAGTTGCTTTAAATGTTTTACCATAATCTTTCTTTTTTATAGGGAATTGACTCTTTTTTGGAGTAAACTGCAAAGAAGAATTGATCCTTCTGTAGACACTTTCTTGGAGCGTTGTCGTCAGTTTGGTGTCATAGCTAAAACACAGCAGCACTTATTTTGCCTGATTAGAGTTATACAAACTGAAGTGAGTAATTTGTGCTTTTTATGCTGAATGTCCTGGAGGGAAAAAATGAGTGGGGAGATAACTTCTGAGGCAACTCCTTTTAGATAATGGAAAATGAGAAATAATGGGGTTTAATAAGATTATAGCATTGGGCATATCTAGCTGTTTCTGTAGATTTACTTCCTAGGAATCCAGTTTTTCCTAATGGAATACAGTGATTTGATGTGACAGAGCACTGGGGGAAGGAAAGATTATGTTTCTTGGTTGTCACATCAGCCACCCTATATCTACTTTTCCTAGAACAGTGTTCCCTCTTTTGTATGGGCGTGTTTGTTTGCAGATTAACATAGTAATTATAAATAAACAAATTATAATTATATTTTTTCCTCCTTGAGGCTAGAGTAATTAGATTCTCTAGGTTTCAAGGTAATAGAACTGTTCTAGAATCACCTGTACACAGAAATTATAAACTTCTATGTGAATAGGAAACATGTTAGATAACTTTAATAAGTAAATATTTAAATATTTCTTTTTTGGTGCCCACACGACATATGTAAGTGTCCAGGCTAGGGATTGAATCCGAGCTGGAGCTGTGACCTACACCACAGCTGCAGCAACACCAGATCCTTAACCCACTGCATCACAGCAGGAATTCCCAGAAACAAATATTTCTTAAAATGAAATGAAGTGTTATGTATATAAAACTTTTTGGAATTCCCATCATGGCTCAGCAGATATGAATCCAGCTGGTGTCCATGAGGATGCAGGTTCGATCCCTGGCTTCGCTCTGTGGGTTAAGGATCTGGCATTGCCGTGAGCTGTGGTGTAGGTTACAGACGTGGCTCAGATTCCTCATTGCAGATTCCCCCCGCCATTCCTCATGGCGTTGGCTGGCAGCTACAGCTCCAGTTGTACTCCTAGCCTAGGAACTTCCTTATGACGTGGGTATGGCCCTAAAAAGACAAAAATAAATATGTAAACCTTTTCTTTTTGAGTTCAGCCCCTTAAATGTACACCAAGTCTACCAGCCTGGAGATTTGGGATGAGTCTTATATTGTGCTCTATTTCTGTTTGTTTTGTTTATACTGAAATCAAGGCACAGTTTTATCTTTGATGCTTCCCATCTCCTTTAATGTTACCTTCCGTATCCTATATTTATTTGAAATAGGTGTATCTAGTCTTTTCCAGTAAAGATAGGAAAAAAAGGTAGAACAGGTATCAGAAGCAAATTCCTGGTCAGATAAGCTAGGTGATAATTATTTCTTCCTTCCTTTCTTTTTTTCTTTCTTTCTTCCTTCCTTCCTTCTGACCATCCTTCCTTCCTTCCTTTTCCCTTTCCTTCCTTCCTTCCTTTAGGGCCGTACTCTCGACATACAGAGGTTCCCAGGCTTAGGGTCCAATCGGAGCTACAGCTGCCGGCCTACGCTACAGCCACAGCAACATCATATCTGAGATGCATCTGCGACCTATACCACAGCTCATGGCAACACCGGATCCTTAACCCACTGAGAGAGGCCAGGGATCAAACCTGCAACCTCACAGTCCCCAGGCAGATTCGTTTCTGCTGTGCCACATTGGGAATTCCTATTTCTAATTACTGAAAATGAAATTATATCTCATATCACAGAAAGAGCGTGTTCAAGTAATTACGGAGCTTGCCTTGCTTCAAAAAATCAGCGGTACAACTGGCCTTTAATAAGTCATTTTTTTTTTTTTTACTCTTTAAGGAATGTGTGAGTTTTCTGTTGCTGCGTAACAGATTACTGTAAACTTAGCACTTCAGTCAGCACCTATTTATTAGCTCACAGTTTTGTAGGGCAGAGGTGCAGCACAATGTGGTACAGTTCACTGCTCAGTATCATAAGGCTGAAATTGAGGTGATGGCCAGGCTGAGTTCTTATCTGGAAGCTCTGTGGAAAAATCTACTTCTAAACTCATTTTTATTGTTGACAGAATTTAGTTCCTTTCAGTTGTAGGGCTAAAGTCCTCATTTTCTTGCTGGCTGTCAGCCAGGGTCTGTTTTTAGCTCCTAGAAGCCATTCTCATTCCATGCCTTCATTTTCAAACCGGCAAAGGCACAAGGAATTCTTCTAATCTGATCTCCACCTCTGACTTCCAAACCTAGGTTTAAAGGGCTTGAGTGACTGGGTCAGGTCTAAATAATCCACTTATCTTAAGATGAGTGGATTTGGGGCTTTAATTGCATCTGTAAAGTCCCTTTTGCCATATAACGTAACATAATCATAGGAATGATATCTATTTATAGGTTCCCCTTATACTCAAGGTGAGGAGATTTTACAGAAGTGAAGGTCAGTGGGGGTCATCTTAGATTTCTGTTTACCACTTGGAACCACAGAAAATGAGAAAGGAAATAAAGGATGAAGGAAGATGGGTTTCTGACACAGACCAAGGAAGGAATTTGCTGTCCATTTGTACAACCAGGACCATTTCATTTTAATCCCAATCTAGGACACTTTCCACTCTAATCCTTATTTATGATATCTGTCCTGAAAGAAAAGATATGGACTGGTAGGTGGAACGGGAGTGAGTATGGAATTCCTTTCAAATTGAGAGACTTAACCTCTAGCTTGTTTAAAGAGAGAGGTGATCGATCTAACCCTATATCAGATCCAGTTCTACCAAGAATGGTAGATATCCTTCATAGAAGTTTTTCCCTGTCTGTAGAGATAGATAAGGCAACAGTGTATAATGGAGAGGGTCTTGTTAATAGTACCTCTTTATTTTCTGGGCTGCAGTTGAAGATCTTAAACCAGATCATCAGTTCTTAAAGGTTCTCAGAGTTGCTAAAATTTGATTCTGTTGGAGTTCCCTTCGTGGCTTAGCAGTTAATGAACCTGACTAGTATCCATGAGGTTGCAGGTTCAATCCCTGGCCTTGTTCAGTGGTTAAGGATCTGGGATTGCTGTGAGCTGTGGTGTTGGTCACAGACATGGCTTGGATCCTGCATTGCTATGGCCTGGTGTAGGTCAGCAGCTGCAGCTCCAGTTCAACCCCTAGCCTGGGAACCTCCATATGCCACCACCCTAAAAAGACCAAAAAAAAAAAAAAAATTGATTCTTTGATTTGAGAAGGTCATATTGAAAGGGCTAGTAGAGAATCCAGGATCTCTCTCAAGATTTTAAAAATAGTTTGACAGAGGAGTTCCTGTTGTGGTTCAGCAGAAATGAATCTGACTAGCATCCATGAAGACGCAGTTTTGATCCCTGGCCTTGCTCAGTGGGTTAAGGATCTGTGGTTGCTGTGAGCTGTGGTATAGGTCTCAGACATGGTTTGGATCTGGTGTGGCTGTGGCTGTGGTGTGGGCCAGCAGCTATAACTCTGATTCGAGCCCTAGCCTGGGAACCTCCATATGCTGCAGGTTTGACCCTAAAAAGGCAAAAAAAAAAAAAAAAAAAGTATGACAGAAAAGTGAATGTAGATGTGGTTATATTTGAAGTAGAAGGTATAAGAAGAGGGATGATCTTGAATTCAGCTTATTTGGCCACTGGGTCTTTTTGGTGGAACATACAATAGTACTCTTTTGCAAAACATGACTTTTTCTAGCTTAATCCCTTTTTAATAAGAAAGAAGCTGAAAACTAGAGATGCATGACTTACAAGGAATTAGACCATGGGTATCTCGACAAATTGCATAATATGATACAAGGTATTATGATGATGATCTGGTTTAAGATCTTCAACTGCAGCCCAGAAAATAAAGAGGTACTATTAACAAGACCCTCTCCATTATACACTGTTGCTTTATCTATCTCTACAGACAGGGAAAAACTTCTATGAAGGATATCTACCATTCTTGGTAGAACTAGATCTGATATAGGGTTAGATCGATCACCTCTCTCTTTAAACAAATCATATTATCATTTGTAAGTCTGAGCACAGAGGGCTTGGAGAAAATCTGTTAAGTTTTAAAATCATTCATATGTTGGAGTTGTTTCCGTTATGGCTCAGTGGCTAAGGAACCCACCCAGCACCCATGAGGATGCGGGTTCGATCTCTGGCCTCAATCAGTGGGTTAAGGATCTGGTGTTGCTGTGAGCTGTGGTGAAGGTCGCAGACACGGCTCGGATCCCGAGTTGCTGTGGCTGTGGCGTAGGCCAGCGGCTACAGCTCCGACTGGACCTATGGGAACCTCCATATGCCTCAGGTATGGCCCTAAAAAGACAAAAAAAAATCATATGTTCTCAACAAGTTACTTACTTAACCCCTTTTGGAAGACTCTTTGAGATAAATAGCAAGTAATGTCTGTTCTTTCACTCTAATCTGGTTGAAATGGTATATTTGTGAAATCACTAAGAACACTTTTCAAAAAATAGTAATAACAACTAGAAATACCGTTATATATTCAGAACAGATATGAGAAGTTACTTATTAAAAGAATAGTAAATAAATTAGACTAAGATATGGAATGTGAAGCTGAATTTTGAAGAAACTGACGGGTATGAATAATTTGATAGATTTTAAACCGGGAAGCTGACAGGTAGTTTGGCATATTGTAAAAAGAGCCGGCTCGCTTACATTTCGGAGTTAGTATAGGCTGTAAAGTGGTTAAGACTCAGGTGCTGGGAAAAGATTGCTTTAAGTTTAAATTCTTGGAGTTCCCGTTGTGGCGCAGTGGTTAACGAATCCGACTAGGAACCATGAGGTTGCGGGTTCGATCCCTGCCCTTGCTCAGTGGGTTAACGATCCGGCGTTGCCGTGAGCTGTGGTGTAGGTTGCAGACGCGGCTCGGATCCTGCGTTGCTGTGGCTGCGGCGAAGGCCAGTGGCCACAGCTCCGATTAGACCCCTAGCCTGGGAACCTCC
>PVHT020000066.1:33244120-33263992 GCA_004024745.2 Catagonus wagneri | reverse complement strand
AAGTTTATTTAGAATAGTGCCTAGGATGTAGTAGCATTCTTTAAACAGATGGTAGTTATTTATTTGTGTTCTCAGCATTTAGAATGGTACCTAACACAGAGTAATTGCTTAGCAATTGCTAGTTTGAACAGTAGAATTTATCCTCAGTATTTTACTAGGTATTCTGTTGAATATTTACTATTTGCTAACATTGTAGTAATCATTTTATGTTATCTTAATTCATTTTTATAGCAACATTAGGAGGAAAATCTAATACTGCCAATGCAGTTATCATTTTACAGATTAAGAAACAGGCTTAGAGGAGTTAAGAACTTGTCACTCTAGTGAAGCTGGAGTTCAAAGGCAGTCTTAAGTCTGACTCAAAATTCTGTGCTCTTAAGTACATTTTAAGCCACCCTGTCATATGATCCTGCTTTTCTTTGTATTATTTTTACATAGTTTTTTAGCTTCTCATTTGAAAGCATTATTGTACTAGCCTTTTTTCACATATGACGAGATTTTTGACTAGTTTCTGAGAACCTGCTGTTATAGAGAAATTTTCTTTCCCTTGTTTTTCCATGGGAAGCTTAGATTTAGTACACTTGTAACCGTACAGCACTAATTCTTTTAGGAGGAAATGGAATCATTCATTTAAGCCTTGAAGTTTTGAAAACACCCAGTTGTTCATGACATGAATGTTTTAAATTGAATCCAATCTTAGACTCACTTTTATACATGTGTTTCTTCTTATATCCGTTTAAGTCCTATCCTTCCTACTCAGCCTGAGACAATTCATTTTTGAATCCTTTAGTCCCCTTATTTATTCTCAGATCCTCTCAATTCATGTGCCTTTCTTTTTTATACGTTTGGCACATAGATAAGTTCCTTGAGGGTTTAGGACTGCTGTAATATGCAGTGCGTTTTGAAGTTGGATACTCTATAAATGTACATTGTTGTTGTTCATGGTTGTAACGTGTAATTCAGTCCTTTGCATGTTGCAACAAGCAGGATCTGAATGTAACTTTCAGGAAGAAAGATTTATGATAAAATTTAAGAACGTTAAAAGTTTTAAGAAGTGTGTGTATTGGCGTTCCCGTCGTGAGGTTACGGGTTCGATACCTGGCCTCGCTCAGTGGGTTAAGGATCCAGCATTGCCGTGAGCTGTGGTGTAGGTTGCAGACGCGACTTGGATCCCATGTTGCTGTGGCTCTGGTGTAGGCCGGCGGCTACAGCTCCGATTAGACCCCTAGCCTGGGAACCTCCATATGCTGCGGGTATGGCTCTAAAAAGCCAAAAAAGGGAAAAAAAAAAAAAAGAAGTGTGTGTATCTGTGAAAGTTATGTAATGTTTCCATAATGGGAAAAAGAAAAAACCTTTTCTTTCCTGTTTTTCTTACAGGCACAGGATGCTGGTCTCGGGGTATCAATTTTACTATGTGTCAGAGCTCTTCAACTCAGATCAAGTGAAGATGAAGAAATGAAGGCATCAGTTTGCAAAACAATTGCTTGTCTCTTACCAGAAGATTTAGAAGTTAGACGAGCCTGTCAGCTTACAGAATTCTTAATTGAACCCAGTTTGGATGGATTTAATATGTTGGAAGAACTATATTCCCAACCAGATCAAAAATTTGATGAAGAAAATGCACCAGTTCCAAATTCTCTCCGATGTGAGCTTTTATTAGCTTTAAAAGCCCACTGGCCTTTTGATCCTGAATTTTGGGACTGGAAAACTTTAAAACGACATTGCCACCAACTTCTAGGACAAGAAGCCTCCGATTCTGATGACGATCTAAGTGGCTATGAAATGTCTATTAATGACACAGATGTTTTAGAGTCATTTCTCAGTGACTATGAGGAAGGTAAAGAAGATAAACAATATAGAAGAAGAGATATGACAGATCAGCATAAGGAGAAAAGAGACAAAAAACCTATTGGTTCTTCTGAAAGATATCAGAGGTGGCTTCAATATAAATTTTTCTGTTTGTTATGTAAGCGGGAATGTATAGAGGCCAGGATTCTTCATCATTCTAAGATGCATATGGAAGATGGGATTTATACCTGTCCAGTTTGTATTAAAAAATTCAAGAGAAAAGAAATATTTGTGCCTCATGTGATGGAACATGTTAAAATGCCACCAAGCAGAAGAGACCGCTCTAGAAAGAAACTACTGTTGAAAAGCTCTCAAAAGGGAATTTGTCCCAAGAGCCCCTCTGCAACCCTGGAGCAAAGTCAGTCATTGAATGAAGCCAAAGGAGAGTCGCATGAGTATGTCACATTCAGCAAATTAGAAGACTGCCATCTGCAAGACAGAGATTTGTACCCATGTCCTGGCACAGACTGTTCCCGTGTGTTTAAGCAATTTAAATACTTAAGTGTGCATCTTAAAGCTGAACACCAAAATAATGATGAAAATGCCAAGCACTACTTGGATATGAAAAATAGAAGAGAGAAGTGTACTTATTGTCGTCGGCATTTCATGTCTGCTTTTCACCTGCGAGAACATGAACAAGTGCATTGTGGTCCTCAACCTTATATGTGTGTATCTATAGATTGTTATGCTAGGTTTGGATCAGTGAACGAACTGCTTAACCATAAACAAAAACATGATGATCTGCGTTATAAATGTGAATTAAATGGCTGTAATATTGTTTTCAGTGACTTGGGACAGCTTTACCACCACGAAGCACAACATTTTAGGGATGCATCTTATACATGCAACTTTGTTGGCTGTAAAAAATTTTATTATTCCAAAATTGAATACCAGAATCACCTCTCAATGCATAATGTTGAAAATTCAAATGGAGATGTAAAGAAATCAGTGAAACTTGAGGAGCCTGCAGCAGGTGAAAAGCAAGATTGTATTGATCAGACCCATCTACTTAACCAAACTGATAAATCACATTTACCAGAGGATCTTCTTTTCTGTGCAGGATCAGCTAGTTCTCAAATAGAAACTGCAGAAAATCTGAAAGAAAACAGTGACAGTAATTCCAGTGATCAGTTAAGTCACAGCTCTTCAGCTTCCATGAATGAGGAGTTAATTGACACACTAGATCACTCTGAAGCCATGCGGGATATATTATTATCTCATGAGAAAGTCTTTGTGCCCTCCAGTTTAAAAGAAAAATGTTCCAGTGTGGCAGTTTGTTTTGATGGGACTAAGTTTACTTGTGGTTTTGATGGCTGTGGTTCCACGTACAAAAACGCAAAAGGCATGCAGAAGCATCTAAGGAAGGTTCATCCATACCATTTCAAACCCAAAAAGATAAAGACAAAAGATCTCTTTCCCTGTTTGGGCAATGAACATAATCAGACAACTGAAAAGTTTGATGCAGAACCTAAACCCAGCTCAGATACAAACAGTGACTCTCCGGATGAAGGTCTGGATCACAATATTCATACTAAATGCAAACGGGAACACCAGGGTTATTCCTCAGAAGCTGCCATTTGTGCTTCCAAAAGGCCATGTACAGAGGATACCATGTTGGAACTTCTATTACGCTTGAAACATTTAAGCTTGAAAAACTCAATAACACATGGATCTTTCTCAGGGTCATTGCAGGGGTACCCATCCAGTGGTGCTAAGTCTCTTCAAGCGGTTTCATCTATTTCAGACCTTAATTTTCAGAATCAAGATGAAAATATGCCAAGTCAGTATCTTGCACAGTTGGCAGCCAAGCCTTTTTTCTGTGAGCTTCAAGGATGCAAATATGAATTCGTGACCAGAGAGGCTTTGTTAATGCATTATCTTAAAAAGCATAATTATTCAAAAGAAAAAGTCCTTCAGTTAACCATGTTTCAACATCGATATTCCCCTTTCCAGTGTCATATCTGCCAAAGGTCATTTACAAGAAAAACACACCTTAGGATTCATTATAAAAATAAACATCAAATTGGCAGTGACAGAGTAACTCAAAAATTACTAGATAATGAAAAATGTGATCATGAAGGCCCATGCTCAGTAGACAGGTTGAAAGGTGACTGTTCTGCAGAACTTGGACCTGATCCCAACAGTAATCCTGAGAAGCCACACTGTCATTCTAAAAAGGATGAATGCAGTTCAGAAACCGATTTGGAGTCATCCTGCGAAGAAACAGAAAGTAAGACATCTGATATTTCATCACCAATAAGTGGCCATAGAGAAGAAGGAGAAGGAAGAGAGGGGAGAGGTAGCAGAAGAACTGTTGCTAAAGGAAATCTCTGCTATATTTTGAATAAATACCACAAACCATTCCATTGTATCCACAAAACTTGTAACTCTTCATTCACCAATCTGAAAGGCTTGATTCGCCATTACAGGACTGTGCATCAGTATAACAAAGAGCAGTTATGCTTAGAGAAAGACAAAGCAAGAACCAAAAGGGAACTTGTCAAATGTAAAAAGATATTTGCTTGCAAATATAAGGAATGTAACAAACGCTTCCTGTGTTCCAAAGCTCTTGCTAAGCACTGTAGTGACTCTCATAACCTAGACCACATTGAAGAACCGAAAATGCTTTCTGAAGCTGGGTCAGTGGCCAGGTTTTCGTGTAACCAGCCTCAGTGCCCTGCTGTATTTTACACATTCAGCAAGTTGAAGCACCACTTGATGGAACAGCATAATATTGAAGGAGAAATACATTCAGATTATGAAATTCATTGTGATCTCAATGGCTGTGGCCAGATTTTCACACATCGCAGTAATTACTCTCAACATGTGTATTATCGACACAAGGACTATTACGACGACCTGTTTAGAAGCCAGAAAGTGGCAAATGAAAGGCTGCTAAGGAGCGAAAAGGTGTGTCAAACAGCTCACACTCAAGGCCATGAGCATCAGACCAAGAAATCGTTTAATGCTAAGGCTAAAAAATGTGGCTTAATCAAAGAAAAGAAAGCTCCAATTAGTTTTAAAACAAGAGCTGAAGCCCTGCATATGTGTGTGGAGCATTCTGAGCACACGCAGTACCCCTGCATGGTTCAAGGATGCTTATCTGTGGTGAAGTTGGAGAGCAGCATAGTGAGGCATTATAAACGTACCCATCAGATGAGTAGTGCCTATTTAGAGCAGCAGATGGAAAATCTTGTCGTTTGTGTGAAATACGGTACCAAAATTAAGGAGGAGCCCCCTTCTGAAGCAGAGCCCTGTATAAAGAAAGAAGATAGGAGCTGTGAATCAGAGCTCACCAAGCACATCCATTCCCCAGGGGACAGTACCATACCTGTCCAGACCGCTGATTCCCTTCATCCGGGTGAAAGGGATGGAGGTCCAAAAGGATGTACAGAAAGCAACCCAGTTTTTGATGCAGATACTCTGCTCTACAGAGGAACTTTGAAATGTAACCATAGTTCAGAAACCACTTCTTTGGAACAGTGTAATATAATTCAGCCACCTCCTTGTAAAATAGAAAATTCCATACCTAATCCTAATGGGACTGAAAGTGGGACTTACTTCACAAGCTTCCAGCTGCCTTTACCACGGATCAAAGACTCAGAAACTGGGCAGCAAAGTTCAGGGCAAGAAAACACTGTAAAAAATTTAACCCATGTCCCGAAAGAGAATTTTAGGAAGCACCCACAGCCCAGGTCATTTGATCTGAAGACTTATAAACCTATGGGATTTGAATCTTCATTTCTGAAATTTATTCAGGAAAGTGAAGAGAAAGAAGATGATTTTGATGATTGGGAGCCTTCAGAGCACTTAACATTGAATAATTCTTCTCAACCCAGTAATGACTTAACAGGGAGTGTTATGGCAAATAACATGGTGAATGACAGTGACCCTCAAGTTGACATACCTCATTCTTCCAGTGACTCTGCAATTCATGAGAACCTGACTGCAATCCCACCTTTAATAGTAGCTGAGACAACAACAGTTCCTTCGTTAGAAAACCTGAGGGTCGTATTGGACAAAGCATTAACAGACTGTGGAGAACTTGCCTTAAAACAGCTTCATTATCTTCGGCCAGTGGTTGTTCTTGAAAGATCTAAGTTTTCCACACCAATTTTAGACTTGTTTCCAACAAAAAAGACAGATGAGCTTTGTGTAGGAAGTTCCTAAATAGCAGTTTTGTTTTAGAAACAGACTGACTCCAACACTGCAACGTGGGGACAATTGCCGACTCGAACAAAGGCTGAGAACCAGCCACACTGTTGTTTAGGGTAGAATAGGCTGTGTATTTACATGAATGTATAATATCTATGTCAGCAGTATTGGCTGAGTCCATTAGCTCTCCAGTTGGTTTATTGATTGGGGTTTTTTTTTGTTTGTTTATTAAAAAATGGAACTGTACTCTTGTTTGGTGCTAATTAATACATCAAAATACATTGGGGCTTCCTTTTTCAAATTAAGTGTGCATGATTGTATATGGAACAAATACTAAGATCCCAGGGTGGGAGGGCTAGGGAAAGGGATATGGAGTTCTTACTTGACTTGAATGTGCACCTGAGGGTGCTTTGTGTAATATATTGTACACTACAGCATCTTATATTTTTTGAGTTGAGTTTCAATAAATTACAGTTTTTCACCCATTTCTTGTTTACTCATGATGAGTTCTCATGCAGTACATAAACTGGAATTGCACTTGTATTTTCTGGAATGTGCAGTTATATTTTATCCCAGTAGTTTTTCGTTTCTTATTAACCTAATTTTGAATGATTATTGTCTTAAAATTTTTGTGGAAAGAAAATTCTAAGAGTAATTAGCTCTGGGAGTCAAGATAGTCCCAGAAGAAGATGTGCAGGAGTTGTCCAAGTAGAAAGGAGGGGGTATGCCAAGCATAATGCAGGGGCGTAGCAAATTCAGAGGTGTAAAGCCATGTTTCCAGGGGACTACAAATAATTTGATAGGCTGTCAGTAAAAGAGGAGCACTGAGACGGATAAGATGGTTGTAAAAATAGGAACCAAACCATGAACACTGAGGACTTTGGACGTGAGTCTGTAGGCAGCTGAGAGCCTTTGAAAGATTTTAAACAAAACATTCATAGATTATTCATAGATTATTAATATCTATAGACCACTTGAAATAAGTGTGATTCAGGGGGCTGAGAATGAAAGTAGTAGGGAATAAGATGAGGTAATTGGGGTAAATTTGGTGACGGATCTGTACTGACAACTGCATCAGAGGAAAGAGTAGACGAAACAAATTCAAAAGGATTATTGGGTGTTGCAGTGTGAAGAAAATGAGGAAAACTTAAGGTTTAGTAGTGATGTAATCAATTGAAGTAGGAATACAGAAGAAAGGGGTTTTGAGGAAAAGGAAGGAAATCCAAGGTGAGTTTGGTCTTTGATTGTGTTAAGTCTCAGTGGACAGTGGGACATCCATGTCTAAGGACAAGGTAACAACGTGTTCTTATAAGTACACCAGCTTTATTCTCTATCCCTTATGAAGTTTTCAGCCACTTTCATTATCCAGTAGTGAAATGACTCACTAACATCCCTTATGTCTCTGGTTAGGATTTAGAGATCTTTTCTCTGGCCTTTAAACCTTGTTTTGTCTAGGAATTTTCATTCTGCCACCTCCTCTCCCTGAGATTCTAAAGCACCCCCAAGCCCAAGTCATTTCATGGCTCAGAAAAAGTGGCAGAAATAGTGGAACATCTCAGAGACTGAGGTTGCTATTGACTCCATGGGATCTTGAGCAATTTTTTCTTTGGGCTTCAGTTTCCTCACTTAAGAGGTCAGGAAGTGTGGGTGACCATTAAAGGTCCTTATCTGTGATCTGAGTAACCCGTGGCCTCATTTTAAAACTCGTCATACTAGAGATTTTTAGGCTAGACCAAGAGAAACCTAATTTGTTTAAGACTCAAGTATAGCCATTCGACCACTGCTAACTCCTACCCTGGAAGGACCAAGTGAGTCCATATGCAGTGTAACCAAACCCTAATTTTCGGAACCCAATTGCAAGTTTGCTTTAAGATGATCCTGGGAATTCTTTGTGGTTTAGGTGGTTAAAGATCCAGTCTTGTCACTGCTGTGGCTCTGGTCACTGTGTGGCAAGGGTTTGATCCCTGGCCCTGGAACTTCAGGATGCCATGAGTGAGGCAGAAAAAAATGCTAAGATCATTTTCTATTTCAATTGGAGCAGATTGCTTTGTTAGATCTTTATTGAAAACAGTGTTATCTGTTAAAATCAGTATGTGTGGTTATATGATAATACAGGAGGTCAAAGTGTTATTTTCCTGTCATTTTTACCTGATGTCTCTTTGGGATTTGCCCCCAAGCCCTGACAGACCTAGAAGCATTGAGTTTGTGCCCCAAAAAATGATAGGTAGAAATCAAGAATGCCAGACGCTTTGATTCTTGCCTTTTATCTAGAATTCTCTTGCTTCCATGTTTCCCCATATTCATGAGAACATGTGTGGAAGAGAGGTTGGGGAATGAAGGCAAAGAAAAGTTTTAATTAGCCCTCCTAGGGATTTCATCCCCAACCTGTCCTCTCAGTCCCAAGTGCTGCCTACTTCTGAGCAGCACTGCCAAGAACAGAGTCGTTGGAGGACAGAGTTGGTCATTAACCAACTATTTAAAGATAATTCCAGATGCTTTAGCAGATAAAAATAACAAATTTGTTAAGGTGTCTGCCATCATGGAATTTCATTGTGAGGGTTGGGGTAGCTTAAACATTTTAATCAAAGTGTGGTTGTAGGCCAGCAGCATGGACATCACATTGGAGCTTATTTGAAATGTGGAATGTCAGGTCTAGACCTTCTGGACCAAAGCGTCTTAGTAAGATCTCCAGATGATTGATAGGCACAGAAAAGTTCTAGAAGCAGTGGCCTAGAATACAAAGTGGGAAGTGCTGTGAGAATTCAGGATAATTAAGCTTTTCTTTTTCAGCACTTTATTTATATATTGGCACCCATGGCTTGTGGAAACACACTAGCCAGGGATCAAACCTGGCCTGCGATTGCAACCTGTGCCACAACAGCAAGCAACACCTGGTCCTTAACCTGCTGTCACATGGGAACTTCCTTTAGCACTTTATATAAAATTATCTTGTTTAATTTTCATAACTCCGTGAAGTCAGTACTGTTAGTATTCTTATTTGACACATAAAAACCTAAGATAGGGGAGTTCCCCTGTGGCTCAGCAGATTAAGGATCTGGCATTGTCACTGCTGCAGCTCGAGTTGCTGCTGTAGCTCAAGTTAGATCTCTGGCCCTGGAACTTCCAGATGCCACGAGTGTGCCCCTCCCCCCAAAAAAACACTCAGGGATGGAGTGTCTCACTTAGCTGATAAAAGCTAGGAAGACGTGGAGCCCAGTTTCCGATCTCTTCTGACTAGAAAAACATCAAGGAAAGGGATTTAACGTGAAGGAAGAAAGATGGAAAGTTGCAGGTGGTATTAAAATACCAAAAATACCACAGTTCTGTAATTAGCATATTTTTTGTGAAAGAGAGTAATGGGAAATAAAGTTGGAAGCACATGTAAAAGGCAGGCATGAAGATCCAACTCCAGTCATACGTCAGTGTTGACATCTCATTTGAGAAAGAGGTGGAAAACAAACTAGTGTTTATGTGCAGAACATGTGACCTATGGAAAATCGGCTTTTTTTCCTGAGAGAGACTTATAAGACAGGTTGCTCTTCACCGCGGTATACTGTGATGCTGCGTGGCTTCACCCTAATTCAGGGCACAGCCTGCTATTGTAAAGCAGTCTAGAGAGAGTGGCCCTCTCTCCTAGCAGGCCTGCTTGGTCTACACTTGCAGAAATATATTCTGCGACAGACTGCATTTGGAAGGCTGAACCACTCTGAGGAAGATAACGTGTATAGCCAGGAGATGAAAAAAACCTGTCAAGGAAATTGCTGTTGTGGCTTAGTGGTAACGAGCCTGACTGGTATCCATGAGGATGCAGGTTTGATCTCTGGCCTCATTCAGTGAGTTAAAGTGTTAGGCGTTGCCGTGAGCTGTGGTATAGACCACACACTCGACTTGGATCTCACGTTGCTGTGACTGGCATGGGCTGGCAGCTGTAGCTCCAGTTGGACCCCTAGCCTGGGAACTCCCAAATGCCACGGGTGCGGCCCTAAAAAACAAAAACAAACAAAAAGGACAGCTTCCTTTCTCGCCAGCTGGATGTAGATGACAATGAGACCCTGGCAAATGACAGAGCCCCTAGATGGAGAGAGCCTGGGTCCCTGGGTCACCACATGGAGGAAAGTCACTGGCCAATTAAGAATGCCTGCTTTGGTGTGTTTTATGAGTAAGAAATAAATTTCTAAGACATTCAGAGCCTTATACATTTGTATAATGTATACATTTAAAAGAGAGAGACAATGAAGGACCAGTTGAGGGTTTGAAAGTAGGTATTGCCTAAATCCAAAGTTACAGTGTGTGTAAGCCAAAAAGTCCTAGTAGGGCATGATGTGGAAGTGGAGGTGGCTTAGTGGACCGGGTGGATGACACTATCTAAAGGTGGGCTGAGATACCTTCCATAGTGATAACTTTTTTATCACTGGAGGTGTTCAGCTGTCCAAGAGGGTGTTAAACAAAAAATGCATTTTTCAGACTGGGTTCTCTTGAGGGTCTTTATATTGTTGAGATTTTCTGTATCTTATATTTGGTCATAAATACCACTACAAATAATAGTTGTATTTATCTATATTCTTTTATGCAAATTATCAAATTCTCGTTATATTACCCTTACAAGATAATAATTGCTCTCACTTTACCAATATTGAGCCTCAAGTTAGTGACTTGCCCAAGGTAACAGGGTTAATGAATAGTACCACCAAAGTTTGAACCCAGACCTGTTATACTCCCAAAGGCCTATCCTCTTAACAGCTACTCTAAAAGCTTCTGTAGAAATGAGTACAAAAACATGGTAATAGGCACTTGATGATTGAACAGTTTAGGCTATAAAGATATTTGGAATCCTTCTAGGGGATTTTGTTTTTGTTTGCTTTATAGGGCCACACTCATAGCATATGGAGGTTCCCAGGCTAGGGGTCTAATCGGAGCTACAGCTGCTGGCCTGCGCCACAGCCACAGCAACATGTGGCTCAGGTTTGATCTCTGCCTTGGGAACTTCCATATGCTGCAGCTTTGGGGGTCGGAGGGAGTCTAATGCCTGCTATGTGCCATGCACTAGATTTACAGTAGTCAATAAAATGGCCATGGTTCCTGCCTTCCTTGAATTTACAATAGTCAGGGAAGACATATTAAACCAAAAATTGCACAAATAACCTTAAATGTGTTGTGTTTTGAAAGTAAAGTATAAGGTGCCACATAGTAAGGGGATCTAGTCTGCTACAGGAAGTCTCGGGAAATGATTCAGTTGTCACCAGCTTGTTTTTCTCCAAAAAATTTCTGGTTATCATTCTTTACTGGTTTCTGACCTATGTTTAACTTGTTACAGGAAAATCCCAAGTCTTATCTGAGTAATTTTTATGCCTTTCTAGAAAAGATTCTGGTTGTGGTCAGTCACTAGCCGACTGTGGGTTTAACATCAACAGCAATCACTCCTAAATCAGTGGGTCGTTTTGCTCCCATGCCGTGTACCCAGCAGCATTCTGGACTCCATTGTCTGCCTGCATCCCTGACACCTGGTACAATTTGCCACTCCTCCCCTTCCTGCAGGATCAAAATAGTTATTCTTTCTCCACCAAGCCTCCTATTCACATTCTTTCTTTTAGTCAACCAGATGAACAAGTTGGAAAAGCAGCAGACAGTATTTTCTCAAAAATTGTTTGTCACAACTGACCCATTCTGTCCTTCCTCACCATATCCCTCCTCTTCTCTTGGTGCAAAATGTCTTTGTAACTGGTTTGGATTCTTGCTGTCTTTGTAACTGACCTCACAATTTGTATTCTACACTTGAGTGTGAACTATCTTTTTTCACATAAGAATTTTGGGAACAGGCCATACATTCTGTATTTTCATACCTCCTTGCTGAGTAGATAGGTACTAGTCAGTAGGTAAAGGGTTTGATAACACGTCATGTAGCCTGTGGTGCAGTGTGCTACGGTTTACAATGTGCTTAGGAAATTACACCATTCGTTCTTAATATAAACTTGTGAAGGAGATAGAATCCCCATTTGTAAACAGATGAGCAAAATTAGGCTCAAATATGTCAAAAGCTTTCCCAGCTGGTGATTTGACCCTTAGCCTGGGAACTTCCAAATGCCACAGGTGCTGCCCTAAATTTTTTTTAAAAAACTCATAGATTTATTAAAAAATTTCTTAAAAACCTTTCCCACAGGAGTTCCTGTCGTGGCTCAGTGGTTAACGAATCCGACTAGGAACCATGAGGTTGTGGGTTCGATCCTTGGCATCACTCAGTGGATTAAGGATCTGGCGTTGCCGTGAGCTGTGGTGTAGGTCGCAGACATGGCTCGGATCCTGCACTGCTGTGGCTGTGGTGCAGACCGGCCTCTGTAGCTCAGATTCCACCACTAGCCTGGGAACCTCCATATGCCACGAGTGCAGCCCTAGAAAAAGCAAAAAAAAAAAAAATTAAAAAAAAAATAAAAAGCTTTCTCTCAGTTCCCATTGTGGCACAGCAGAAATGAATACAACCAGGGTCCATGAGAATGCAGATTCGATCCCTGGCCTTACTCAGTGGGTCAGGGATCCGGCATTGCTTTGAGCAGTGGTGTAGTTCACAGATGTGACTCAGATCCTGAGTTGCTGTGGCTGTGGTGCAGGCCAGCCTCTGTAGCTCTGATTCCACCCCTAGCCTGGGAACTTCCATATGCTGTGGGTGTGGCCCTAAAAAGCAAATAAAAATAAAAAAAATAAGTTTTACAAAAGATCAAAAATTCTAAACAATAGTGACATAGGAAAAAGAGACCGCTACAAAATGATCCAGTGGTAACCTTCCTCCACATTTATCAAGTAAACTCTTCCCTCTTTAGGAAAGCCCTTTTTAAATCCCATCTCCCCAAATCTGCACTTGATCTCAGTTTTCTCAGTTGAAATTTGAAAATAATTGCTGTCCGTTCAATGGATTGTTGGGAATGTTCTATATACACTGTCCAAGAGGGTAACCACTAGCCACATGTGGCTTCTTAAATTTAATTAAAATGAAATAAAATGTAAAATTCAGTTCCTTCCTCAGCCGTGCTATACACATTTCAATTGACTAGCGGCTACCATGTTGGACAGAGCATTTCCATCATTGCAGAAAGTTCTACCAGACAGTGCAATCCTAAAGTTAGGATTTGCCATAAATCAGAGAAAGTAATATGATGGAACTGAAAGCCCAGGCAAGTGCCTGGCTGGTTTTGAGTGAAAAGGTTCAGTGGGTGAGTGGAAAGCAAGCTGACCTTCAGAATAGTGACATCACAAAGCACAGTTCACAGTGGCTCCAGAACACCTGAACCCGCAGACCTAATTGCCTAACTCACATCTAGGTTCCTGAAGCCTCTGTACATGTGGTTCCTGGAGCTGCTTTTATTAAAATGTCATCTTCATCTTCTGTCAGGGACGTGATCGTAGATTATCTCTCTCTGAGCTCGATATGGAATTATCTACAAGCAACTCTTATGGGAGAGACCAGTGTGCCTCAGCAAACAAATTTGGGGCTGCTAGATAATCTTGCTCCGGCCGTGCAAGTTCTCCTGGGGATTTCCTTTTTGATTTTATTGGGAATAGGAGTATATGCCTTATGGAAGCGAAGTGTTCAGTCAATTCAGGTTATGCTCTTTTGTTATGGAGAAACTTAAATTGCTGTGAATTGAAATTTGGTTAGTTCTCTCCCACAGTGCTGCCACCCAGTTTTAAGACCATGTAGATGAGCAAGAGTGAATCCTTGTCTCTGAAGGTGGTTGAAACTAGATCATCCTTAAAAACTTCCACCTATTAGGACTGGGGCATAAAATGCTTTCTCACAGTGGTTTTTGGCTTATAATAAAACAGATCAAGGAAGTTCAAAACCTGAGATAGCAACCTTACCTCCAAATTTATTTAATCATGTATTTGGATTCATCTTTGAGTAACTGTGTGCCAGACACTGTGTGGGGTACCTTTTAGAGAATAGTATTGAAAATGGAACTAGGATCTCTTTATTTATTTTTTTTCTTTTTAGGGCCGCACCTGCGGCATATGGAAGTTCCCAGGGTAGGGGTCGAATCAGAGCTGCAACTGCCAGCCTACGCCACAGCAATAGGAAAGATCCAAGCCGCAACTGAGACCTCAAGGATACTAGTCAGGTTCCTATCCCAATGAGACACGGGAACTCCTAGAACTGGGATCTTGGGGTTCACCTAAGTCTGTTCTTATTGTGCCATTGCTCCGTAACTGATTGAGGAACAAAGTATATTTATTTAGTCGTCACGATATCTACATTATTTCCTTGTTTTAACAAAACAGGTCTTCGTGAATATACAGGGGCTCTTTGGGGGAATAAGAATATATTTGGCTTGGGATTATGAGAAACATTTAGGTTTTTTACATACTTCTGTTTAAATAATCACTAATAATAATAGCTACATTTACAATATGGTTAAAATGCCTTGAAAATCCCAACAACTCCGTGAAATGAATAGAGGTTATTTTCCTATGAGAAAGAAGGAAACTGAGGTGCATTGATGTTCAGCCTCAATTTGAGATAGAATTTAAAGAGGGCTTTCTCGGAGTTCCCTCGTGGCTCAGTGGGTTAAAGATCTGGCTTTGTCATTTCTGTGTCACGGGTTTGATCCCAGGTCTGGGAAATTTCTAATGGGGTGGAGAGAGAGAGAGAAAAAAAAGAGGGCTTTGTTAGAGAATAACTGGTTTACTCGGTAAATACTGAGAGATTATTCCTGGATCATTTTGTGGAATTCACCTATTTTCATGTCACTACTGTTGAGAAATCAGCCACTACATTCTCTTAAACTCTCAAAACCCTGCCTGGTAGATAGGGCAGGGATTATTATCTCCGTTTTGTAGGTGAGGGAAATTGGTTATCACTGGTCCAGGTTGACAAACTGAGGAAAGCTGGCAAAACTGAGATTTGAACCCAATTTTTAGGATCCCAAATTAAATTCTTCTCCAAAATCTTATTTAATAAAAGTCCAGCTAACCTAACAGTGATTTGTGTGTCTTCATATTCATATATGTGCATTTCAATCAGCTAATAGGAGAGTATAAGGCAAAACACCAAACTCTTATCTGTATTTCTAAGTTCTGCTCTTGTTTGATTAATGTTTAACCGAATCAGAAAGATGAATTCACACCCCTCCAGACACCTCAGCTAAGGAAAAATGTGGTGTAACAGTGGTTAATACACTCTGGAGTCAGACTCCGGGGGCTTCTCGGTCCCAGCACTTGCTGTGTGACCTGAGAGCAGTTGCTTAGCTTCTCAACCCCAGTTTGCTTATCTGTAAAGTGGGTTTGCTAACAATGCCTCCCTTGGGGTTTTGTCAGAATTAAAGGAGATATTGCATGCATGAAGCTGAGCATGTAATAGCACTCAACAAGCAGTGCTAGTTGTTATAAGGGAAAAAGAGATGATTTTTTTTTCTAATCCTGGCAGGAATCTGTCCTAGCACATTAAAAAAAAATTTTTTTTTCCATGACCAGGAAATCCAGTCTTTCAGACTGCTCTATCCTGAGACAGTAAACATGGAAATCAGAATTCCTAGATTCCAGTCTTGGCCCTGCCATTTCTAAAATGACCTTGGACAATGACAGGGTCCAAATGGGAAGATGTCTAAAGGATTATCTAGTTCTGTTTTTTCCTACGTAAATAGGTCATTCATAGGAAAGGAAACTTTTGGCTCTCAGAGCCTAGCCATGTGGCAAACTTTCAGTTAAGCGGTAGGTTTTATTATAAACTTTATTCATCAAATGTAAGTAATAATCCCTGACCTGCCTACCACTCCATTTTGTGATGAAAAGCAAAAGACAAAATAGGTGTGAAGATGTTTTGTTAAACAGAAGCCTTGGCGTAGGACGAGGGATTACAGTTACTATTAGAGTTTTGTTTTTGCATCTGTGGAAGACGGTGGCATTTCCCATGAATAAACAAATAATGTTCAACTTCTGTTTTTCTTTTAGAAAATATTGTTGTTTATAATCACACTCTACAAACTTTACAAGAAAGGCTCAGATTTTTTTCAGGCTCTGCTGGTCAGCCCAGAAGGGAGTGGTCTCCCAGTTCAAGACAATATCTTCCTGTCACTGGGTCTTCAAGAGAAAATTCTGAAAAAGCTTCAGACGGTGGAAAACAAAGTGAAAGACCTGGAGGGGATGATCATTTCCCAGAAACCCACCACAAAGAGGGACTGTTCCTCTGAGCCCTACTGCAGCTGCTCCGACTGCCAGAGCCCCTTGCCGACATCAGGGTTTACGTCCACATCTGAAATGTGATGGACTCCAGTCTTTTCCAGAAAAGCACTGTTTCCCTCACGTGTGCGGTGGTGTTACCAATAAAGACAGAGAGCTATGTTGAAATTACCCGGCCAGGACTGGCTCTCTATTTGGCAGGACCCAGCTCCCATTTGTGTGTGTGGTGGGGTCATGTGGGGAGGATCGTGGTGGTTTAAAATGTCAGGCTAGGAGTTCCCGTTGTGGCTCAGAGGGTTAAGAAACCAGCAAGTGTCCAGGAGGATGTGGATTCATTCCCTGGTCTCGCCCAGTGGGTTAAGGATCCGGCGTAGCCATGAGCTCTGCTGTGGGTCTCAAACGTGGCTTGAACCCCTGGCATTGCTGTGGCTGTGGCTGTGGCCAGCAGCAGTAGCTCAGTTTTGACCCCTAGCCTGGGAACTTCCATATACTGAAGATTCGGCCCTAAAAAGAGAAAAAAATTGCTAAGCTACAGTGCCCACCTGGCAGGCTTGCGACTGTAAGCAGCCATACAGAAAAGGCATCCATGGGAATGGGAAAAGAAGGGGTCAGAGATATGGCCTTGAACTCCATGTCAAAGAGGCTGTATCAGATATAACAAAAACTGCAAGAAAGTGATTTGTTGGGGGGGGTTTATTTGTTTTTTGTCTTTTGTCTCTTTAGGGCCACACCTGCAGCATATGGAGGCTCCCAGGCGAGGGGTCTCATCAGAGCTGCAGCTGCTGGCCTACACCACAGCCACAGCAATGTGGGATCTACGCTGCGTCTGCAGCTTACACCACAGCTCACAGCAACACCAGATCCTTAACCCACTGAGCGAGGCCAGGGATCAAACCTGCATCCTCATGGGTACTAGCAGGTTTTGCTACCTCTGAGCCACAAAGGGAACTCCCTAAATATTTTATATGGCATGCAAATAAACAGTGATTTGTTGCTATGCTGGAGAAAAACTCGCTGGGCTATTCAACAGAAGACAATATAGCAGTTTTCCAAGTGACATCTTCCTAAGGTGTTTCTGCAGGTAATTCTGACCATAATTTAGGTTCAGTGCATGGGAGTTAAATTGCGACCCCTGTATAAAGACAAGACTTCACTGTATAGTGCAAAAACAGGTTGGCAAATATAGGGTGGTGCCAGAAAAGGCTTTGTAGAGGAAGTGACAGTGAGTTGTTCCATAAAAGGTTACATAAGCAGACAATGAAATGGAAGGCATTCCTGCTAGTGGGGTCATCACAGAGCCATATAAAAAAAGGGGATGCTTAAATAAAAAAGGATTTCCTGTTGCAGCTCAGTGGTAATGAAGCTGATTGGTATTCATGACGCAGGTTCGATCCCTGACCCTGCTCAGTGTGTTAAGGATCTGGCATTGCTGTGAGCTGTGGTATAGGTCGCAGATGTGGCTTGGATCCCTTGCTGCTGTGGCTGTGGTGTAGGCAGCTGCCGGCTCCAATTCGACCCCTAGCTTGGGAACTTCCATGTGCTGCAAGTGTGGCCCTAAGGAAAAAAAAAAAAAGAGGATGGCTGGCCTAAAGGACAAGGAGTTTCAGGGTGATTGAAGAACTAGCTATTTCCAGAGCTACAACAAAGAACATTGGTTTTGGGGAAGGACATGGTAACTTTATCCTCAAATAAGCTTTAATTTGCGGTGTGAACAGAACAGATGGGTGTTATCAACAGTGTGCATTATCTGACAGTGTAGGTGGGAAGGTTTTTAACTATGCTGCTGCTGAAGGAGTGCCATGCAATCTTTTAAAGTCAATGTCTCAATTTTTTTGTGCTAAATTTCAGTGCCTTCCCACGTAGTTCCAGTGTTCTTGTCTTGGTTACCGCTCTGGGGTATATCAAAGGAAAGTCAGAAGAAGGGCCTAGAAGAATTGAGCAATTCAGATAATGAAGGGTCTTAAAGTTTATCCCAGTAGTCTGTGTGGGAGACATAAAATAAAATGAGCTTGGATTTCCCTAGTGGCCTAGTGGTTAAAGGATCCAGCATTGTCACTGCTGTGGCTCAGGTCACAGCTGTGGATTTGATCCCTAGCCTGGGAATTTCTGCATGCCACAGACACAGCTGAAAACAAAAACAAACAAAAAGGATGAGCTAGATACAAAAGATAAAACAGGCTGGCTGCTCCTGTTAGGAGAGTGTGGTAGAAACTGATGGGTTGGAGTTTCCGTCGTGGCTCAGTGGTTACCGAATCCGACTAGGAACCATGAGGTTGTGGGTTCGATCCCTGGCCTTGTTCAGTGGGTTAAGGATCCGGCGTTGCCGTGAGCTGTGGTGTAGGTTGCAGACAAGGCTTGGATCCTATGTTGCTGTGTCTGTGGCATAGGCCGGCAGCTACAGCTCCTGTTAGACCCCTAGCCTGGGAAGCTCCATATGCCGCGGGTGTGGCCCTAGATAAGGCAAAAAGACAAAAAAAGAAGAAGAAGAAGAAGAAGAAGAAATTGATGGGTCGCTGTGTTTCTGGCTCTCAGTTCCCCAGAAAAGATGTGTGACTCACACCACAATTATAAGAGATTGATACTAAGTATTCATTCTTAGTGGGGTCATTCTTTTCTCGAAATCAAAGCATTTATGTCCAGGTCATCAATTGAGAGATCTTGGATGCTTTGCATACAGAGAATCAAGGCAAACTAGGAAAAGGGCTTGAGAGCCATTCTATCATTCAGGCTAGGCGGGGCAGATGAACTACCTTACCCCAGTGTCCACCACTCTAGGGAGGAGAAGACTTACCCACCAAACTTGGTCTCTCTTCTTTGACAAAACCTGACAATAGGCTGTTTTGAGACTCCCACGTCAGTCTCCCCACAGACGTCCCATCTGTAAACTCTACCCTTCTACAAAAGGGGACAAGTTACTATTTACTTTCCATGATTCACTTCTCCCTCCAGTGCTCCTTCTCGAGTCCAGGCAACCATCATCCCTCACTAGGATTCACAACATGGCCTTGGAACTGGACTCTCTGCTTGCATCTGTGTCTCCATTCAACTTATTCTCTAGTCGGTAGACAAAAGGATCACATTACTCCTCTGCTCAAAACCTTTCAATGGCTTATTATTTCACTCTGACTAAAGATCAAGGTTCTTTTTTAATTTTTTTTTTTTTTTGTCTTCTTAGGACCACACCCACATCATATGGAGGTTCCCAGGCTAGGGGTCCAATCAGAACTGTAGCCGCTGGCCTATACCGCAGCCACAGCAACACTGGATCCCTAACCCACTGAGCAAGGCCAGGGATAGAACCCGCATCCTCATGAAGCCACTACAGGAACTCCCAAGTTTTTGTGGTTGTTGTTAGTTTTTTAGGGTCACACAAGCAGCATATGGAAGTTCCCAGGCTAGGGGTAGAATTGGAGCTGCAGCTGCCAGCCTGTCGGGAGCCATGCAGGATGAGCCCCGCTGAGACACGGTTCCACGGGGACATGGCTCCTCTAAACCTGCAACTGCAAGGCAGATGGATCCCTGACCTCTCCGGAATGACAAGGGCATAGTGAGGCTAATTGCACAAGATCTTTTGGCCTATAAAAGCTACAGTAGAAATCTATAAAGTTAATGTTTAGTTCCATATTTACTGGTGATCCATATAGAATTTAATAGATTACGATAATATTAGCTTGGTATGATGAAGAGAAGATGAATATAGATTTA
>PVHT020000066.1:33088289-33243120 GCA_004024745.2 Catagonus wagneri | reverse complement strand
GCCAATGAGAAAAAGGGGTGTCCTGGTGGCATGATCAGACCACCAGGAGCCAAAATGGTATATAAGAAAAACTGAGGAATAAATCAGGAGCGAAGATAGAAGCTCCTCGCCTGCTGCACACCTGACTCCTGTCATTATTCGCCGACGCCGTTCATCCTTAGGGGCACCCACTTCCCTGCTGAGGCTGGACCTCGGCACCAGCCTATGCCACAGCCACAGCAATGTAGGATCTGAGCCATGTCTTTGAACTACACCACATCGGATCCTTAACCCACTGAGTGAAACCAGGGATTAAACCTGCGTCGTCATGGATACTAGTCTAGCTCATTACCACTGAGCCACAACAGGAAATTCAAGCTCTTAAAGAAAGACTAGTTGGCATGATCTGTTCTGCCGCTCCTTCTTATTTTTTCCACTCTTTTCCTGCTCTCTTAATATTCCTCAAATAAACTAAGCATTGTCAGACTTCAGGGCTTGTTGCACTTGACGTTCATTGTGAACGGCACACATTTTCCAGAATGGCATGGTTTCTTTTCTTACTTTCTTTGGGTCTGTGCTCAGATATCAGCTAGTCTTGTAAGCAGATAGGGTAGGGGGTCCCCAGAGAAAGAGAAACAGGCATGGCTTTTTTTGACATCGGAGAAGCCATTTTGGGATGTAAGCCTGGCCACAATGCCTACCCTTTTTTTTTTTGTCTTTTTAGGGCAGCACCCATGGCATATGGAGATTCCCAGGCTAGCAATCATATCGGAGCTGTAGCTCCCAGCCTACACCAGAACAACGCAGGATCCTAGCCACATCTGCAGCCTACATACACTACAGGTCACAGCAACACCAGACCCTTAACCCACCGAGCAAGGCCAGGGACCAAACCTGCGTCCTCATGGATCATAGGTTCGTTAACCACTGAGCCATGAAGGGAACTCCCATGATGGCTACCCTTGAACAGGTCTTGAGGTCCCTGGGCTGAGAACGGCTGAGACTTGTTAGGCTGAGTGAACTGGTACTTGCTTCTCTTTGACATGTCAAGGAGAAAAGTTAATGGCCAGATCTGAGCTCTGCTGGAGTAAATCGATAAGATGACCACATCACTCACTCCTGGGATCAAGGAGACCTCCCTGACTCTACAAGTGAAGAAATATTCCTAGGGGCCAAAAGAGGGGTTTGGGCCATAAGTCTCGATAGCCGTCTCATAACCTATTGTTCTGGAATCCATCTTGCCCAAAAGATGTTCAAGTATATCAGGGAGGACCCTGGGCTCGGTCAGGTGTGAGAAATAAAACAGGGTCATGGGCCAAAGGAAAACAAAGACCTGGAAGAACTGTTCTATATAAGTGTTTAAATCATCTGTCTCGTGTGCTCCTCATTCGGGAGAATAACTGTTCCTTCACTCCTCTTTTGGGTGTGTATTGCTGCTTCGCTTCTGAACTAAATAAATAAACTTCTCCCACATGTACACATGTTTCTCACATGTAACAAAAACTTTGTATCTGTTTTTACAGTCTTTGATTCCTTGAAACATTCTTGCTTTAAACATGGGGCAAGAATCAGGGCAGATTTGTTTTTTGCCTCTAGCTGGTCTAGGGCATGGTCTCATGAAGGCCTAGGATTCCTGCTTTTCACCCAGGCTGCCCAGGTTCAATTCCTGAGCAAAGAATTATTATCTCACTTCAAGCCATCACCCACTGCTGTCTCTCCAGGATCAATCTCAGTAATTATTAAGCTTAAGGGGAAAAAGAGAAGGCAGGAACAAAGGAAAAGCAGTCAAGAAACAACAGTTCAGTGCTAAAACTGAGCCCTATAACAATCTGATACGTATATTTGAGCTCTTCTACAGGAACTAAGGCCTCCACCCAGGCAGAAGATAGTAACTACATGCAAAGACCCCAAACAGATCGGAACCTAAGGAATGACGGCATTGACCTTTTCTGACCCTCATGAATTCCATCAACTAAACCACGGCCTCTGGCAACCTTTGCCACAATTCTATGCTGAATTCTCTTCTGCTTGAGCCCCTTCACGAATATGCATGTACCCTTAGCTCAAAACTTCCCCCCAATTTTGCTGTTTGGGGAGACACTGCTTTGGGAAACTCCATAGTAGTCTCCTTGTTGCAAGTAATAAGTTTTTCCTTCCCCTACTCTTTGGCTTCATTACATCTTTTGACACCTGTCTTCCTTGACTGTCTTATGTAAAATAGTGCCCCTCCCAACACACTGCATCTCTCTTTCCCTGGTTTTTCTTCACAGCAGTTATCACCTCCTCTACTGTTACTTATATGTTTCTTATCTGTCAATTGCTCCATTCACTCCAGCCTACTAAAAATGTTAAGGAGAAGAAGGGCCTTATCCCCAGCACCTAGAACACTGTCTGGTACTTAGCAGATACAATATTTGTTGAATACATGAGTGAATTCCCTTTTTGACTTTTAGAAACTTCATCCCAGCTTCCTGATCCCCTAGCTTCTCAGACACATGGTGACAGATCAGCTAAGATGCAGTTCTCCCAAGGACGGGGATTTAGCAGCCTTTACTGGGCATTTATTCAGAGTCAGACCAAGAGCTTCTATGACTTTTCTCAAGTGATCCTAACCGTATGAGGGGATAAGTACTATTATTCTAATTTTACTGATGAGGAACTGATGCACAGAAAGGTTAAGTTCATGAGATGTGGTGCAGCTGTGACTAGCATTCAAGAAGCCTGACTAAAGCTTTCCTCTGGGTTTCCTTTTGTGGCTCAGAGGGAACAAGCCTGGCCAGGATCCATGAGGACTTGGGTTTGATCCCTGGCTCTGCTCAGTGGGTTAAGGATCTGGCATTGCTGTGAGCTGTGGTCGCAGACAAGGCTCGGATTGGACCCCCAGCTTAGGAACTTCCATAGGCCCTGGGTGCAGCTCTAAAAAGAAGAAAATAAAATAAACCTGTGCTCTTAGTGGCACAGTTTGGGTGGCAGGAGCTTCCATGAAGCTTTGGACTAACTGCAGGAGGCTGGATAGACCCACACAGGTGAAGATAAGACTGAGAGGATAGGGAGCTCCTGTCATTGCTCAGTGGTTAATGAAACTGACTAGTATCCATGAGGACGCGGGTTCGATCCTTGTCCTCACTCAGTGGGTTAAGGATCTGGCTTTGCCACGAGCTGTGGTGTAGGTTGCAGACCCAGGTTGGATCTGGCGTTGCTGTGGCTGTGGCGTAGGCCAGCAGCAACAGCTCCGATTGGACCCCTAGCCTGGGAACCTCCATATGCTGCAGGTGTGGCCCTAAAGACAAAAAAGACCAAAAAAAAAAAAAAAAAGACTGAAGAGGACATAACAATGACAGTCCAAGTGAGCATTTAGAAAAAGTGTTTATCCCTTCATATTTGTAGGGTGATATCTATAATTTTTCATCATAAATTTAAATAGTTGCAATGGATGTAGATTCCTGCAAATGGTAAATAATGACAATTTAAAATAAAACTGTTAAATCTCTTTATAATGTATCTGACAGAGTCTATATAACAATTGAGTAACCACCAACAACCATTTAAAATGACATAAATGGGCTCTTTAACATTAGGTAATTCTATATTGTTCTTTTATAACTTATATTTATGTTCTATTTCCCCATAAAATGTAATACTTTTCATGTTTGAAAAACATCGATTACATCTTTATAGTAAAAGTATGCATGTGTTACAGTAAAATTAAAAAATATTTCCTGTAATGGTATGGCTCTATGTGTTAGAATTTTTCAGAACTGAGTAATTACAATTATCTTTAACCTGTAGCTGCTCGAAATGACACAATTACAAATTTTGATAATACATAAACATAAAAGGTAAAATTCTACTGGAAAGCCCTCTCTTGGTGAGATGGGTGGGGCTTCCCCACTAATTAATGCCTGTATCTGAATGATTATTTCTTACTGCCAGACAACCAGGGTTCACTTTCAATTTTATTTCTTCTTGTTTTTGTAGCTACAGTGCTGAGAAATATTACTCATCTAAATAGATGGTGATACTGATAGTTTTGTTAGGAGAATATTAATTCTTCAGTTTTGTGGACAAAAAATGTTGCCTGCCATTTCAGTGAAAGAAGAATGTTGCCTCTCATCCAGCCATCAGCTACTGCAGCTGCCCTCCATGGTGAGCTCTGAGAATTCAGGTTGGAGAAAAACAAGATACTGGCCCAGATAGTTAAGATACATATCAAATGAATAATTTCAATGAGTTCATACTCTGACGTCTTCCCATACAGACAGAAGCACTGAAATAATTGAGTTGCTTATTTTTTGTGATTAGCAGGGATGTTGTACTATATTTTTGCCTTTGTTTTCTGCCAGCAAAAACTCATATATCTCTTTGGAACAGTCCCTGGGAGCTGAAAGAGTGAATTCCTAGGCTATAGTCCTTAGTAACATCCTTGAATAAAACATAATTCTCAGCTTTTAGGTTTTTCATTTTTTTTCAGTTGACAGTTTCCTTCCGAATTATGTCAAAAATCCAGTCGTGTTTCTTCATCAGCTGAAGGTTCTATTAAGTCCACCACTAATTTTACTGAAAGCAAAGAACTGGAAACCATGTGACTTGCAAAAAAAAATTGTTATCCTGTCATTAGAGTGCTTCACTTTCTTCAGTGACTTTTTTGATAACTTTTTTTTTAGAACTGATAAGTACGATTTATAATTTTTTTCCTGAAACATGTATCAGTTTTTAATCATTGTTTTCTAGAAAACCTTTTTTGTTGTTGTCTTTTCAGGGCTGCACCAGTGGCATATAGAGGTTCCCAGGCTAAGGGTCCAATCGGAGCTGTAGCCGCCGGCCCAGGCCAGAGCCACAGCAATGCCAGATCCAAGCCACATCTGCAACCCACACCACAGCTCATGGCAACGCCCGATCGTTAACCCACTGAGCAAGGCCAGGGATCGAACCCGCAACCTCATGGTTCCTAGTACAGATTCGTTAACCGCTGCGCCACAACCAGAACTCCACTCGTGTTTGTTTTAATGGCCACACCTGTGGCATATGGCAGTTCTCAGGCTAGGGGTCAAATCAGAGCTACAGCTGCTAGCCTACCACAGACAGGGCAATGCGAGATCTAAGCCCGATCTAGGACCTACGCATAGCTTGGGGCAACTCAGGATCCTCAACCCACTGAGCAAGGCCAGGGATCAAACTGCATCTTCATGGATACTGGTCGGGTTCTTAATCCTCTGAGCCACAACAGGAATTCCCAGCGACTTTTAATTATACCGATCACTCTGAGGCATTTAGTAAGAGTTGAGACATTGAGATACTGTTTACTGCAATACATCTTTGGCATTACAATACTACTTTAAATATTTCTTAGTTGCAGCTGCAGATTTAGCTCAATTTATTGTAAATAATTATGCAAATTAATGCCAGTCTCTGTGTTAAACCAACTAACGAAATCAGACTTATCTTCAGTCAGAAAAATGTTCAAGTCAAATCAATGTGTTAGGCATTACTGTGATCACGTTTCACTTCTGAATTCCAAGACAAACATGGCACTGAGCTTTGATAGGAATGTGTCCCTAGAAAAAGCACTTTCACTCCAGGTATTTCTAAGCTAGCTAACCTTGCTTTACCCCACAGCACACTCTCTTGGGCAAAATGCTGCCTCTGACTTCGCTTGGGACGGAAAAGCTGAGATTTTTATTTATTTTTATTTTTTATTTTATTTTATTTTTTGTCTTTTTGCCTTATATGTAGAGCCGCACCCGCGGCATATGGAGGTTCCCAGGCTAGGGATCTAACAGGAGCTGTAGCTGCCGGCCTTCGGCACAGCCACAGCAACGCGGGATCCGAGCCGTGTCTGCATTGCTCACCACAGCTCACGGCAACGCCGGATCCTTAACCCACTGAGCAAGGCCAGGGATTGAACCCGCAACTTCATGGTTCTTAGTCGGATTCGCTAACCACTGAGCCACGAAGGGAACTCCAAGAGCTGAGATTTTTAAATGAAAATTCTCATTACTACCACTCACTAACATGCCCAAATTCAGAACAGCCTAATACAGGGCAAGATACTGCACTTAGAATGTCTAGTTCTGCTCTTAACTATCCTTTTAGTATTAAGATATCCCATGGATGTACAGACCACAGTCTGAGAGCACTAGTTCAGAGGAATGGTTTCTAGAGCCTGGGAAGCCGGCTCCTCTCTGGTTCTTCCCAGCTACCTCACGGTGGGATCGGTGGCCCACTCTGTCCATTCCTTCTTAGCCTCTAATACCAGTGGGCTGTTCCTGGCCGCGGAAAGTATGATGCAGGCTGCACCCAGAGAAGGCATGCCCCAGAACTGGGAAAAGTAATTGCCACTCAGGAGGTTAGAAAACACAGAGCTCAGCATCTCAGTCGGGCCCAGGAGGTAAACCGGAACCCTCGGCATAAATCCGGCGTGGACGGGAGGGGGAAGAATGTTGGTGCAACGCAGCCCAGAGGGTGCAGCGGGGGCGGAGGCCGGAACTCCGCGTCTGGGTGCCCGCCCTCTTGGGGCCGGAAGTGAGAAAGGCGGGGCTTATCTTGTTCCTGCAGGCCCTGGGCGGCCGTAGGGTGCGTCAGCATGGGGAGGAGTGTTCCTGTAACACTGCAGGCTGAGCGAAGGGAGTGGAATGGGCCCGGTGTTGGTATAGGGGCGTTCGGAAGGGACGGATATCGCTGTGACACTGCGGGGACGCTTTGAGGGGACGTGTGTCGGTGTGGCACCAGTGCACGCTGAAGGAGCCGGCGGAACCGGGTGGCCATGGGGTTGTGGGCGTCGCTGGATGCGATGTGGGAGATGCCTGCCGAGAAGAGTATCTTCGGGGCCGTGCTGCTCTTCTCCTGGACAGTGTATCTTTGGGAGACCTTCCTAGCACAGCGGCAGGTGAGCCTAGACAGGGCCCATCTGATCCGACACCCGGCCAGCCTCGATCTCGATGATTGCTGCGACCCGAGCACCAGCTTTGACATTCTGGGGCCCTACTGAGTCCCCTAACCTGGCCCGATGGCGGGGTTGGCCTGGAGAGGATCTTGATGCCTTAGGACGTTTTCCCGCAACGTAATCAGCAGACTCGGGCAGGTTAGGGCCTGATGAAAGGGAAGGCAGGACTGCCGGCTTATCAGGCTTCAGCTCTTGTAGGTGACCCACAGCTTCCTTAGGATTCTCTTGGCCCCAGGCAAACCTCCTTTATTTTTGGCAGCAACTCATAGGTCTTCACAAGGAAGATGCAAAAAAGTTTTGAATTACTGCTTCCCCTTGTCATCTGTGTCATGTTCAGATCAACCATAGGACTCTTTCTGAAAGTAAAAATTTCACAGTCCTTCCAAGGACTCTTTTTCCTTAAAAAAAAAAAAGTATGTTGTTTTTGCCCAGAGAACAATATTTTCTTGTTTTTCTTAAAAGCATCTTTATTATTTTTGTTCAAATAGTTTAAACAGTAAAGTAGATACTGGAAGTTACTTAATAACAGTTCCTAGCAAGATCATCATAATAAACAGTTTGATGGATTAGAGAGCTGAACTTTTTTTTCTTTTTACAGCCACACCTGTGGCATATGGACGTTGCCGAGCCAGGAGTTAAATTGAAGCAGCAGCTGAGGCCTGTACCACAGCCACACTGAATCCACAGCTTGTAGCAACAACAGATCCTTAGCTAACTGAACGAGCCCAGGGATCAAACCCACATGTGCAGGGACACTATGTTGGATTCTTAACTTGCTGAGTGACAATAGGAACTCTGAGAGCTGAACTTTTAAATAAGATAGATTTTAAGTAACCACTTTATTGCAGTCTTTCACTGCTGGTTTGCTTTACCTACGTTGTTCTATGTTGTCACTGAATTACATCAACCATGATGAATAGGAAAAGCTGTCTTTAACTGCTGAAACCTTTTTCTTTCTTTCTTTCTTTTTTGCCTTTTGTCATTTTAGGGCCGCATCCACGGCATGTGGAGGTTTCCAGGCTAGGGATCTAATCGGAGCTGTAACCACTGGCCCACGCCACAGCCACAGCAACGCAGGATCCAAGCCGCGTCTGCGACCTACACCACGGCTCATGGCAACGCCGGATCCTTAACCCACTGAGCAAGGGCAGGGATTGAACCCGCAACCTCATGGTTCCTAGTCGGATTCGTTAACCACTGCGCCACGAGGGGATCGCCTGAAACCTTTTTCTTAAGTATTACAGTCGTTTTTTCTCTGCAGTTTCTTCTCTCAGTTTATATTCTGTATGAATCTTTAAAAATTTTTAATTTCTCTGTATCTGTCAAAGCCTGGATTATATCTAAAGCTCTTTTTGTAGCCTAGGGATATTTGAAGAGGTGTTAATCTGTGTAGCACTAGGTTCCCTGACTAACTCTAAGGATAGCTTCATTAGTACAGAATCTTGTAAGCCTAGAGAAGAGCCTTTGCAGAAAGTAAATACACAGTATATAGTGTCCAAATTGAGGATGGGGTATTAAATACTTGTCTATTCTACTTTAATTATAAACCTAGTTATGGTCACTACTTTTTGATTATGTCTTTGCTCAGTGATGCTTTAATGTCTTTTATGAATGGTTTGGTAAGGTGCCCAACAATAAATAGAGAAGCCATTTATTATAAAACCATTGTAGAAGATGCTGTCCATTATATTGCTTGGTATGTATCCCCTGTATTATGTCCCATGGGCAGAAATTACTTTTTAGAATTTGGCATAATAAGAAAGTTTGTTTTTCTTGAAGACCTGACCTGTTTCTGTCATGCCTCAAACTTCCCTTAAATTTGGCTTTTAGGACCATATTTAATGACTAGCCACAATATCTGTTAATACTCATGGTCAGCATATTTACTTCTTTCTTCTGTCCATGGCTTTGTTTTCTGTGTTTTAGGATGTTTGTTTTACCTGGAATGAGTGGTTCTCTTTGTGATGCAGCAATTTTGATTTATGTATGCAAATCGAAGTGTGACAGTAGCCTTTTTTTTTTTTAGGGCCACACCCATGGCATATGGAAGTTCCCAGGCTAGAGGTTGAATTGGAGCTGCAGCTGTTGGTCGGTGTACCACGGTCACAACAATGCCACTGAGCAGGGCCAGGGATCGACCCTGCATCCTCATGGATGCTGGTTGGATTTGTTACCACTGAGCCACAGCAGGAACTCCTGACAGCCTTGGTTTTAATTTCAACTATTCAGCTGGTCTTGGTTTCCCTAGTTCTGCTTTTGTTTTTCTGCACTAGTTGTTTTAGTGGTCAACATACTTGATCAAATGCAGTATTTGTGTATATATAAAGCAAATTCAACAGGCTTAAGTGACAAATTAATGTTATTCGATTTGTGTTGAATGGTGTTATCACTATTTGATGTGTGATCATAAATGACTATTGTAATAAATAATGAGTTCGTTTGACTGTTTCCTTAAGGTGTTTTCTTCAAAATATTTCAGAGACGAATATATAAGACAACAACTCATGTACCACTGGAGTTAGGACAGATCATGGATTCAGAAACATTTGAGAAATCTCGACTCTATCAGCTGGATAAAAGTACTTTCAGCTTCTGGTCAGGACTCTATTCAGAGATTGAAGGCACTGTGAGTAATTTACTCATCGGAGAGACAGTCTGTCAAATTATTTAATACTTTGTAATGTCTATTTTCATTTCTGTATTTTTGTAATACAAAAGAGGGTACCACACCTGCAAATCCCGGAATACTTTCTCACCCTTTGTTATTGATAGTAATGCATGTGGAGCAAAAGAGACAGAAACATAATAACTCTCAATTGAAAACTGTGGAATATGGTAACTGTCAGCCTGAGGCCAGGTATGAAAAAGAACCTTAAGTTGTAAGCTGTTCTTATCTTAATCCCAACTTGTCTTCCTGTCTCTCTCTTTCTCTTTTTTTTTTTAAATAACCACACCTGAGGCATATGGAAGTTCCCGGGTCAGGGACTGAATCCGAGCCATAACTGTGATCTACACCACTGCTGTGGCAATGCCAGATCCTTTAACCCACCACTCCTGGCTGGGGAATCGAATCCATGCCTCTGCAGCAACCCAAGCCACTAAAGTCAGATTCTTTTTTTTTTTTTACCCAGCAAATAAATTTATTTTTTTATAATGATTTTTATTTTTTCCATTAGCCAGTTTATAGTATTCTGTCAATTTTATACTGCACAGCAAGGTGACCCAGTCACACATACATGTATACATTCTTTTTTCTCACATTATCATCCTCCATCACAAGTGAGCAGACATAGTTCCCAGTGCTATACAGCAGGATCCCATTGCTTATCCATTCCAGACGCAATAGTTTGTGTCTATTAACCCGAAGTTCCCAGTCCATCCCACTCCCTCCCCCTTGGCAACCACAAGTCTGTTCTCCATGTCCATGATTTTCTTTTCTGTGGAAAGATTCATTTGGGCCATATTTTAGATTCCAGATATAAGTGATATCATATGGTATTTGTCTTTCTCTTTCTTTTCTTTTTTCTTTTTCTTTTTTTCTTTTTTTTTAAGTCTTTTTGCCTTTTCTAGGGCTGCACTTGTGGCATATGGCGGTTCCCAGGCTAGGGGTCTAATCGGAGCAGTAGGCACTGACCTACGCCACAGCCACAGCAACGCGGGATCCAAGCTGTGTCTGCGACCTACACCACAGCTCATGGCAATGCCAGATCCTTAACCCACTGAGCAAGGCCAGGAATCGAACCCGCAACCTCATGGTCCCTAGTCGGATTCGTTAACCACTGAGCCTCGATGGGAACTCCTGTCTTTCTCTTTCTGACTTCACTTAGTATGAGAGTCTCTAGTTCCATCCATGTTGCTGCAAATGGCATTATTTTGTTCTTTTTTTATGGCTGAGTAGTATTCCACTGTGTATATATACCACATCTTCTTAATCTATTCATCTGTCGATGGACAGTTAGGTTGTTTCCATGCAGTCAGATTCTTAACCCATTGTACCACAGTGGGAACTCGCCTGCCTCTGTCTTAACTCTGCAACCTGTCATCCACATTGCAGCCAATGGAACCTTGAAGCACAGTTCTGATCACGTTTTTCTCCTGTGTATGAACTTTCACTGGTTTGCTGTCTCCCTCAGGGTAAAGTCCAAGTATCTTGACATGATTTTTTTTTTTTTTTGCCTTATCTAGGGCTGCACCCGTGACATATGGAGGTTCCCAGGCTAAGGGTCTAACAGGAGCTGTAGCTGCCAGCCTTTGCCATGGCCACAGCAACGTGGGATCCGAGCTGCGTCTGCAACCTACGCCACAGCTCATGGCAACACCAGATCCTTAACCCACTGAGCAAGGCCAGGGATTGAACCCACAACCTCATGGTTCCTAGTCAGATTCGTTAACCACTGAGCCACGATGGGAACTCCCAGATATCTTGACATGATTTATGAGATTCTTTTGATTTGGCCATTGCTTATTTGAGTCTCTTGTCTTTTTTTGTTTTTATGGCCATACCTGTGTCAAATGGAAGTTCCTGGGCTAGGGGTTGAATCAGAGCTATAGCTGATGCCTATGCTGCAGCCACAGGAACACCGGATGGAAGTTCCTGGGCTAGGGGTTGAATCAGAGCTGTAGCTGATGCCTATGCTGCAGCCACAGGAACACCGGCCCCATCTGTGACCTATGCTATAGCTTGGGGCAACGCCAGATCCTTAATCCACTTAGTGAGGTCAGGGATCAAACCCACATACTCACGGAAACTATGTCAGGTTCTTAACCCAATGAGCCACAATTGAAATTCTAGCCTCATCTTTTTATTCCTTCCCCCCAATTTTTTTTATATGGTTTCCTTTTGTTTTTTTGCTTTGGAAGGCCACACCCATGGCGTATGGTGGTTTCCAGGCTAGAGGTCGAATTGGAGCTGCAGCTGCTGGCCTATGCAGCAGCTGTAGCATCGCCAGATCCAAGCCACGTCTGCGACCTACACCACAGCTCACAGCAACGCTGGATCCTTAACCCACTGAGCGAGGCCAGGGATCGAACCTGCAACCTCATGGTTCGTAGTCAGATTCATTTCTGCTGCACCACGACAGGAACTTCCTTCCTTCCCCCAAAATCTTTGCACTTTTTTTTTTTTTTTTTTTGGCCATGCGCGTGGAAGTTCCTGAACCAGGATCAAACACATGCCATGGCAGCAGCCTGAGCCACAGTAGTGACAACATCAGATTCTTAACCCACTGAGCCACAAGGGAGCTCCTCTTTCCATTTCTTTATTGTCCATCTCAGACCCAGCTTGGTTTCTTATGATGCTGAGTCTTTTCATATGCTCTTATCTCTGTATGGGGCATTCTTCTGCTCCCCCTTCATCTCTACTCACTGGGGCCTGATTAATTCCCACTCTTCCATTAGGATTCAGCTGAGGCATCTCTTCTAAGAAACCGTTTGAAACTTCCCCATCCCTCAAGTCTGGATAAAGTAGTGCTCTGTTATTATTCCTACCAGAGTACTTACCACGTTGTATTGAATTTGCTTGTTTAGCTGACAGACTGGTAGTTCTAAGAGGTAGAGTACTTTAAGGTCTTGTTCATTATTTTCTACTTGGTACTTGACATGTAATAGGCATATAATTCACATTTATTGAATTAAATAATGAGTGGTAGATAATTTTTACTTAGTAAAACAGGGCCAGTCTTCCCCAATGCTAAAAGAAGAGAGGCTATGAAGTACAGAGCCGTGTTTCTCAGTCTTCTTTTGTTGATCTCCCCTGGCCCATCACCCTGGCACCTTTGTAATCATTTTTTCTATTAGTGCCCCTCCGTGAATTTTACTACTATAGGCTGTATGTCTGTTCCGGTACTGTGTATGTATGTGTATATATACATATATGCACATACGTATGTACACACACACACACACACACACACACATACACAAACACATTTATTACACATAAAATAAGGAAGATTTTTTTCACATCCCCCCTGCAAAACCAGTTCTTGGTTTTACGCCCCTAATAAAAATCAAAAGTGCATGGTGTTGAGGTTAGGAGCCAATTCTGAACTCAGGTGGTTTGAGTTTGAATCTCAGGTCTACCATACCAGTTTATGAAAGCCTCTACACCATTGTTTTGTTCTTCGTATATGTCACATAACCACTGGTAGACATTCCAAAGTTCTATGGGCAATGTGGGTTCAACTTTGCACCTTTGAGACCCTCAAGGCCTCTTTCTCCTGCAAAGTAGTGTGTTTCAAAATAAGAAATCATCTCTTGTGGCAAATCATCTGTCAGCTCAAGAAAGCCATAAATAACATTGCTAACTGGAGGAAATACTAATTTCAACCAGTTGAAACCAAATTATCAAACCATAAACTGTCAACCAGTTATTTTACCTTTTGCAGCAAAATTGCCTTACAGCCATTTAGTTATGTGGTGAAACTGTTTGCGGCAACATAGTTAAAGCAGAGAAGCTTATGGTGAAAATACTGGACATGTGAAAATAATTGCGATTGGCTCTCATAATTCTTTGATCAGTTAAAGAGAAGAAACTGGTTGTTTGCAGCTTTGTTAATTGATTACTGAATTGTCTAGCTAGTCACAAAATTTGCACTGACAAATATGGAATAGTAAGGCTAGTGTGGGTAGAACCAAGCTACTAGGAACCTCTTCAGTTTCCTCAAGTTTATGGAAAATGACAAAGATTCTGGAAAAGATTTAATTTGACATTTTAGAAAAATTGATGAATGGTCTGAAAAAGAAAATTGCATTGCTAATAATTAGTCTTTTCATTATTGATTTTTTAATTATATTTTTATCTGTCTAAGCCAGGTTTAGTTACTGAGATATTGAAGATTACTATTAAAATTCAGTGCCTTCCAGCTAAGCCAGGAAACGTAGCATTATGGTGGATTATATTTGACTTTGTTTAATTTATCTGAAGCATTTCTTCTGGTAGACAAGGTCCAAGTAGGAAATCAGCCTTCAGATGGAAGTAGAGGTGGTGAATTTAGACACAGTTCTCTTTCTTCACTAATATTTGATTCTTGGAAGTTCTTTCACTCCCACAAGGCCATTATACAATGACAGGAAAAATACTTTCAGTCTCCTTGGTTGTCACTGGTAAACAGTTCTGGGAAAGATGGGTAGTAGTTTGGTTATTACAGTTGGTGACCATGGGAATGGCTCAGTTTGTTCTAAGAGATGACAAGCATAGGGAGGATCCATTTATAGAAGGAGAACTTTGAAATGTGCTGTGGCTCAAACTCAAAGCAGAACTGATGGGCTAATGCTGGGAACAGTACTAGTCATCATTATAATAATTGTACGGGTAGTGATTTTTCACTTCATATGTTTTGTTTTGTTTTGTTTTTTAGGGCCACACCTGTAGCATATGGAGGTTCCCAGGCTAGGGGTCCGATTGGAGCTACAGCTGCTGGTCTACACAACAGCCACAGCACCATCAGATCCTAGCCGTGTCTGCGACCTATACCACAGCTCACAGCAACACCAGGTCCTTAACCATCTGAGCCAGGCCAGGGATCAAACCTGCAACCTCATGGTTCTTAGATTTGTTTCTACTGAACCACGATGGGAACTCCTCATATATTGTTTTTATATTTATTGTTGTAAAATTTGTGTTGGAGTATAGTTGACTTACAATGTTGTATTAGTTTCAGATGTAGAGCAAAGTGAATCAGATATAATCAATTCTTTGTTCCCGTATAGGTTATTACAAACTATTGAGTAGATTTCCCTGAGCTGTACAGTAGGTTCTTGTTAATCATCTCTTTTAGGAGTTCCCATCGTGGAGCAGCAGTTAACGAATCTGACTAGGAACCACGAGGTTGCAGGTTCGATCCCTGGCCTTACTCAGTGGGTTAATGATCCAGCATTGCCGTGAGCTGTGGTGTAAGTCACAGACACGGCTCGGATCTGGCATTGCTGTGGCTGTGGTATAGGCTGTCAGCTGTAGTTCCGATTCATCCCCTAGCCTGGGAACCTCCGTATGCTGTGGGTGTGTCCCTAAAAAAAAAAAAAAACTCTTTTATACAGCAGTGTGTATACGTTATTCCCGTCCTCCCAGTTCCTCCCTTCCCCAACATGGATTGCTTTTGAAATCTGAGTTTGTTTCTGTTTTATAAATAAGTTCTTTTGTATCATTTTTACTAGATTCCACATAAAAGTGATAGCATGTTCTATTTGTCTTTGTCTGACTTACTTGCTCAGTGTGATATTGTTTTGTTTGATGTTTGCAGCAGTGCTCTAAGGTAGAGAGTATAGGCATTATTACTCTCTTTCTATGGATGAGAAGTGAAAGCTCAGGGAAATCAAATGGCTTGCCCATGTAATGGCCAGGTGACAAATGAGAGAACCGAATTCAAACTCTGTTCTTCTGAGTCTTTAAAATTACACTGAAGAAAGCATTCCTGAAACTCTAGGGACTGCAACATGAATGCGTTAAATTATTCCTTGGGGAATTAGTGAACTACATTTACTATTAGATTGGAAGCATTTTGTGTTACTTTGAAATCCTATTCTATTTGAAAACAAGTTCATTAATTACTATTTTGTGTTGATTAAAATTAATTGGTTTGCAAGCTTTGGTCACAAAGAACAAGTGCAAAGATTAATTTAGACTTTTTTTTTTTTTGCCACGATACCTGAGGGAACATAAGAGGCCCATGGGACCAATTACAGATACCATTGTTCACACAAATGTGACAGAGCACCCAGAGATAAAATGTCCCCCATTTCTGAGACAAACTTTCATGATATCTCATAGGTGTCAATCAAGAGCCCTCTTAAGAAATGGAATGTCTCGGGGGAATAGAATAGGGCAGAGTAGAAAAGTTCAAATTGTAGCTTCCTTGAGTTCTGCTTGTTTCTTAGCAGTTTAGTTTCTCTGAATCTCATTTTTTCTCCTCTTTAAGACGAGGAGTAAATAGATATTAAACCATATATCATATAGCTTGTGGCAGGGACTAAGCGAGTAAGATAATATAAATGAAGCAATTAGTGCAGTGCTCAACACATGGCAATTACTTAGTCATTGGGTTTTATGGAGCAAATTACTTTAATGTCTCTGAGTTTCATTTGCCTTACTTATAAAACAGAGATGACTGTGCTCCCTGCCCTGCTTTTCAAGACTTTGATGAAGTAATACATGTAGGAGCACGGGACTTGTTTTTGATGGCAGTACTAGTTCCTTTTACAGGAAATCCTGTCAATTTAGAGAAACTTTACTGTTCACGGTGTTTTGTTGTTCATTCCCCAAAGCGTGCTGAACACGGTTTGCAACAGCAGTTTCCAAATGCATTCATAAATGCATTTGAAGTTTATATTAAAGCTACCCCTTGATACTTAATTTAAAGCTGGACTTTTAATGATAGGTGTTTTAGCCTTTCCCCAGAAGCATTATAAATCCTTATTTCTGCATTATTTATTAGTATTGAGAATAGGATGAAAGAAATGTCGTCCCAAGTCAATTAGTTCAAGACAGGGAGCGTATACCATATACAGCAGTGCCAAAGCCTGTCCTTTGGGAAAACAGAGTTTATATCCAAGATTGAGTTCTTAAAGTAAAGTGGAAATAACTGGATATAGAGTTAAGGGGGCCTTTCAAAAAGCAGTTTATTAAAACAGTGATTTTCAAACTTTGGTGTATGTCACATTTAACTGGAGACTGTCAGGCCTCACTTCTGTTTTCTGATTCAGTAGTTCTAGGGTGGAGCCTGAGACTTTGCATTTCTAACACATTCCCAGATGCTGTTGCTTCTCTCCAGAGACCATTTTTGAGACTTGGGGTGTTTTATCAACCGTGCATACTGCTAAAAATATAAAAGATGAATAGCATAGTGTAAGACTGTGGGGAAACAAACACTCAGGTGCTGCTAATGGGAGTGTAATTTGGCATAAACACTTTAGAGAACAAGCTGGTAGTACTAAATGAAGTTAAAACTCACCATATATGGATCTAAAAAAATGTAGAGTACAAAATGCAAGTTGTAGAATGAGGTCATTTTTATATATTCTTAAAAAGCATATGTAAATCACTATATTATTTATAGATACATATGAAATATAAGATAGTACTCCAAACCATCAAAGCTACAAGGAACTGTGTCTGAACCAATGAGAATGTTGTGCTTCTGACCAAGGAGTGTGGTCATTGTGTTCCCAAGGCTTCACAGGTGAAGAAACAATACATTGACCCTTATGGGCAAAATGATTCCACAAGCTTGCATCTGTTGTGTGAAGTCGTGTTTCATAAGCATGTATTTTAAGGGCTACTCCCTCATTCATATGTCTTGTTGGTTTGGTGAATATTTGTGTTCACTTTATCTGCCCAAGACAAAGGGTAGTGCTGAGAAAAGGGCCTACTCCTATGAAACCCTGACTCCTACCTCAGGATTTACTTTTTTCTTACCCAGAGAAGGCTCAGATAACCCATTCTGTCCCCAGTTTGGTAAGTGAACATGACTCTCTACTTATTCTAATACTTTGTCCTGACTGGAAAGGGCTATTTCCTTTAAAGGAAGAGCCAGTTATAGAGCCATAAAGCCTGGCTCAGATTCTATTTCTGTCACTCACTGGCTTGGGATTTTAGACAAGTTGCTTAGCTTTTCTAAGCTTAGTTCCTGATTCTTTTTTTTTTTTTTTTTTTGTCTTTTGGCCTTTATCTACAGCCGCACCCACGGCATATGGAGGTTCCCAGGCTAGGGGTCTAACAGGAGCTGTAGATGCCAGCCTGCACCACAGCCACAGCAACGCGGGATCCGAGCCGCGTCTGCAACCTATACCACAGCTCACGGCAACGCCGGATCCTTAACCCACTGAGCAAGGCCAGGGATTGAACCCGCAACCTCATAGTTCTTAGTCGGATTCGTTAACCACTGAGCCATGACGGGAACTCCTAGTCCTGATTCTTAAAGCCTTTGTTGTGGTCTTTGGCAAAAGTTCTTTTTCTCTAAATAGCTTTATTGAGGTAAATTAATACACCATACAATTCATCCATATATGTACAGGCAGAAACCTTTTGACAGTCTAAACTTAGCATCTCATTTAGTTTCTATTTGTTTGAATGTGTATTTTCTCCTGAATAAGATAGGTCTCTCTCTCTTTTTTTTTATAACATACTGTCTGTCACATGGAGTTTCTAGTACTACTTAAATGTAACCAACATATGCTTTGTTTTATAGCTTATTCTTCTCTTTGGAGGAATCCCTTATCTCTGGAGACTCTCTGGGCGGTTCTGTGGCTATGCTGGCTTTGGACCAGAATATGAGGTATGTCATTCATTAGCATATATTTGGTGGTCTTTTTTTTTCCTTGGCCAGCTTTATATTAAAGTTATTTTTGGACTCCTACCATCATTAGGCTTTTCTGTCTACACAGTCCTTGTCCACCCATGCTGCGTTAGGATGAAGTTACTGTGGCAAATCCCAGAATATCAGTGGCTCGTCACAATAGTTTATTAATCACATAATAGCCCAGTATGAGAGTTTTGGGTGTCCAACAGGTGACATCCTTTTATGCTGCATGTGTGGCATATGGAAGTTCCCAGGCTAGGGGTCGAATTGGAGCTGCAGCTGCCAGTCGCAGCCACAGACATGCAGGACCCGAGCAGTGTCTGTGACCCATACCACAGCTCATGGCAATGCTGGATAATTAACCCACTGAGTGATGCCAGGGATTGAACCCTCATCATTACGGTTACTAGTCAGGTTTGTTGCTGCTGAGCCACAATGGCAACTCCTTTTTGTTGTTGTTGTTTTTTAAGGCCACATCTGCAGCATATGGAAGATCCCAGGCTAGGGACTGAATCACAGCTGCAGCTGCCAGCCTATACCACAGCCACAGCAAAGCCAGACCTGAGCCATGTCTGTGACTTAACACCGCAGTTGATGGCAACACGGGATTCCTGACCCACTGAGTGAGGCCAGGGATCAAACCTTTGTCCTCATGGATTCTAGTCGGGTTCATTTCCACTGTGCCACAACAGAACTCCAGAACTCCTATTTTTTTTGCTCTTTATCACTTTGACAAGAGTGTTAAGCTCTAAGGGGACAGAGATCTTACGTGTCTTCTTCAGTGCTGTCACTTGGGCCTTGAATAATACCGGTCACTTAGCAGGTTCTCCATAAATATTTGTTGAATGAATAAACCCAGTCTGTGTGTATATATAGATATACACACACATATACATATATACGATACTCTTTACCATAATGGGACATATGTTCTGAGACAGTTTTAAATTTAACAATGTTTTAGAGTTCTCTTCCTGTTCATTTATATAGATCTTTTGTTTGTTTGTTTGTTTTTGCCATGCCTGTGGCATGTGTAAGTTCCTGGGGCAGGGACTGAACCTGCACCACAGCAGTGACCCAAGCTACTGCAGTGATAATGTTGGATCCTTAATCCACTGAGCCACCAGGGAACTCTGAGATCTTTGTTTTCTTCGATGGCTGCATGGTACTGGCAGTCCTCACTCTGCACCGTTCTGATGTACAACACATATTTCAGTTACCGTGGTTTTGTTAAGTAACACCAGTCCCTCAACAATACAGTTCAAATTTCAGTTACCACAGAATGTTATGTGAATAGCTACATGAAATACAAACATCCCTGCTCACTCTTGAGTCCACAAATCACTCTGCAAAAAAACAAAACAAACCCCAATTTCTTCACTAAAAAGAAGAATTCTAGTGGTCTAGCGGTTAAGGACTCGGCGTTGTCAGTTCTGTGGCAGGTTTAATCCCTGGCCTCAGAGCTTCTGCGTGCTGTGGGTGTAGCCAGAAGAGAATTGCTTCTGTGTGCTGTGGGTATAGCCAGAAGAGAATTAGGTGGACCTCAACTTATTCTTAGGCATATGCACTGTGTCTTTTGGCAAGACTTTCTGCTCTCTAAACTACCAATAATTGGTCTCATAATCAGCATCCTTATCTTTGACAGTGAGGTTTGGCCCAGCTTTTTTCAGAAAGTAATGGACTTAATGACTCAGAATGCTCCAGAGTTCTGTTGCCACATTATGATTATGAGGTTGAGTGAGTAGGTTCATCTCAGACAAGAGGTGAACAGCCATTCAGGATGTTTTGGTCTGGATCACCACCCTCTTGTCGAAGGACTTTATAACATTCCGTGTCCTGGAGGCTTGAGATGTTCACCGTTAAGGCTAGAGCCCATATCTTGTTGCCTTTGATATGAGTCAAAACCTGTTCCTTCACTATCCAGTAGATCTTATTGCTAGGATTTTTTTCCTTTCTGAGTTAGAATTGGAGATTTTCTGAGAAAAGCTTCTGGAGGTTTGCATACTCTCCAGTTTCCCTGGTGTGGCTGTCATACTTTCTTTTCTCAGCAGGAATATTTTCCTTAACTCAATCACCTTTCTAAACTTTATTTATTTATTTGTCTTTTTGTCTTATCTAGGGCTGTACCCGTGGCATATGGAGGTTCCCAGGCTAGGGGTCTAACAGGAGTTGTAGCTGCCGGCCTGCACCACAGCCCCAGCATGCGGGATCCAAGCCACGTCTGTGACCTACACCACAGCTCACAGCAACGCCGGATCCTTAACCCACTGAGCAAGGCCAGGGATTGAACCTGCAACCTCGTGGTTCCTAGTCGAATTCGTTAGCCACTGAGTCACGATGGGATCTCCGACCTTTCTAAACTTTAGCTCAGGGTTTGACAGTTAGGAGTAGAAGGTCTTAGAGAAGACTACTAAAAAGTATTTTAGGGTTGGATTATAAGAATCTTTAAGAGCATAATGAGTTTGAAGTCTTATATCAGAGAGCCCTGGAGTTCCCGTTGTGGCTCAGTGGTTAACAAATCCGACTAGGAACCATGAGGTTGTGGGTTTGATCCCTGGCCTTGCTCAGTGATTAAGGATCCGGCTTTGCCGTGAGCTGTGGTGTAGGCTGCAGACGCGGCTCGGATCCCGTGTCACTGTGGCTGTGGTGAAGGCCGGCAACTACAGCTCCTGTTAGACCCCTAGACTGGGAACCTCCATATGCCATTGGTGCGGCCCTAGATAAGGCAAAAAGCCAAAAAAAAAAAAAAAAGAGAGAGAGAGAGAGAGCCCTTATAAGGATTCTTTTGTTGTTTGTTTTTCGTTTTTTTTTTCTGGCCATGTCCATGGCATATGAAAGTTTCCAGGCCAGGGATCGAACCCAAGCCACAGCAGCAACCCAAGCTACTGCAGTGACAATGCCAGATCCTTAACCCACTGCACCATAAGAGAACTCCAACAAGTCCTTTAAGTAGAGAAGTGGAGTTTTAGATTCATCTGGTGTGTATATAGGATGGGTTGGAAGGGGAGCGATTGATGGACTCAAGGTGTTTTAGTTTTATTTTTTAATTAAGATGATTATTTTTTTAGGGCCACACTCACGGCATATGGAAGTTCCCAGGCCAGGTGTTGAATCAGAGCTATAGCTGCCAGCCTGTACCACAGCAACGCTAAATCCGAGCCGTCTGTGACCTACACCACAACTTATGGCAACACCAGGTCCATAACTCGCTGAGCGAGCCCAGGGACCGAACCGGCATCCTCATGGATACTAGGCAGATTCATTTCCACTGTACCACAGCAGGAAATCCCTCAAGGTGTTTTAAATTAATTCAAGGCTATGGATGTAGATGATTTACATATTAGCGTGCAGAAGGAACTTACATTTATGGCATATATTGGTAAACTAAGAAGAATGGGGAGTGTTTCAGAAAACTAGATGAGCAAAGTCTAGATTTTCAAAAGGAGAAATGGATAGATTCTGTGCTGAATGCTAAACTCGATACCAATGCCTTATCACAGTTCTTTAATGAATTATTAAAGAGGAAATTTATGAACTTTTAAAAAAGGATGAGGAGTTCCCTTCGTGGCACAGTGGTTAACGAATCCAACTAGGAACCATGAGGTTGCGGGTTCGATCCCTGGCCTTGCTCAGTGGGTTAGTGATCCGGTGTTGCCGTGAGCTATGGTGTAGTTTGCAGACGGGGCTTGGATCTGGCATTGCTGTGGCTGTGGTGTAGGCTGGCAGCTGCAGCTCTGATTTGACTCCTGACCTGGGAACCTCTATATGCCGCAGGTGCGGCCCTAAAAAATAAATAAATAAATAAATAAATAAAATAAAAAAGGATGAGAGCCTAGTTGTAATCCCAGGGCGGCTTGTTAAGGGCACATGATAAAACATTTTACAGTTAATCTGAAAAACTAAAGACAGAGGAATAGCCAGAAAAATTCTGAATAAGTAAAATAATGAGTGGTAAATTTTACTTGTAGATATTAAAACATATCATAAATCCTTTTTTTTTGTCTTTTTGCCTTATCTAGGGCCGCACCCACGGCATATGGAGGTTTCCAGACTAGGGGTCTAACAGGAGCTGTAGCTGCCGGCCTTCACCACAGCCACAGCAAAGCGGGATCCGAGCTGCGTCTGCAACCTTCACCACAGCTCACGGCAAAGCCGGATCCTTAAGCCACTGAGCAAGGCCAGGGATCGAACACGTAACCTCATGGTTCTTAGTCGGATTCGTTAACCACTGAGCCACGAAGGGAACTCCGAGAAAAGCAGATTTTCAAACAATCTGTACAATATGGTTGTATTTTTGGAAGGTGGGATACTGATTCAGTAGTTTTGAGGAAGATCCTGGAATTTGTTTTGTTTGTTTTATTTTTTCATTTTTGGACACCCTATGGCATGTGGAGTTCCTGGGCCTGGGATCAGATCTGAGCTGCATTTGCAACCTATGCTGCAACTGCAACAGCACTGATCCTTTAACCCACTGTGCTAAGTACTGAACCTATATCTTGGTGCTGCAGAGATGCTGTTGAAACCATTGTACTATAAAAGGAATGCCTGGGAATCTGTGTTTTAAAAATTTCTCATTTTCTGTTTGAGGACAAATGCTGGAATAAACTACCCTGTATGTTGTAGCTGGACAAATCTCTTTTCTTCCTCTTTCCTTCTCCCTCTTCCTATGTTTAGAAATAGTGGCTATATCTAAACTACCAGGTCAGATACGCTTTGGTGGTGAATTCACACTTAAAATAATTCCGTTTTACATTGAAGGGCAAGAGGGAGAGTGATAGTGTGTTGGGTGCCTCATTTCCCTTTCCCCCTCCCCACATATAGCCCTTGTCCACCACTATTATAGAACATTTGTAAAGAAAAATGAGGAATTTTTTGGCTTTTGATCTCCTAAAGGCCTATTGTAAAGGCAATTAAAATAATTTATTTTTATTGTTTAATTTTTTACAGCCACACCTGTGGCATATGGGAGTCCCGAGGCTAGGAGTCGAATTGGAGCTACAGCTGCTAGCCTACGCCACAGCCGCAGGCAGGCCAGATCTGAGTTGCGTCTGCAGCCTACACCACAGCTCACAGCAATGCCAGATCCTTTAACCCACTGAGTAAGGCCAGGTATCAAACCCGCATCCTCGTGGATACTAGTCGATTTTTAAGCCAGTGAGCCACAACAGAAACTCCAGTTAAAGTACTCTTGAGGGTAATTTTCTGTATTGATTCCGGCTCCATGAAAACGTTAGCACACTGCCCCACCTGCCCTGGCCCACTTTTTTTGGTGCTTGGTTAGGTTTCTCTGCCTGGTTCCAACTAGACCCATCATCCTGTCATCTTCCACATTTAGGGTGCTTTGCCTTTGTCCTTGGCTTTTGCAAACCGTGTGGAATTTTTCCTTGACTCTTCTCTCTTGTCCCACTTATTTATCTCTGTCTTCAGAGTGGCATTCCAAGTCTCATCAGCAGTGTAAGCCTTCCTTGAATGCACCAGCATATGGCTGTCTCTCATCTTTAAGCTCTTATATAACCGTTTTGTCCATATGACTTCAGTTAACTTTCACAGAGTGCCCATGTAATAAAAGAGGAAGTGTGTTATTGGCCTCGTGATCTTGCAAGTAAACTGAGTGTAGAGGTGATGTTTCAGACCTTGTATTACCCATAGAATCAAGCACATTGCTTAAGTTATAGTAAGTACTCAGCAAATACTCAGTGATTTGTTCCCTAATAATTCATTTGAAGAATGAATTAATATTACACTATAAAAACTGCCTTTTTTTTCTCTTGTGTTTAGATCACTCAGTCCTTGGTGTTTTTGCTGTTGGCTACACTTTTCAGTGCATTGACTGGTTTGCCATGGAGTCTTTATAATACTTTTGTGATAGAAGAAAAACATGGTTTCAATCAACAGGTAAAATAGAGTGTGCAAATGTTTTCTTTTAAATGCAAAGACCTTTTGTGCTTTTGTCCTCTACGAGTAATAATTAAAACATAATTTGCTATTTTAGAGCATGAGGTAATCAAGAAACTGAAGATATGGCAAAGATCATAATTTAAAGTCTTGCCATAACCTCTTCTAGCACTAATGTCCAGTGTTCTTCACCTATTAACATTTAAATGAGTGTATTTTAAACTTTGAAACGCAAGGCATTTATTTATTGTTGTTTACTTATTGTCTTAGGCTACCAGTTGTCATATAGTCTCACTGCCTTTTAATTTTAAAAATTGCTTTAATAATGTATCCTTTCTATTTATTTAGTCTTTTTTTTTGGCTTTTTAGGGCCGCACCCATGGCATATGGAGGTTCCCAGGCTAGGGGTCCATTCAGAGCTGTAGCCGCCACAGCCGCAGCAACTCAGGATCCGAGCCAAGTCTCTGACCTATACCACAACTCATGGCAATGTCAGATCCTTAACCCACTGAGCGAAGCCAAGGATTGAGCCCACATCCTCATGGATGTAGTTGTGTTTGTTAACTGCTGAGCTACGATCGGAACTCCTGTTTGTTATTTTAAAAGCAGCTTCTCATGATGAGACCTTTTCTTTTTTTCAGACTTTGGGGTTCTTCATGAAAGATGCAATCAAGAAATTTATTGTGACTCAGTGCATTTTATTACCTGTGTCTTCACTTCTACTTTACATTATTAAAATTGGGGGTGACTATTTTTTTATTTATGCCTGGCTGTTCACGTTAGCTGTATCTCTGGTAAGTGAAATTTTTGTTTCAGTTTTCTTTTGTAAAATGTTCCTTGGTGAGATAATTGTGATTTAACCCTTATTAGCATCTAAATAGTTCTTGAGAAGCGAAAGCAATATAAATAGGTGTTCATATACATTCCCCTTTTGTTTTCTGCTCTTAAGTGTGGAAATAGGAAAGTTGGCTCTGACCATAGATTTTCTTCTTCTTCTTCCTTTTTTTATTCTTTTAGGTCCGCACCCATGGCATATGGAGGTTCCCAGGCTAGGGGTCTAATCAGAGATACAACTGCCGGCCTACACCACAGCCACAGCCACGCAGGATCTGAGCCGCATCTGCGACCTACACCACAGCTCACGGCAATGCTTGGTCCTTAACCCACTGAGTGAGGCCAGCAATCGAACCCACAACCTCAAGGTTCCTAGTCAGATTTGTTTCTGCTGTGCCACGACGGGAACTCCTAGATTTTCTTCTTATACTGACTCTTACAGATCCTAGAACCTAGTTGTTACTTTTTTTTTTTTTGCCTCACCCGCAGCATATGTAAGTCCCTGGGTCAAAGGTCGAATAATCCCAGCATCAGCTATGACCTGTGCTACAGCTGCAGCAATGCCAGATGCTTAACCTTCTGCGCCATAGCAGAAACTCCAGTACTTTTATTTTATTTTATTTATTTTTTATTTATTTTTTTGCCTTTTTGCCATATCTAGGGCCACACTCGCGGCATATGGAGGTTCCCAGGCTAGGGGTCTAATCAGAGCTGCAGGTGCTGGCCTACACCACAGCCACAGCAAGGCGGGATCTGAGCCGCATCTGCAACCTACACCACAGCTCATGGCAACGCTGGATCCTTAACCCACGGAGCAAGACCAAGGATCGAACCTGCAACCTTATGGTTCCTAGTCAGATTCGTTAACCACTGAGCCACAATGGGAACTCCTCCAGTACTTTTAATGATCCAGTTGTCAGGCAGTTTGGGCTGTGCATTTGTGAGCTGCCACCAGAATAATGACTAAGTTCGACAATTTGATGACTTGGTTGAGCAATAGTGCCTAAAAATGTGGATGTTTTGAACAAGGAATAGATGGGAGTGCCCGTTGTGGCTCAGCGGAAACGAATCTGACTAGCATCTGTGAGGACACAGGTTCGATCCCTGGCCTTGCTCAGTAGGTTAAGGATATGGCGTTGCTGTGAGCTGTGGTGTAGGCCAGCAGCTACAGCTCCGATTGGACCCCTAGCCTAGGAACCTCCATATGCCGCAGGTGCGGCCCTAAAAAAAACAAAAACAAAAAAGAAAGAATAGATGTAAGAGCGACAAGAAAAAGAAAGCATAAATCGTAAAGTATCTGCTCTCTTCTGCCCTCCTTCCCCTGCCTTTCCCTTCCTCCTTTCTCTTTTCTCACTCTACCCTTTCTTCTCTGTGCCTTGCCCTGTCTTCCTCCCTTCCCTTCTCCCTGTCTCTTCCCTTTGCTCCTCTACTGCCCAGTCCTCTTCCCTCTCTTCCTTCTCCCTCCTTTTTCCTCTCCCCTCCCCCATTGTCCCTTCCTCACATCTTCTTCTTTTTTTTTTTATCTTTTGTCATTTTAGGGCCGTGCCTGCAGCATGTGGACGTTCCCAGGCAAGGGGTCTAATCTGAGCTACAGTTGCTGGCCCGCACCACAGCCACAGCAACGCGGGATCTGAGCCACGTCTGCAACCTGCACCACAGCTCACGGCAACACCAGGTCCGTAACCCACTGAGCAAGGCCAGGGATCGAACCTGCAACCTCATGGTTCCTAGTCTCATTCGTTTCCGCTGCGCCACGAGGGGAACTGCCATCCTCACATCTTCTTTTCCTCTTCTTTTTCCCATATTCTGAAGTGCTTCACAACACAATCTGAAAGGTATGTAAGCAGTCCCCAGCAAATACCACCTCTCAGCTCTTCAACTGATGAATTTCATTTAGTCTGAATTACTATGATGCTTATTGCTTCACTTGCCATTGGTAGGATCATGCCTGGAAAATGGATTTACAAATATATGTTGCATGGCAAATTGAAGTGAGAGGAGAGCAAAGGAAATGCTCCCAAAATGCTTAAGGGAGTGTTGTTTCAACCACTGTGTACAGTTGTGAACTGTAGATCATTAATGTTAGCAAATAAACCAAATAACAGGGAGAACCCATTGTGGCTTCCAACCTGACTAGGATCCACAAGGACTCGGATTTGATCCCTGGCCTCGCTCAGTGAGTTAAGGAGCCAGCGTTGCTGTGAGCTATGGTGTAGGTCGCAGACATGGCTCGTATCTGGTTTTGCTGAGGCTGTGGTATAGGCCGGCAGCTGCAGCTCAGATTCAACCCCTAGCCTGGGAACTTCCATAGGCTGCGGATGCAGCCCTAAAAAAGACCAGAAACAAACAGGTAGCTGCACACAGTTAAGCTCTAGTGATTTTTTTTCTTTTTTCTTTTGTCTTTTTTTTTTTGTCTTTTTGCCTTATCTAGAGCTGCACCCGCAGCATATGGAGGTTCCCAGGTTAGAGGTCTAACAGGAGCTGTAGCTGCTGGCCTTCGCCGCAGCCACAGCAATGCGGGACCTGAGCCGCGTCTGCAACCTACACCACAGCTCACAGCAACGCCAGATCCTTAACCCACTGAGCAAGGCCAGGGATCGAACCCGCAACCTCATCGTTCCTAGTTGTATTCGTTAACCACTGAGCCACGACGGGAACTCCCTCTTTTGTCTTTTCTTTTTTTCTTTTAAATTAGAACATATGAATCATAGGAAATTATTTTTTTATTATTTTTTTTAACTTAATGAATTTTATTTCAATTATAGGTGTACATCTTTTGTCTTTTCTAGGGCCGCACCCGTGGCATATGGAGATTCCCAGGCTAGGGGTCTAATTGGAGCTGTAGCCACCTGCCTACACCACAGCCACAGCAACGCGGGATCCGAGCCACATCTGCGACCTACACCACAGCTCACGGCAATGCTGGATCCTTAACCCACTGAGCAAGACCAGGGATTGAACCTGCAACTTCATGGTTCCTAATCGGATTCGTTAACCACTGCACCATGACGCAAACTCCTAGTGATTATTTTTTTTGGGAAATACTTCAAGTCTATCATGATTACCCTGAAAGGCAGAATTCTAAGTTAACGATAAGCTTATGAAGTATCAGAAATCCTCACAATAGTTTTGAATGTACCAAATGGCTTTTTCAATTATTACCATCTAGAGACTTTTTTTTTTGGTTTTTAGGGCCTCACTTGCGGCATATGGAGGTTCCCAGGGTTCAGAGCTAAAGCCACTGGCCTACGCCACAGCCACAGCGATGCTGAATCTGAGCCATGTCTGTGATCTACACCACAGCTCACAGCAGCGCTGGATCCTTAACTCACTGAGTGAGACCAGGAATTGAACCCGCAGCCTCATGGTTACTAGTCAGATTTGTTCCACTGTGCCAGAGTGGGAACTCCCTTGACTACTCATTTTGATTTATTAATTCATCAAACAGATATTGAATGCTTACGATCTGGTACTATTTGAACAAATAAGATTAAGGTCCTTGTTCTTGGGGCTAAGATCACATAACTGTTTTAATATTGAATCTGTATAATGAGTAGGGTTTTTTGTTTTTTTGTTTTTGCCACAACTGTCACGTGTGAAAGTTCCTGGGCCAGGAGTCCAACCCACACCACAGCAGTGACTCAAGCTGTTGCAGTAGCAATGTGGATCCTTAACCCCCTGTGCCACAAGAGAACTCCCTGGGGTTTTTGTTGTTGTTTTGGGGGGTTACGAGTAGTTTCTCTTTAAGAACATATTCATAAGTAGTTCTCACATTTGCTTTTCAGGTGCTTGTCACCATCTATGCTGATTACATTGCTCCTTTATTTGACAAATTCACACCTCTGCCTGAGGGAAAGCTTAAACAAGAAATTGAAATCATGGCCAAGAGTATTGACTTCCCTTTGACTAAGGTGTATGTTGTTGAAGGTAAGGCTCCCTGGGGTAAGAAGCTTTTATTTGAGTGATTTGTTTTATTTGAGTACTTTTATTCTTAAAACTTTAATGAAAGAGTTCAAATCGGTTGGTTTTGAGGTTTTTGTTTGTTTTTTGTTGTATAAAGGTTAGGATTTTACATTTTGGCTTTTTAAGATTTATAAGAACTAATGACATAGTCCAGGGATAGAAACTGGTGGCCTGATGCCAAATCCTGCTCTTGTCTGCAGCTGTGTTTTGTTGGCTTTACAGTATTGTTTTAAATTCTGGGCCAAGGCTTTTATCACTCCCTGTTACGTCATGGTACTAGATTGATTTATTCACTCTGTTACCTGCCTGGCTGCTTGAGGTAATTGAGCTAGGCTCTTGCTTAATCAGATTCCATTTGACACTGGTTTGGGGACTGAAAAACAGAACCAATGTTATTGGCTTTTTCTTCCCCAAGAAAACTTACCATGTACAGCAGGATGCTGATTTCACTTGCAGATAACCCAGGATGTAGTAACACTACATACTTCAGGTAGGTTATACTCTGCTTTTCTGATAATTGCTTTTGAGAGTTAGGCTACATAATACTACTATAGTCTCAAGGAAGCCTACAAAGATACAGAGGAAAACTGTGTGGTACCATGACTTTCTGAATCTCTAAATTAAAATCCATGTAGATGAATGAGGCTAGTTCTGCCTCTGCCATTTAGCAACTGTGGAATCTTGGACAAGTCACTTTGCCCTTCTGATTTTCAGTTTTGCCTCCTCTAAACTATAGTCTGGCAGACATTTTCTGTAAAGGGCTAGACAATAAGTATTTTAGGGTTTGCTGGTCACATGGTCGCTGTTGCAGCTATTCAACTCTGCCGTGGCAGTACGAAGACAGCCGTAGATATAGATAAACAAACGAGCATGGCTGGGTCCTAATACATCTTTATTTATAAAAATAAGTGGCAGGTTTGATTTGACCTGCCAGCCATAATTTGCCTTTCCCACCTCTAAAACAAAAAAATCACCACTGAGAAGCAGCTTTAGTGGATGAAAAAGTAGAAACTGAGAAGTAGTTGCAGGGTCAGGGGAGAAAAGAGATGGTCACAACTGGAGATAATGAATTAATAGCAACTAGAAGAGTACAGAAATCTCAGACATTTGGGGGCCAACTCACGGCACAATTGGAATATGTCTGTGGGGAAATGGTAGAAAAATAAGCCGATTCATACTACTACTTCAGCCTCTGAGATTACTACATTTTTAATTAATATTAAACTAGTAGCATATGATCAGTACAGGAGAACATTCTCTGAGGGACTTTTACTGAAGGGGCACCCTAAGTAGCTGATCACTTAAGTTGTAAACAGGTAATGTGAAGGCCAATGCTATGACAGTAGAGGTAAGAGAGAAGATATGTGATAAATACCATCAGTGCTATAAATTTTTAGGCGAAGTAGTCAGGGAACAACACTTTATGGAGGGCTAAAACACAAGCTGAGACTATAGAAAAATCAAGATTTGAGTAGGTAGAGGGTAGCATTTGTGAGGTCAGGCTGTGGAGCCAGTAGGCTTGGGTTTAAGTTCTGGTTCTATCACAAATGACCTGTGTGACTTTGGGCTACTCACCTCTGCGAAAGAGAAGTTACTCTTCTGTAATGTTTATTTTTGTTGTTAATAATGGTAACAGTCCTTGGAAATATTTTGAGGAATGAATGTTGCTACTAACAGTAATAACACACATTATGGATTTGTAAATTGAAAGGGAAAAAGCAGTTGAAAAGCCGGGAGTTCTCCTCTCAAAAAATCTCATTTGGCAAGTACTGAGCAGAGAGTTACACTAGTGTGAAGTGATGAAGAATGTCTGAGTAGATACTTTAGATTAGGTCATCAGACAAGACCTTTCTGAGCAAATGAATTTAAGCTGAGATCTGAAGGAAGGAGCCATCCATGCTGAGATCAGTGGGGAGACCTTCCAGAACTTGGTATCTTCAAGAAACAGAAAGAAGTCCAGTGCGGCTACCACGTAGCAGGAAAGTGTTATGACATGAACTCTGAGACGTAGACAAGAGTCAGACCACAGAGACCTTTGTAAATCAGGGTAAGGAACCTGGATTTTAAGTCCTGGGGGGAAAGCTGTTAAAGGTTTTAGGCAGGAAAGTGATATGGCCTGGTTTGTACTTTATTTTATTTTTTGTCTTTTTGGTAATAGTGACTTGATAAAACAGAAATGGGGGATATTTGAATTTATCCCCTTCTCTTTCTTTTTTTTCCCCTTTTTTTAGGGCCACACCCACGGCATGTGGAGGTTCCCAAGCTAAGGGTCGAATCAGAGCTGTAGCCACTGGCCTATGCCACTGCCACAGCAACGCCAGACCCGAGTTGTATCTGCAACCTATACCACAGCTCACGGAAATGCCAGATCCTTAACCCACTAGCGATACTAGTCAGATTTGTTTCCACTGAGCTGTGATGGGAACTCCTGGTTTGTACTTTCAACCTATCTTGGGTGGCTATGCAGAGAATAGATGGTAGGGGAGGCAAGAGGAGAAGCAGGGAAAGCAGTTAGGAGGCCCGGGCAGTTCAGGAAGAGATTCTATGATGGGGTTTAGATTAGGGTGTAGTAATTGGTGGAGGGAAGTGGATGTATTTGGGATGTGTTTTAGAGGTATAGTTGATGGAATTTGCTAATAGATGACACGTAAATGAATAAGGGGGAAAAGGACATTGAAGGTAACGACCAAGATTTTTGGACTAAGCAATTGGATAAATGGTGAGTTACTGAGATGGAAAAAAAATGAGAGAAGAGCAGGTTTGTGAGGGTTTAAGTTCTGTTGGGTGTGTTATCTTTTGAGATACCTATTGAACTAGAACACTGAAGTTCTACAAGCAATAATTAGTGTACTTCAGTTGTACATCAGTCATAAAAACAACTGTGGGGCTGATTTAACCTGAAAAATTCTTTATTGAAACAATGTTTGGTAACTCACAAAATCACCAGGAGAGTTAAGTTTACCAAACTTGGAAATTGGTCTCTCTGTTGGGAGACTGGGAACTCAGAATTACTCTGCACAACCAGTCTGGTGAGGATACTGCTGTTGGCTCCTGCTGTTGGGTTTAGCAGTTTGCACCCTTAACATCCCCTCCACTAGCACCTGCAGAATTAATTCCTCACTGCTTTGCTCCTTTGTGTAATTAGCTAACCATTCACAGTCCCCAGTGGGTGCTAGCTGCCAGGAGTGCTGGGGAAGCAGGTATCTAGCTTTTAGATTTTTCAGGTGAGAAGCAGTCTCTCATAAGACTTGCATGTCACAAAATTCCTTAAACTCTGCAAGGGGATTCTAATCCTGGTCAGGGAAGAACTACACCTGAGAGTATAAACAACAAGTATGTATTGTAGACCTCCATACGGAGATGTAGGCGTGTCAGATAGGCAACGGATATAGAAATCTGGAGCTCTAGGGAGAGATCAGGGCTAGAAATAGTGATATGGAAATATCTGGCATGTGTTTAATGCCATTGATGAGGGCATTAGAGAAGGGGGGTCAGGTCAGAGTCAGCAGAGAAGGAAGAGCCAGCAAAGGAGGTGAGACCGTTGAGGTAGGAAGAAAACCAGAAGAAGATGGTGTTTCTTTTGAGACAGGAGAAGAAAGTGTTTCAGGGAGGTAGTGGTCAACCATATCTAATACAGCTGAGAGGCTGATACAATTGCATAAACATTTCAGTTTTCAGAGTTCGCAAATACCTCATACCTCAGGTGCCATCATTAATCCATTCAGTAAACAAGCATTAGTGAACAAATAACTATATGCCAGGCACAGTGTTACAGAAAGCTTATGGTCTAGTGCAGGGACTCTTACACTTCAAGAATTCCCTGGAGAGTTTGTTAAAAGAGCTTCCTCTACTCCATTCCCAGACATTCTGTCTTATTGGATGTTTCTAGTATTTACATTTAACAGGTGCCTATAGGTGATTTTGGTGTAGGTATTCCTTGGGAGACACTTTGAGATACTTAAACCGGTGGGAGATACTAAGACATTAATTTTGTTTTATTTATCTGCCTATTTCCACAGATAAGTTCAGGCAGCTTCTAAGAAATATTTTTAATTAATTAAAAAATTAGAATCAGAGAAGATAGAAATGAGATAAATAGAAGTGTAAGATCCAGATACAGGAGTTCCCTTCGTGGCTCAGTGGTTAACGAATCCGACTAAGAACCATGAGGTTGCGGGTTCGATCCCTGGCCTTGCTCACTGGGTTAAGGATCCGGCGTTGCCGTGAGCTGTGGTGTAGGTTGCAGACGCGGCTCAGATCCCGTGTTGCTGTGGCTGTGGCGAAGGCCGGCAGCTACAGCTCCTGTTAGACCCCTAGCCTGGGAACCTCCATATGCCGCGGGTGTGGCCCTAGATATGGCAAAAAGGCAAAAAAAAAAAAAAAAGATCCGGATACACAGCTTTCTAAATCCTAAGATCCTATATTATTGACAAAATTGGACCACATGTTTGACTCTTAACTTCCAGACAATCAAACCAAAACGCTGGGACCTCATATCATAAACAGGAAAATAAAGAAATTAAGAATGGGAGTTCCTGTCGTGGCACAGTGGAAACGAATCTGACTAGTGTCCATGAGGATGCAGGTTCAATCCCTGGCCTCGCTCAGTGGGTTAAGGATACGGCACTGCCGTGAGCTGTGGTGTAGGTCTCAGATGTGCCTCGGACCTGGCTTTGTTGCTGCTGTGGTGTAGACACCAGCAGCTACAGCTCAGATTAGACCCCTAGCCTGGGAACCTCCACATGCTGTGGGAGCGGCCCTAAAAAAAAATTGAAAGGAAGAAAGGGAGGGAGGGAGAGAGAAAGAAAGAAATTAAGAATGTTTCTTATATTTACACAGCTAATACATGGCAGAGCCAAGATTTGACCCTGAAGTCTATTCTTAACCACTAAACTTGCTGCACGTGATAGAACATAAAATATAAAGAAAAGTATAGAAAATAAAGAAAAATATAAAGAAGAATAAAAATCAGCCGTGGTTCAGCTACTGTTAGCCACTGTTAAAATTTTAAGTACATTTTTTCCAGTCTTTTTAAAGATAGCTTTAGTCTTTTCTAATTATAGAAATAAGTATACTAGTGTTAAAAGCCTTGAAAAGTATAAAGCGGGAACAAAAATCCATATTTCTAGAAGCCAGTAATAAATAATATTTTAATATATTTCTTAATATGCTTTTGTTTGTGCTTTTCTATTTACATGCACATTTTTTATGACTATATGGAACTTAATATACATGAAGTTTTATATCCTTTTCAGTATGTTGGTGAGCTTTTTCCTATCTTGTTAAAATTCTTCAGAAAGTATAATATTTTTCTGGCTGCTTAAAATTCCATTTCATAGCTTTACCATAATTTAATCATTCCACGACTGTTGGATATTAGGCTTTATTTGTTTACTTATTGGTATCAAGACTGCAGAAAAACAGACAGTCTCCACTGCTGGTGGTAGTTTATGTTGATATAATATTCTTCAGTGTTAAACAGTATGCAAATGTTAATGTCCTTTCCAGTAATTCAGTTTCTAGGTGTCTCTCCAAAGACCCCAGGCTTTTTAATTATTTTCCATGCTTTGAACTGTCTTTTCCTTAGGATCTAAACGCTCTTCCCACAGCAATGCTTATTTTTATGGCTTCTTCAAGAACAAGCGAATAGTTTTGTTTGACACTCTACTAGAAGAGTATTCTGTCCTAAACAAAGACATCCAGGAGGAGTCTGGCATGGAACCCCGCAGTGATGGAGAAGGGGACAGTGAAGAAATAAAAGCTAAAGTTAAAGTGAGTTCTTCTTTTCCTAAGAGACCCTGGCTTAGTTTTTATAAATAGTTCCTGTAACAGTTCAAAATAACATCAATTTCTATGTAGTGAGTGTTGAATTCAGGGAGACTATATCAAAAACACAGTGACCCCTTTATAATTCTGGTGTCTGGGAGAGATTATCGCTATTGTTATATGCTCACTACCATGCAAGCCTTCACAGAATGTACACATTAAAATTGCAAGCGTAAGGTAATTTTTTATGATCATAAGCTATCTTTAAAACAGGGACTTTATATATAATTCCTGATATATTTATGATCAAAGAATTCCCACAGGCAGGATAAAGAGGAGATGAACATCTCATTTTTAGGTTCATTGAGATGAGGTAGTTAATAGGCTTTAGCAATGAAGAGGCTTGAATTTGAATCCTGATTCTGTCATTTAGTAGCTGTGCATCCTTGGATATACTATGTAACTTGGTCAGTTTTCTTTTCTTTTCTTTTTTTTTAACCAAATATTTATGAAATGTAAACTCTGTGCTGAGATACTTTCCTTGGCACTAGGAATAAAAAAACAAAGAGGCAAACATTGCTGTCAAGGAATTTACAGTCAAAAGGGGAGAAAGTCATATAGTCTCAGCCCAGTATGATAATTTCTGCAGTGAAGCTATGTGTACTGGATGCAGTGAGAGTGTAAAGAGAAGACATTTCTCAAATCTGACTGGAGAGTCTGAGAAAGCTTTTTCTGAATCCGCTCATGGAGAAGGTCAGCTGATGTTGATTAGCAAAATCTATAAAGTATACCAAGACTAAATGAGGAAGGGTAGGTATTGGTAAGAAAACAATGCAACAGTCTCTAGTACTTGTCTGTATGATGGAATGTACCACTAGCTTTGATGTCATTCAGAGATACTTTGGGATATGTGTAACTCTGGGCAAGTGAGTTAAGCTCTCTAATCTTAGATTTCATAACTGAAAGACAGTGCCGGCATGCCGGGTTTCTTACCTTGGCCCTCTTCACACCTAGGACCGGATAATTTTTCGTGTGACGGCTATTGTGTACATCGTTGGATGTCCAGCAGCATCCCTGGCCAGTGTTAATCCCTCCTTTCCCACAAAAAAAGTCTCTTTTCATTCCGAGATGCCCCCAAGGGCAGGAGTGAGGGGGCAAGATCACTCCTAGTTGAAAAACACTAGGATGAAGATGCCTACCTGTTAGGGTTGTGAAGATTAAATGAAATAATATACGTGAAAGACCTTGTACTCTACATATTTAAAGTACCAGAAAATAACTGTTATCGTTGACCATCTGTTTTGACCTTGAGGAAATTGTCTAGAAGGGTGCATAGCCTGTTTTTATTTTTTATTTTTATTATTTTATTATTTGGCTTTTTAGGGGCTGCACCCACAGCATATGAAGGTTACCAGGCTAGGGGACAAATTGGAGCTATAGCCATTGGCCTACGCCACAGCCACAGCAATGTAGGATCTGAGCCGCATCTTTGATCTACACCATAGCTCATGGCAGTGCTGGATCCTTAACCCACTGAGCAAGGCCAGGGATCAAACCTGCAACTTCATGGTTACTAGTCAGATTCGTTTTCACTGTACCACAACAGGAGTGACTTTTTTTTTCTTGCTGTTGTTGTTTTGCCTGGCCTGTTTTAAGTATGTAGATGGAACAAAATTCTATGAAGGGGTTATTAAATAACATTGGTTGAGGGTTAACTCCTCTGATTTTTTTTTTTTTTTCAAGTGGGGTTATCCTGTCAGGATATTAGATTCAAAGTCACTTTGATCTGACCAAGAGTCACAGAATTTTAAGCCATATTATAGATAGGTATACCAAAGTCCAGAAAGGATAGCCAGGCAACAACACTGGGGAATGCTTCCATGTCTTGGCTATTGTGAATAGGGCTCACAATAGTGAACATAGGGGTGCATGCATCTTTTTGAATGAAAGTTTTGTCCGGATATACACCGAGGAGTGGGATTGGATCATATGGTAGTTCTATATGTAGTTTTCTGAGGTCAGATTACTTTATAGCCAAACTTGGGTATTAGATAGTGCTCTGCTGATTTTTAAGCAATTCAATGAAATCACTGGCTTTCAGTATCTGTGAAAACAATATTTTTTGGCTTAAATCTTTTTTTTTTGCTTTTTAGGGCCACACCCATGGCATATGGACGTTCCCAAACCAGGGGTCCAGTTGGAGCTACAGCTGCTGGCCCACATCACAGCCACAGCAATGCCAGATTGAGCCGCATCTGTGACCTACACCACAGCTCATGGAAACACTAGATCCTTAACCCGCTGAGCAAGGCCAGGGATCAAACTCGCAACCACATGGTTCCTAGTCAGATTCGTTTCTGCTGTGCCACAACAGGAACTCCTGGCTTAAATCTTAAAAGAGATTGGGTAGTCCTTTGAATTGTATTGAATGGAGACAGAGTTATTTTGCTGGCTTCTTGAAGAGCCTGCTTTATTTCATTGATAGCTACAAATATTTTAGCATCTATGTGTAAGTTACATAGTCCTACCCTATAGAACCTGTAGGTAGAGGAGACTAGATATGTGTACAAATAGCTCATAGTTTAAGGCAGAGGTTGTTAAATATCATGAGTGGCTGAAATAATGTGGCTTTTAGAAATTGAGAAATTAATACAGATTCTATGTTGTAAATCAACTATAATAATTTTTTTTTTTTACATTTTTATGGCTATACCTGCGGCATATGGAAGTTTTCAGGCTAGGGGTCCAATCAGAGCTGCAGCTGCCAGCCTACAACCTAGCTATAGCAATGCCAGATCCAAGCCTTGTCTGTGACCTACAGCACAGCTCATGGCAACACCACATCCTGAATCCACTGAGTGAGACCAGGGATCGAACCTGCATCCTCATGGATACTAGTCAGATTCTTAAACCACTGAGCTACAATGGGAACTCCCAATAAAAATAAAAAATAAGTTAATACGGATTCTAATGGTTATACAGTTTTCTTAAAAGAGAAGATATTTGAACTAGAAAGAATTTTGACTTTGACTTGGAGATGGGGCTTTTCAGGTTGAAGATACGGAATGAATGAAGCAATGAAGGCAAAAAAACTACACAATGGCTATTCTGAGAATAGTGAATAAATGTATTCTTGTAAATGGGGATAGAAAGGTAGGCCAGGACCAGTTTATAAAATATTTTTTACTGAAGACCAGTGGTTATTTTCAGTGGCCTGGAAAGTTTAGATTGATTTGGGTAGAGGTCATAGCTTGTTTCAAGAATTTAAAAAAAATTTTTTTTTTTTGCCTTTTTAGGGCTTCACCTATAGCCTATGGAAGTTCTAGGGTCGAGTTAGAGCTGTAGCTGCCGTCTACAGCCACAGCAACGCCAGATCCGAGCCATGTCTGTGACCTGTGCCGCAGCTCGCAGCAATGCCGGATACTTAACCAGCTGGGCAGGGCCAGGGATTGAACCCACATCCTCATGGATACTAACTGGGTTCATTACTGCTGAGCCACAATGGCAAATCTTAGGAAGTTTAAAATCTGATGGCAGTATATATGATAGAGCAAAGATTGGAGGCAAGAGAAACTTCTAGGGGCCTATTGCATCAAGATAACTAAGATAGACATTAATTAAGGGCCTACACTAGAGTAAGAGGTCAGAGTAAGTTTGGAGTCATAATAAAAGATGGATTTAAAGTACTTGGGTGTTTGTTATTAGCGAAGGAAAAAGTCAAAGATTGATGCAGAACTCATGTACATGCACTCATTTCCAGTGCGTGTACCGCAGGTGAGGTAATTTTAGGTAGTGTATCAAGATTTGAATGGCTATATGTGTATTAGTGTATATAAGGAAAAAAGATAAAGCGAGTACATCACGATTTAATGAACATTATCATTTAGGATATGCATAAGTTTAAAAAGTGAATTGAGGAGTTCTTTTGTGGCACAGTGGCTTGAAGATCTGACGTGGTCACTGCTGTGGTCCGCATTGGATTCCTGGCCCAGGAACTTCCGCATGCTGCAGGTGCGGCCCAAAATATTTTTTAAGTGAATTGATTAAAAAATATTAAGTAAATAATCACATAGAGTCCATAGGCGTGGCAGAAGTTTAGGAGACAGTTTATTCAGTACCTGCTACTGAACATCTACTATGTACTACACAGTGGGAGATGCACAATGGTTTTAAGTCTGGGTGATGTAGAGAGGATGAAGTGTTTCACTTTCAACAGATACTTAAAGAAAAAAACTAGGAGTTCCCATCATGGCACAGCAGAAACGAATCCGACTAGGAACCATGAGGTTGTGGGTTTGATCCCTGGCCTCGCTCAGAGGATCAAGGATCTGGTGTTGCCGTGAGCTGTGGTGTAGGTTGCAGACGCGGCTCTAATCTGGTGTTGCCGTGGCTGTGGCGTAGGCTGGTGGCTACAGCTCCAATTGGACCCTCTAGCCTGGAAACCTCCATATGCCGTGGGTTCGGCCCTAAAAAGATAAGCAAAAAAAAACCCCCCAAAAAACTGAAGTTATCTGAAATCCCCCCTCTTCGAGATAACTACTACAAACATTTTGATAAATATGTCCATTGGCTATTCACATTTAAAAAGATGTCTAAGAAACTTACTCTTTGCGGTTTTACCCTTCAGGAGATAGATTCAATAATTGGAACAATCTGTCTCAAAAGCAGTTGAAGTAAAAGGAAAAATTTAAATACATAAAGGCTATATACAAAAGTTGTCCTTTTATAGACGAAAGCAAGTATTTTCCCAGCAAGTGCTAGGGTCATGTGAAAGTCTTCCCAGTTGATAAGTATAATGGAAAGAGGGCAGGATCCAGAAATGTGGATTTGAGTTTTACCCACTACTTATTAGCCGGATGATCTTAAGAACTTTAACTTCTGGGTGTTTATCATCTCCAAAATGAAAATACTGCCTGTCCTGCCAGCTTGGTGTTGGGAGTATCAAATGAATCAATGTATGAATTTTATAAAAAGGAATGTGTTATATAGAAAAGTGAAAGATATATGGTACTTATTTTTGTTCTTGTATGTGAAATTAGCATGAGAAGAAAGAAAATCCAGTTTGTCTGAGAATCTACCACAAATCAAGTCTCCTTTTTGCAGAAAGTAACCTTTACTTAAGCTCTTTCATTCCATATCTGCGAATGTGAGCCCATGCAGTTCTGAAGAGCTTCCTGAACCCAACATCAAACCAAGAGGCAAGAGGCTACGTTATATAATAATAAGACCTGCTTGTTTTATAAAGGAATTCATAGTTCATATTGGGAAGCAGGTAACTAGTGAAAAATAGAAGCCTGAAGACTGTGTTACTTTATATAAAATAAGACTAATGATAGCTGCCTTGTAGTACTGGAGGATAGCAAACTGTATGTAAAATATCTAATAATACAATGTCTGGTACATAGGGCATTTAATGAGTGGGAACTGTTTTCATTATTATTAAACAAAGCAGCCTATTTTAGGAGTTCCCGTTGTGGCTCAGTGGTAATGAACCTGACTGGTGTCCATGAGGAGGTGGGTTTGATCACTGGCCTCTCACTTGGTGGGTTAAGGGTCCAGCGTCGCCATGAGCTGTGGTGTAGGTCATAGACTAGCTTGGATCTGGCGTTGCTGTGGCCGTGGCATAGGCTGGCAGCTGCAGCTCCATTTCAGCCCCTGTCCTGGGAACTTCCATATGCTAAGGTGTGGCCCTGAAAAAAAAAAAAAAACCTGCCTATTTTACTTATTATTAAAGCAGTAGATAAATTAGAAAACATGAATAATCCAACTAATCATAAACATCTTGCTATATTTCTTGTCTTTTTAAACTATCACTTTAAAAAAATCATTCTCTTCTTGGTGTATATATGGCTTTCCAGTTTTCTTCTGTTAAAAATGTTCTTGCGGAGTTCCCTTCATGGCTCAGTGGTTAATGAATCCCACTAAGAACCATGAAGTTGCGGGTTCGATCCCTGGCCTTGCTCACTGGGTTAAGGATCCGGCGTTGCCGTGAGCTGTGGTGAAGGTTGCAGATGCAGCTCGGATCCCGCGTTGCTGTGGCTGTGGCGAAGGCCGGCAGCTGCAGCTCCTGTTAGACCCCTAGCCTGGGAACCTCCATATGCTGCAGGTGCAGCTCTACATAAAGGCAAAAAGATAAAAAAAAAAATGTTCTTGCAATGAATATTTTTGTATGTACATCTTCAGTTGCATCTCTTAATTTCCCCCCCTTGGAATATATGTCTATTAATTGGTGCTTTGTTCGTTATTCCCTCTTAATCACCATTCCCTAAAGGTATAGGTACACGTGCCTCTTAGCCTTTTATGAAACTAGGCTAGTTATCTCTTTTTTTTCTTTCTCTACCAAATGTATTCTGACCTAAATTCTAATGTTTACAAGAAAAAAGAGATAATAAATGTCAGTGCTTTCTTGCCAGTCACTTTAATCTCTCTCTCTTTTTCATGCATCTACCCAGCCTCATTTTAAGTGATCATTTTCCTTAAAAATGAGGAATTGGTGAAGGGGTATAAAAGTGGTAGAATATCTAGATTCCAATGTCCTGCTGCCTGTGTTTCTGTTAGGTTGCATTTCTCTAAGGTGTATAAAACAAACTCAATTCCCCGTTTGTGTATTTTTTTGTGTATTTTCTTTTAAGTAGTTGGAGTTTATTTCAAAACCTTCAGCCTTCACTTTCTAGGATATATATTCTCTAATTATTTCAGGATAGATGTGTATCCAATAGATGAAACTTTTTTACTATTTTGTTAAATCTTTATTGATATTTTATTTGCTTGGTATTTCAGTTATTGATAATGGTATGTTAACATCTTTTATTATGATACATTTGTCAGCATTTCTTTACAAATCTGACAGTTTTGAATGAATATATTCTGAAGCGTAGTATTCGGTACATACAGATTTAGAATTATTTGTCCTGGCAAATTGAGCCTTTTATCATTGCGTTGTGACCTTCTTTAATAATACCTTTTGCCTTTAAGTTGATTTTATCTGATATTAAGACAATGACACTAGATTTCTTTTGGTTAATGTTTGCTAGATATCATTCTTTTACTTTTTAAAAATATTATTGAGGTGAAATTTACCATTATAACCACTTTAAAGTATACTTACTTAGTGGTTTTTAGTATATTCATAATGTACAACTATTACTATATCACATTCATTACTTTGAACCATACTGTTTTTATATGTTAGATGTCTTATATGTAGCATATAGATAGACTTTGTTGTTATGGTTTCTTTTAAATCCAAGCCAACACTACCTTTTTTTTTTTTTGACAAACTTTGTTCATTCATGTATATTGTGATTACCCATATTTGGAATTATTTCTACCATATTATCTTATGCCCTTTTTTCCTTCTTTTCATATCTCCACCCCCACCCCAAACATATACACATTCACAAATCCTTCTGCTTTATTTTTGTTTTTCATTTTTAAATTTTTTGGGTTTTTTTCTGCCTGCATTCACTGCACAAGGAAGTTCCTAGGCCAGGGATCAAGTCTCCACCACAGCAGGAACCCCATCCGGTGCAGTGACGATGCCAGATACTTAACCTGCTATACCGCAAGACTCCATATTACTATTCTTTTAATTGTTGCTGTTAAAAATTAATCATACCCACATAACCTAAAAATCTTAAAATATCTTCACAGCTTCCTGAACACTCCAGGGACCTTAAATAAGTACTTTGATCTAATTACCCTTTTCATAGTATATTTTACTTTTATCGTGTTTATTTTTACCCCTTTAACTAGAACTGTTATTATTTTATACAGTCATTATTTAAGTTTACCTATGTGCCGCCTTGTGTCTTTGCTTACCATTCCCTGTTTACCTCAGCCCTTCCTTTTAGAAATCACTTTGCTTCTTCCAAAAGTATATGCTTTAGAGACTTCTTTGGAAAATTCTGTCTTTGTTTTTATTTCACTCTCGTTCTTGGATATCAATTCAAGATTGACACCTGTTTTTCTTAGCCCTTTAAAGATACTGTTCTATTTTGTTCTGGTTTCCTTTGTTCCTGCTGAAAAAGTCTTCTCTGAACATATTGTCATTTCTTTTTAGTTCTTTCTGGTTGTTCTTAAGATTTCTCTTTGACTTGCATGTTATGCAAATACGAACTTCTTTATCCCGGTCCTGCTTGGGATATAATGTGGTTCCTAAATCTGAGGATTCATGATATTCCTGAAGTTTTAAAAATTCTTTGCTGTTATATCTTTGAGTATTGCTTCTTTCGCATTCTCTCCAGTCTGTCTTTCTGGAATTCCAACTAGATGAATGTTATACCATCTCATTCTGTCTCCCAAGGGTGCTAACCAACCTTTTATATTTGTCTCTTGGAGCTGCACTCTAGTTTTTCAGCTCTGCATTCCAGTTCATAAATTCTTTCTTTAGCTATGTTTAATCTGTTTTTTTAAACCAGTCCATTGTGTTAATGTTCCGTTTGGTTCTTTTTCAGATCAGTCATTTATGATACTCTTTTATTCCTTCTTCATGTTTTTAGTTCCCTTTTTTGTTTAAAATGTGCCTATTTTATACTCTCTGATAGTTCCATTTTCTGGGGTCTTTTTTTTTTTTTTTTTTAAGAGCTGTACCCATGGCATATGAAAGTTCCCAGGCTAGGGGTTGAATTGGAGCTACAGCTGCCAGCCTACACCACAGCCACACCAGTTCTGAGCCGTGTCTGCGATCTACACCACAGCTCACGGCAGTGCCGGATCCTTAACCCACTGAGCGGGGCTGGAGGTCGAACCCACATCCTCATGGATACTAGTTGGATTTGTTTCTGCTGAGCGATGAGAACTCCCCATTATCTGAGGTCTTAAGGAGCAAATGCTGCTCCTTATTGTTTCTACTAACTCTTACTGTGACTTTTTTTCTGAAGTATTTGGTAATTTTTATTGTGAGTTTATAGTAAATTAATGATCTTAATCTTTAGGAATCTTGAGAGGTCTAAATTTAGGGCACATTTCTTAATGGAGTCTGCATTTGTTTCTGTCAGTTGGCCCTAGTGCTACCAAGCCAGAGCACGCACTTTAATATCTCAGTATGTGTTTTTTTGGACCACGCAGATAATGATTTTGAATTTTAATAAGAGATTCTTTTTCCCTACTTTTGATGAGCTTGACATAATTGGGTTATTTCTCCAGCTTTCTTTTTTTTTTTTTAATAGCTCACCCTTTAACTCAGTATAGCCCTTCATGGATTTTTGCAAGGGAGTCAATTTCAACTCCTTACCTTTGATTTTTGCTTACTTTCAAATGAACTCAACTGTGTATTTAAAAGGATATTTATTTTACTTATTAAGCATTTTTAGATGTTTTTCAGAGTATATGTTGGGGAGTAAATGTGGATGTGCACATGTGAGAGTGTCTGTATAAGACTAAACTGTTCTTTGTGTCTTGGCAGTATTTAAATTGAGTCTGGAAAGTTTAAGCAGTGGGAATTTTATTTGGCTTTTTAAACATATTTTATTATTCATATGACCATCTACCATTTATTTATGTTTAGTTATCTTAAAAACAGTACTGTAATAATCTGCAAATAATTACATATCTGTTAACTAAAATTGTTTATTTTATTTGATAGGTTTTGAAAAATTTACATTTATAGTTGTGTAAAAGGTGAAAGCACAGGTCATTGGCATCAGACTACTTGGCTTCAAATCCCAGGTTTTCTATTTATTGGCTTTGTAGCCATAGGCAAATTAGTAAACTTCTCCATGCCTAGATTTTTTCTCATCTGTAAAAGGGTAGTAATAAGTGTATTTATCTCATATGGTGATTATGAAGTATAAATGAGATAATACAGTACTTAGCATGGAAAGCCTGGTACATAGTGTTTCATAAATGTTAGCAACTTTTTTGGGTTTTTTATTTTTTGGTTTTCTGGGTTACACCTGTGGCATATGGAAGTTCCCGGGCAAGGGGTTGAATCAGAGCTGCAGCTGTCGGCCTGTGCAACAGCAGCACCAGATCCAAGCTGCGTCTGTAATGTACACCACAGCTTACAGCAGCACTGGATCCTTAACCCACTGAGCGAGGCCAGGGATCAAACCTGCCTCCTCATGGATACTAGTTGGGTCTGTAACCTCCTCAGCTACAACAGAAACTCCCAGAAGTGTTAGCAACTTATTTTGTTGTTATTTTTATCTTTCTTGGCCTGTTCTTATGTGTTAAAGAAAAAAAAATGTCTGCATGTGTGTATATATACTTTTGTGCATATGTATATGTTTATATGTGTGTATTTCCATGTAAATACACGCATATTTATAATGTTGATTTGTGAGGCTATAATAAAATTAAATAAGAGTTCTAAAATATTTTATTTTTATTTTTTAATTGTTTTTTGCTTTTTAGGGCCACACTTACAGCATATGGAAGTTCTCAGACTAGGGGTCGAATTGGAGCTATAGCTGCCAGCCTTCACAACGGCCACAGCAACTAGGGATCCGAGCCACGTCTGAGACCTACACCGCAGCTCACAGCAATGCTGGATCCCCATACCCACTGAATGAGGCGAAGGATCGAACCCGCATCCTCATGAATACTAGTTGGATTCATTTCCTCTGCGCCACAGTGGGAACTCCTGAAAAATTTTAACATTAAATTTTAACAACAGAGTCCTTCTGTACAGCACAGGGAGTTACATCCAATCTCTTAGGCTAGACCATGGTGGAAAAGAATGTAAAGTAGAATGTATGTGTATATATATACACACACACACACATATATATATATATATATATATATATATGGCTGAGCCACTTTGCTGTGTAGCAGAAATTGGCACAAATATAAATCAACTATACCTTAATTAAAAAATTATAAATCTCCAAATTCATGTCTAAAAGTTTTTTACTGTATTAAAATAATAAAAACGTATTGTTCAAAAGTTCAGAGTACAAAAACATTTAATAAAATAAGCAGTTTCATGTTCCCTTCTCTATACTTCTCACCCCCAGCCAAGCCCCTCTCCCTACAGATTGTGCCTCTGTTAGCTTGTTCTGATATTTATGCATTTCATTGTTCTATGTAATAAATGTATGCTATTATCTATTGACACTGTCTATTGACTTTCAGTTATGGTAGATGAGGTTTCAGTTCTTGTCCTACATCTACTCTGCTCTGCTCCTCCCTTCCCTCAGTTCTTCCAGTTTTATCATGTTACAGTTGTTGGTTTGATCAATATCAAAACATTATTGTAAACCTTACCGTGAAACAGTGTTGTATCTATTCACTACTGAGCATGCCTTACCTTCCCCCCCTCCTTAATACTTGCTTTTTTTAAAAAAAGTGTTTAATTTTCCTTTTCTCTTTTTGCTAATTCTTCTCACAACTTCTGCTGTCTCCAGTATAATTTCCTACAAGGTTAATTGTATCATTAACTTTATTAGTTTTAGGCCCCCTCATCCTTCCCATGGCCTGGGAGAGATCTCTGTTCTCTTTCTTTAGCTGAAGTCCTGCTCTTCAGCGCTCATACTGGACCCTTGCTGTCACCCTTGATATTCCTTTTCCTTTTCTTTAGGTTGGAATCCACATTGATTTACTGTGCTTTCTTGATAGTGTACATCTGCTTGTTTCCTTAGGTTAAAAAAAGACTGTGGTGGGAGTTCCTGTTGCGGCTCAGCAGTTAGCAAACCCAGCTAGCATCCATGAGGGTGCGGGTTTGATCCCTGGCCTCGCTCAGTGGGTTAAGGATCTGGTGTTGCCATGAGCTGAGGAGTAGGTCACAGATGAGGCTCGGATTCCCTGTTGCTGTGGCTCTGGCATAAGCTGGTGGCTACAGCTCCAATTGGACCCCTAGCCTGGGAACCTCTACATGCTGCAGGTGTGGCCCTAAAAGGCCAAAAAAAAAAAAAAAGACTGTGGTGACTGAGGGGGTGTGATGATGGTAGCCTTGAGTGTGTCTTTTGAGTCACACAGTTCATATCTGGATGGGTTACTCTCTATCTGGAATATACTTGTCATTCTGGGATTGCCCTTTACCATTAGAGATTTCTTTCACTTCTCTCCTGTACTGGGTCTCCAGCGTTCTGTATTCCATGACTTTTTCTTCCTTAATTTACTCCTTCATTTTGGTAAAGAACGTCCTCCAGTGCTTCCCTGAGAAAGGTTGCATAGTAAAGTTTTTGAGTTCTTACGTCAAAGTACCTTCATTTTTCTGTTGCATTTTTTTTTCTGTCACTTTGAGGTTTAGTTCTAGATCGGAGATACTTTCCCTAAGATTGTCAAGGCATCGTTCCATCATCTTGATTCCAGCATTGCTGGTGAGAGATGTCTGAAACCATTCAGATTTCTGATCCGTAGTATGTTACCTTAATTTTGTTCTTCTGGAAAACAGTTGGGTCCTTTCTCTGACGTTCTGAAATTTCACTTGCCTTGGTGTGAGTCTTTTTTCTTTTTTAATTGAAGTTTAGTTGATTTACAGTATTAGTTTCAAATGTAATTTAAAAAAAGGGCTAGGGTATGCGTTGAGCCCTTTTAATTTAGAAATTGAGGTCCTTTGATTTTAGGAAACTTTCTGGAATTTTTTTTTTTTTGTCTTTTTGCCTTTTCTGGGGCTGCACCCGTGGCATATGGAGGTTCCCAGGCTAGGGGATCTAAGCGAAGCTGTAGCCGCTGGCCTATACCACAGCCACAGCAACGCAGGATCCGAGCCACGTCTGCAACCTATACCACAGCTCACGGCAACACTGGATCCTTAACCCACTGAGCAAGGCCAGGGATCAAACCCACAACCTCATGGCTGCCAGTCGGTTTCGTTAACCACTGAGCCACGACAGGAACTCCTGGAATTGTTTTGTTAATGATTTTCTCCTCTCCATTTTTTCTCCTCTCCATTTTTTCTCTCCTGTCTTTTCAGAGTTCCTGTTATTTGAGTGTTAGATTCTTTATTATGAACTTTCTTTTCTCTCCTACTTTTCCATTTCTTTTCTCTTTTCTGGGAGATTTCATCATCTAATCATTCTGTTAAGCTTTAACTTCCGAGAATTATTTTTCTGGGGATTTCCATTTTTTGTAGTATTATCTGTTTTTCCATGAATGTAGTGTCTTACCTCTCTGATTTTCCCTCTTATGTAATTTGATTCTTCTGTATTGCATTATTTTCTGTATCTGGTCTTCCATCTTAGCAGCTTATTACCTTGTATAATTGATAATCTTTCTTCGTCTACTCCTTAGTAAGAGAATGGGACGAAAAACCTGATTGGCCCTCTGAACCTGTACGTAAAGTTTATACACTTTGAGCTTCACTGTAGGGTGAGCCGGGTGGGCTTTTAGTTGGGGAATACTTGGTGCTACTATCTTCAGATCTTTCCTGGGAGAGTGGTCAGCATCCTCAGGGAGTACTCTTCTAGTCTTTTGTCTGGAGGTCCCGTCATAGTTCAGTGGTAATGAACCTGACTAGTATCCATGAAGACACAGGTTCAATCCCTGGCTCTACTCAGTGGGTTAAGGATCCAGCATTACATGAGTTGTGGTGTAGGTCGCAGACACAGTTTGGATCTGGCATTGCTGTGGCTGTGGCGTAGGCCGTCAGCTCCAGCTCTGATTTGACCCCTAGCCTAGGAACCTCCTTATGCTATGGGTTCAGCCCTAAAAAAAGACAAAGAAAAAGAAAAGAAAAACAAAACACTTTTGCCTGGAGAGTAGTGCTCTGGGAGCCAGAAGTGGGGAGGGGGCTTGTTTAGGAGAGGGAGTTCTCAGTATTCAGGGTACCATACCAGCAGGAAAACAACTACGTGGTCTGTTGCTAGTGTACTCTGACCCTCACCCGTGTCAGACTCCCAGCTGAAGTACCGCTTCTTTGTCTTATCCAGAGAGAATAAGTTTTCAGGCTTTTGCCAGGATGAGGGAGGAGCAATTGCCTTTTTTGGTGTGGAGTAGAAGGAATCTGGAGCTTTAACTGTTTCTCAAATAGTTCTCACCTAATTCTTATGTTAGCCACCACCTCCTCTTCCTTGGTTCCAGAATTACCTAGTACTTTTAGTTTTTAAGCCCTTTGAAGACTCTGTGGTATAAACTAAGCTGGTTCTATTTTCTGTCCTGCTGGCTTATGATTCAGTTTTTTTTCTGTCTTTTTTTTTTTTTAGGGCCACACCCACAGCATATGGAAGTTCCCAGGCTAGGAACCAAATCAGAGCTTTAATGCCGGCCTACACCACAGCCACAGCAATACCAGATATGTGGCGTCTTCGACCAGCACCACACCTCATGGCAGGGCTGGATCCTTAACCCACTGAGCAAGGCCAGGGATCGAACCTGCCTCCTCATGAATACTAGTCAGATTCATTTCCACTGAGCCATGATAGGAACTCCTGATTCAACTTTCTTTGGTGTGCCTAGTCTGTTATCATTTGTCCATCTGTGTTCCTGCTTCCATAATTTTGTTTCTGTTGCCACCTCTCCTAATTTCCCTATCCTTGGGGAGTTATATCTTAAAAAAAAAAAAAACTCTTAATGTAGATTTACTGGGGTTTTGGAGGGAATAAAATTAGATGTGAATATTCCTTAAGCCATCCTAACTTGCAGGCCTCAGGGATTTTTTTTTTGTTTGTGTTTTTTTTGTTTTGTTTTGTTTGGCCACACCTGTGGCATGTGGAAATTCCCTGGCCAGAGATCGAACTTGTGCCACAGCAGCAACCTGAGCCACTGCAGTGACAAGGCCAGATTTTTGACCCGCTGTTCCACAAGGCAGCTCCTTTTTTTAATTTTAATTTTTTTTTCTAGGTCTCCTTTTTTTTTAAATGGCAATTCACGGTATTTTTGTAGGTCATAAGTGACGTGCTCATATTTGTATATAATTTGGAAAATAGGAAAAATATGAAAGAGTTAATCATCACTGGAGTTCACTGGTGGCTCAGTGGGTTAAAGATCTGGCAGTTATCACTGCTGTGGCTCAGGTTGCTGCTGTGGCATGGGTTCAATCCTTTGGCCCCCAGAACTTCTGCATGCTGCAGGCAGGCCAAAAAAAAAAAAAAATGGCTATGAAGTTTCCATCATGGCGCAGTAGAAACAAATAAAACTAGGAACCATGAGGTTGTGGGTTCGATCCCTGGCCTTGCTCAGTGGGTTAAGGATCTGGTGCTGCGGTGAGCTGTGGTGTAGGTTGCAGACATGGCTCAGATCTGGCGTTGCTGTGGCTCTGGTTTAGGCCAGCAGCAATACCTCTGATTAGACCCCTAGCCTGGGAACCTCCATATGCCACAAGTACGGCCCTTAAAAAAAAAAAAAAACTGTAATTCTACTGTATAGAAAAAACTGCTGTTACATTTTGATATACTTTCAGTCTGTTTTCTGCATTTGTGTGTTTTTACTTATACATTTGCATTTTTCATAATTGAAATCATACTACATATTTTGAGTTTTGTTTCTGCCTTCTTCACCTAATGAACCATTTTCTCATGTCAGAACATAGTCTTTGAAAACATTTCAAATGGGTGTATAATATAAATGTTACTTGGCACTATCTGTCATGAGCAGTTTCCCATGTTAACAGCATAATCTTTGAAAGCAAAGTTTCTAATGGGTTCATAATATGGCTGACTTATGACTTTGTCATGATTTATTTAACTATTGTCCCATGGAAAAGATTTATATTTTTTTCTAATTTAAATTAAACTGTAAGCTTCATGAAGTTGGAATATGTCTGTCTTGTTCATGGTTCTGTGTTTAAGCTAGCTTAACCTAGTGTCTAACATGGAGTGGTTCAGAGGATGTTTTGTTAAGTGAATGAAGAGTTTTACACAAAGGTCTGATTATATATATAAGTTAGAATCTAAGAAGAGCTCTTACAAGATTAAAAGGTATAAACTTTTTGAAGTTTCTTGATAATTTATTTTCAATTTGTTCTTTGATTTAGAATAAGAAGCAAGGATGTAAAAATGAGGAAGTGCTTGCTGTACTAGGCCATGAACTGGGACACTGGAAGTTGGGACACACGGTCAAAAATATTGTTATTAGCCAGGTAAGTTTGGAGAGACAGTTCCCTTTTTCTGAGATTTCATGTAGTAGAGCGATTAAGACAGACTCTGTAGCCAAGCTACCTGACTTACTGTCTGTGTGACCTCAGACTAATTCGTGAGCCTCTCTCTATCTCCATGCCCTTATTGAGTGATGATGCCTTGTAGGACTGATGTAAGAATTAAGTAAGTTAATACAGGTAAAGAGTGTGGAGTGGTACCTGGCATGTAAGAAGTACTGTATAAATATCTGTTGTTATCATCATCATCATCACCATCTCCTGAGTTGCTAAGCTGGAGGAGCTGTGAAGATCAAGAGGAGGAAGCCTAAATAAGTTAGGCATTGAAATGCTTATTTAAAACATTTTTCTCTTTTAAAACAGTCATTTCAGGAGTTCCTGCTTTGGCACAGTAGGTTAAGGATCCAGCATTGTCTCTGCAGTGACTCGTGTTACTACAGAGGCACAGGTTTGATCTCCAGCCCAGCATAGTGGGTTAAGGATCTGGCGTTGCTGCAGCTGTGGCATAGCTACGGCTCTGATTCACTCCCTGGCCAGGGAACTTCCATATGCCATAGGCGCGGCCAGGAAAAAAAAAAAAAGTCATTATACACCCATTGAAAAGAAATTGGAAAAGTAGTAAATATAAAGAAGAAAACTCAACTGTGTCTTAAATAGGTCTTTGTACTTTTCTAAAAGGCCAGCTTGTTCTGGGTGATGGATTACACAAGAAGACTTGTATTCCCTTATAGGCACTTTCCTATTGCCTTACATGAGTTCCTTGGCTTGAAGCTATGTTGTATGGATACATGGCAGTGAGTAAGACATTAAATAAGTCCAAATCCACATGTAACTAAGTAGTCAGTTTAGTAAGGAAAATAACTGCTCCTTTCATGAAGGAAGGAGTCCAATAGTCTCAGCCGACCATGAGTGTGGTGGGCTGCTCTGTGAGGTACCTTATCAGGACAGGGGTTCATTGCCTCTTCTAAAAGATTGGGCTCTCATCAGGTAGGGGATGTCTCTGCTGTTGATTAATGCCTTGACCCCATCCCTGTCACCGTGACCACTTTGTTCATGAGCCTTTGACCAAGTCCTAGAGTGGCTGGGGAGGAAAGCTGGCTAACACCCACAGAGAGGTATCTCTTCCACCTGATAATTCAGAGAGCCGTGGAACACTTCTGGTGAACATTCACATTAGACCAAAGTACCATCATGCTGTGGGCTGATTTTGGAAGTTTTTCTACATACTTCTTTTCCAGATCTCCTTGTTAGCCATCCTCGAGTTTGCTCCAAGGTCCTGATCATCCAGCCACAACATTATTTGTTCACTAACAATGAGTTAGTATATTTATCCTCAGCCCTTTTCTCCTTCTAGAATATAAAACTACCTTAATTACTTTTTCTGTGATCACAGACTGTCATTCTTAAAATTATTCATGATGTCTTGTTCTACTTTTTTGGTACTACTGATCCTACCGTGAAATCAGCTTGGTAATAACTTGGAAATTTTCCCTTTTTTCTAGGTGAATTCTTTCCTGTGTTTTTTCTTGTTTGCTGTATTAATTGGTCGAAAGGAGCTTTTTGTTGCATTTGGTTTTTATGACAGCCAACCCACTCTAATTGGACTATTGATCATCTTCCAGTTTATTTTTTCACCTTATAATGAGGTAATGTATACTCTTTAAAATTATCTCACATATGCCCTTGCCTGTTTCAAATCTAGAACATTTAGGGTAGTGAAAAAAGAAACAAACACAACTCTAGTTTTAACAGACAGGTGAAACAAACTTTTGATCCCTTGATTTACTGACCATTATCAGAAAGTAGCACGAAAACCCAATTCCAAATAATAACTGCTTGCATTTTGTTAGAGAGACAAAGTGGAAAATTAGACTTTAATGGTGAAAACCTTCATGCAATATGAACCTCAGAGACTTGGTAGAAGCAGATTAACTATTGGAACACTGTGTTCTAGGTCACATATTCAACAGTGCTTGGGTGAAAATCGAATAGTAATTGAGTATATGTACAACTGGGTAAGGGAGGCTGTATGACAGTGTTTCTCTGATTGTGTTCTCTGACTACTTGTTTCATAATAGCTTCAGGCTCCCACCCCAGACCCTCTGAGTCAGAACTGAGTGTTTTATTGTTAGTGAAGTTTAAGAACCACTGCTCCGTGATTGCTGAGTATGCGTACTGCATATATGTGATAATGAGAATAAATGTTAATAAATCTGGTGATGGCAGAATGTCGTGATACTAATTGATTAGGCTTCCAAATTAAGCCAAGAAATCCTCTTGGGGATCTTGAGATATCTCCATTCAGAAGAATTCTTTCTTGGGACAGGTTGTAGAGTTAAAACTTTAATTATTTCTCCATAAAATTTTGGGGTGCAGAGTTCCCTGGTGGTCCGGTGGTTAAGACTGGGTTTACTGTGACCCAGGTTCAATCCCCAGTCTGGGAACTAATATCCCCCATCAAGTCGCCGCACACTGCAGACAAAAAAAAAAAAAAAAAAAAAAGTGGGCGGGGTGTAAGGCCCCAGGAAAGAAAAATAGAGAGGAATAGATCATATTTATAAATCATCATCTGCAGAATCTACATGCATTTTCCAGAAAACTGAGAAATGAGATTTGTTATCTTTAAACTGTAAATGTTTTAATTTTTTACTTTAACTTTTGTTGAGTATATATATAAAATGCTGTATATACAGATAGTTCTTAAAGAGGTAAAGAGAACACTTTCTAATGATATCATCATTTCTGTCTTAGGTCACAGTTCAGGTCTGTCTTAAGGGCACTGAGCTATGCATACCAAATGTCCCAGACTACTCTGCTATTTAAGCAGTTGTGCTATTTTTCATTTATCTATTTAACTGATTTTTTTATCTGTTCCCTCACTGTCAGGCTGATGATTCTTGTTAATATCAGTGTGACTTTCTGTTACAGTCATTATCTGTTTCTGATTTCCTAAGTTTCACAGACTGGGAAATAGATAACCAAGCTCATTAAGTAAAGAGTTACTACAGTATAAGTGTCTGACAGAGTATAAGTGCCTTCTTATAAATAAGGCAGTAATGTTAGTGGTTATCCTTTGGACATCTAATTTGGCCTCTCAAAGAGTTTTTGGCTTTGTTTCCTTATATTGAGTGGTTGAGTTAACTTCAGAAAATGTCTGAGTAAATGTGGGGTATTAGAGTAATTTGAAATAGGATTAATTCACAGAGATATTAGCAACTGTTTTAAAAGCCTTGATGAGCCTCTTCATTTCAAAAAGACTAGATATTTAAACAGAAAGTCTTACATTTAATGTCCTTGTTTAAGGGGTCATGATGGGAAAGAGGTATTTTCCTGGGGAAAATGGGAGAATTACTCTGTCAAGAAGAGCTTGGAAAATGGGAAAATACCTCTGTCAAGAAGAGCTTGTAAGAGTAGATAGGTACAAGTTAATATCTACATATGTTTTTATTTGCGTGCAATTCAAGGAACAGTTTCCCTAGGATACTTGAAATTGGGAGGTAGATACATACATACATACATACATACTTACTTACTAACTTACTTACATACTGGTTAATGATTCTGACCCAAAAAGTGCATTTAAGATTTGGAAAGAGATTTCAGGTACTAGCTTTGAATATACCTAAGAAGGTATCAGGAACTCCCAGACTTTATGTTGAAATATTATATCTGCTATGGCAATAAGAGGTACAGACAAGAGACTTGAAACTTTTTGTTTGTTTTATCGCTGATGTATTTTAAGGCAAGAGATAGACATCATATCATTCAACCTATAATACTTCAGTATGCAGATAAATTATTTTTCTTTCAGAAGTTTACATTTTCCAATGAAATTTGTCCCCTTCATGGCAGTCACCTTCAGAGACCAAATATCTATTTTGATAAAGTTACCATAGCTCAAAATGCTTTAGGAAATTCTATTTTGAGAGTGTTATTAGAGTCTTTAGTGTATATATAGATTTAGTGTGTGTGTGTGTGTGTGTGTGTGTGTGTATTTAGAATGTTCTTGGTGAAGACTGTCATTCTCATTTAAAGGTGGATAAGTGAGCAAGAATATTTTTTTAAAAGAAAAAAAGAGTCTGATCTGAATATAAATCACCACATCTTACCTCTAACTGAGGAGAATGGTGTCCATGGACTTTGGGGTCCTCAAGAATTTCACCTTCTAGCTGTGTGACCACAAACAAGTTACCCCCCGCTCGCCCCGAGATCCACCTTCTTCACCTTAGAACAGAAGAATGATTGCCTTGTAGGATTGCCAGAGAACACATAAAGGGCCATCTCAGTGCCTGGCACATGGCACATTCTTAGAAATTAGTATTTCTTTGTTAAGACTGACATTCCTTGGGATATGTATCTGTTCCTGGTCTGTTTATTTAGGGGGAAAGGCTCAATTTATAATAATTCCCCCACCGTAGGTCCCCTAAGTGCCAGTGATATTTCTCTTGGCCCGCTGTTTCTCTTATCCTGAGCTGAACTTCCTCTACAAGTCTTGGTTCATGAGACCTTTAGTGACAAGAAAGAGAGGAACACTGGTTAAAATGCTTTTATTTACTTTTTCAGGTTCTTTCTTTTTGCCTAACCGTCCTAAGCCGCAGATTTGAGTTTCAAGCTGATGCATTTGCCAAGAAACTTGGGAAGGCTAAAGACTTATATTCTGCATTAATCAAACTAAACAAAGATAACTTGGGATTCCCTGTTTCTGACTGGTTGTTTTCCATGTGGCATTATTCTCATCCTCCACTACTAGAGAGACTTCAAGCTTTGAAAAATTCAAAACAAGACTGAGTTGCCCAGGGTCTGCAACTGAAGACATTTCTGATTATTTCTGTCCTGGCAGCATGTTCTGGCTCTTGATGTTTTTAAACTTTTTTTTTCTAAAGAAAAATTATTAAGTACAGACAAGCCAAGATTTAAATGCATTTAGTATCTCATTTCAAAAATGATTTTAATAATCCATTTCTTAAAGAAAACACTGGATAAATTTTGAGGCTTACAATTTTTAAAGGCATAGTTTTATCTTTAAAATCTAGTTTACCATCAACTTGTAAAATTATTTGAGAAAATATAGAACTTGTTTTGTTTTCATGCTTATGTGGAACCTACATACAAGGTTTTTGGGCGCATATGTTTGAAAGGGAACACCATCTCTGAATCCTCCCTGTAAGGCAGGAACAGTGATCCTGAATCTCTGTGAGCTTGCCTAAGTTGAGACTTATTTTTACTTTCATGCTGTTATGAGTTAAGCTGGCCAATCAGTGTTTCATCAGGAAGAAAGACAGTAACAGGTAAGGCTGTTGTTATGTAAAGGCAAGTAGTTAGAAATACGCTCTCTCTTCTTCTACCCAATTTGTCTGTTCCCCCTGTTGCTATACACTGATCAGGAGTTTCTAATAGTGCTTCGAAATTAGAAATTATGTACAGAATGTTTTAAACCATTGGGTTTTATTTTTAAGAAAGTCTCGGTCTTTATCTTTCTTTCCACCTGGTAGGTATCATCCCTTTAGGGGTAAACTTGTATTTTTCCAAACATTCAGCTTTTTCTCACTCATAGTCTTGTATTGAGTGAATAGCGCATCCTTTTACTTAGCAGAAATTATCATATTGAACAGGTTTTGCTATTTTTCAAGTGGGAGAGTGTGGAAAGAAGAAATGACATTTTTAAGAGACCTAAGTGTGAAATACTGATGGTTTCTCTTATGATGGTACAGAAAAAAAATATAATTTTTTATCTCTTTCAAGGACAGAAGAGTTTCACTTTTTATTTTTCTAATTTTTATCAGTAAGTCATAAATACTGTTTAATTAGGCCTGATTCCATTTTAGAAAATTATAGTTCTTGATATACAGAAAATTTTTATTTTCAAAGCAAATGTCATGAAAGATTTCCAGTTTTCAAAGCTGTGCGTTTGGTGGCTTCACATCTCTGTCCACTTTCTGAGTAAGGCCTGACCTTGTGCCTAGGGCTTCTACCCATGGCGATGTGTACCTGCTGGGCATTTATTCCAAAGTGGGATCAACTGTGCACGCTTGGTATCTGGCCAGAAAGTCTTTTGCTCAGCTGATATTCGGGTGATGTCTTTACATGGAAATATAATAAAAATAAAAGATTTAGTTTAGTACTGCATTATTTATTTTCCTAAGGCTAAAGAGGAACAGACCCATGATTTTATCCAGCATCTTTTATCTGTGAATTCATGCTGTGATAACTGCCTTTCCTTCCTTCTGTGCCTTTAAATACAAATTTCATTTCTGCACAGGTGAAACATTAAAAATTGCCAACGCGGATGGTTGTGCTTCGTCTTTAATTTGACAGTGTTTGTCTGTCATTTGTTACCTAGATGTATGTTTGTTACCCTAGAGTAGCTGAGTGCTAGTACGTGAAGAGTAGTGTGGAGAAACGGCCCCGGTGCTGAGTGCCAGCAGCACCATCTCCGCGCCTCACTGGGGGTCCTGTTCAGTGCCTTCCGCCTGCTCCGCTCCAGAGTGCCACCAGTTCATGCTGACGTTTCCTCAGACGCGTCGTTCAGAACCAGCCCTCTCTATAACCTCACGTTGTTTTGGGCCTGTTTGGTTTGCTCCTCCTGCCTCTTTGGTCTTCCTCACATGCGGCAGCAGTAACTAGCTTTTTCATGTGTGATTGTTTTGACCTGGTCACCTATAGTTTATGGAAGGCATGGGGATGGCCAGCGGATACTGGTAAGTTCCAGAGGTATGGATTGGTCGGGAAGGAGCAGAGAGGCCAGCCAAGGAGGGAAAAAGGTGGCACTCTGCATCCTAATACTTGGATGTGCAGGGGACAGAATGAAGTAGATCCAGGCCTCAGATAAAATGGCATGACCTCAGCGGGGTGGATCTCTCAGTCTAAGGCAGAGACCTGTTGGGTGCGTATACTGCCTTCATCTGACTTGGCCCTTTGCCGAAGTCTGAGAGCTGCTAGTGAATCCTGCCTCTGTTTAGGACAGGGGCTGGAATTAACCCAGTGATTTTAGTGCCAGTGATGCTCCTAGCTTGCCCTTTACCTTTGTATTCTCACGGTTACCCCCAGGCCTTTCTGTGGTCTTTCCCCTCCCTGAGGACACCTTCTTCCACTTGGTCTTTGTCATCAATCTTGAATTCTTTTGTACATATATACTGTTTTGAGTGTTCTGTCATCATTTGCAGAAAAGCTTTACCTTAGCGGAAAGCTGGCCTTGAGGGCCCTAGGTTCTGTCGTAGATGTTCTACAAAGAAAATTACAGAGAACTTCTTTCCAAAAACTCCTGATTCAAAATCACAGTGATGTGGGCAAGTAACTTTTGTGTCAGACTGTGCCTGGTTTGGTGGAAAGGCAGAAATAACCCCTAGTGGGATGGTATAGCCATTTTCAGACAGTATGGGTAGGAAAACTTCTGGCTCTTACTATCCAGGCTGGTCTCCAGGGAGGAGGGTTTCCCAAACAATTTTGACCAGAGACAGATAGGAAGATAGCCCCGTGTGCTTTACAAACCTGTGGCACCAGGACCGTCCTCACCTAGCGAGCAGGATGCAGCTGGCACCTGTTAACTGCCTGCGCGTTTGGGGCAGAGCTCCTCTCTGGCCCTCTGCCTGATGATCAACAAACAGGAAAGGTTAACTTAGGGTTAAGATTCAGGGCAGGGCTTTGGACTGCAACTCCCACTTAACTTGGGTAAGAAGCTTGACTGAGCTTTTATATCTCCATCACTGTTGCCCCCGCCTGGTACCAAGCTCGGCTCTACAGAATACATTGGTAAATAAATGATAGAGAGATCCCCATCTCATGGAGCTTACATCCTAGTGTGGGGAAATAGACAAGCAAAATACATAAAATAGCTATCGAACGGTGACATGTGTCTTAGAGGAAAAGGAGGGCCTGAGGTGTCTGTGGGTGCGAGAGGAGGGAAGTCGTAGTTTTAAACAGGGAGGTCACAAAGAGGTGTCCCTGAAGGTAATGTTTGAACAAACACCTGGAGGAAGTGAGTAGGTGTTTTAAGCTGGCGTTTGAGGGAAGAGCAGTCCAGGAAGAACAGGTGCCAGGTGCAAAGGCCTGGCGGTGGGAGCGAGCCTTCGGTGTGAGGAGCGCCAGAAAGCCAGAGCAACCGGGTTGTGGTGTGCTGGGAAGAAACGGTGGGAGATAAAGTCTGAGGGGTGTTGGAGATACTGCAGATTTTACAGGGCTTTGCAGGCCACTGGAGGGACTCAGGCTTCTTGTTAGACTGCAGTGGAAGCCATTTGGAGGCTTTGGGGCCAGGGCAGGGAGTTACATGATCTAGGTTTTAACAAGATCACCAGCTGCTACGTTAGGGAGCAAGGATATAAGCAGGGGTCTAGTTGGGAGGCTCTTGCAGTATTTCTGGCAAGAAATAAAATGGAGACCGAAACTGCGGTGGTAGTCAGGGAAGTGGTGAGAAGTGGCTGGAATCTGGAAATATTTTGAAGGCAGAGCCAACAGTATTTGCTCATGGATCAGATGTAAAGTGCAAGGAAAAAGGTGGAGTAGAGGACGCCCCCAGCATATTTAGCTAAAGTAACAGAAAGGATGGGGAAAGGAGGAGGGTGGGCTGGATTTTGGAGGGGCAGAGCATTTTAACACTTTTGACATGTTAAAATTGAGATGTCCACTAAAATTGACATGTCCAGTTGGGTAGGCAGTTGGATAAATGAGTTAAAGGGAAGGTCTGACTAGGGATGTACAGATGGAATTTAAAGCCACGAGACTGAATGAGATCATGAGAGGAGTGAGGGAAAAAGATGTGGTCCAAGGACCAAGCCATGTGGTGCCAACTTTCAGATACTGGGGAGATGAGGAGCCAGTGAAGAAATCTGATAAAGACAGTATGGTGAGCTGGAAGCCAAATCAGACAATCTTTTATTCCCATAAAAGGGAGCAAAAATATGGGATGGCAGCTATAGGCAGATGTGGGATTGAGAGAGAGGTTTTTTTTTTTTTTTTTTTTAATTTTAGTGAGGTGTAGTTAATTTACAAGATTGTGATAATTTCTGCTGTACAACGAAGTGACCCAGTCATACATATGCCCATTTTAGAGAGAGGCTTTTTTAACAGGCTGGGGATAATACCTGCTTTGCGGGGCTGTCATAACGGTAGAATGAGATCATGTTTGCAGAGTGTTTAGCATAGTAGCTGATAGTAAGAGCTCAGTAACTAGTTAATAATTGTTATTAATAATAATTCACCATAATTGCTATGGTGTAAATAAGGACAAAAACAGAAGCGTCTAACCCAGCTGGCAGTTGGGGTGAGGAGAGGATCACCAGAGAAAGGGCAGAGGGTGGCATTTCCAGGACAGGGACAAAACCATAGGAACATGGGGCATTTTAGGAGTTAAAGGAGAAGTTAAGAGTGAAAAATGAGGCTGGTAGAATTCCTGTCGTGGCATAGTGGAAACAAATCTGACTAGGAACCATGAGGTTGCGGGTTCAATCCCTGGCCTCGCTCAGTGGGTTAAGGATCCGATGTTGCCGTGAGCTGCAGTGTAGTTTGCAGACGTGGCTCAGAAGCTGCGTTGCTGTGGCTGTGGTGTCAGCTGGCAGCTGTAGCTCCGATTTGACCCCTAGCCTGGGAACCTCCATATGCCGTAGGTTCGGCCCTAAAAAGCAAAAAAAAAAAAAAAAAAAAAAGAAAGAAATTAGGCTGGAGAGGAAGGTAGGCTGGTGTAACATGTGGTGTGTGCCACAATAAAGTGAATGGAGGTTGTCTTGAATAATACAATCATTCATTTAGCTAATATAGCTTAAGTTACTGCTAAATATCGTAGTGTATTGTAAGCTCTGAGGGTGCAGCAGGGAACAGCACAAAACCCCCCTGCTGCAGAGAGCTTCCATCCTAGTTGGGGAGACAAAGAATAGCACTTAGGGAATGCATGAATATTTGCTAAACAAATGAGTGAAAAAGGAGAGACGGACAGGGTTGGAGATGAGTTTTCAATAAGGGATGAAGCAGAAGGAATTAAAGATGTTGCAGGCTTCAGGCCTGGGCACCTGGTAAGTGGTGGAACTAGTAACAGAGATAGGGGACCCTGAAGGAGCAGGTTGGGGACAGGGGGTGACTTTAGTTTTGACTTTAGTTTTGGAAGGTTGAGTTGGAGGTGCTTATCAGAGAGGGCACCACATCCACTTGAGTTTAGTTGGTTGTGACCTCATGGCCAACATGACAGGCTCATTAACTGAGGCTTTTTTGGTGGGTTTTTTTTTTTTAGGGCCACACATGTGGCACATGGAGGTTCCCAGGCTAGGGGTCCAATCAGGGCTACAGCTGCTGGCCTATACCACAGCCACAGCAATGCCAGATCTGAGCTGCCTCTGCAATCTATGCCACAGCTCACTGCAATGCTGGATCCTTAACCCACTGAGTGGGGCCAGGGATAGAACCTGCATCTTTATGGATACTAGTTGGATTCTTAACCCGCTGAACCACAATGGGAATTCCTTATTTTGTGTTTTTGTTTTTGAAACTTTTATTTACTTATTTTAATCTTTCTAAATGATGTTTTCATATTTATACATATATTATTATTTTGATTGCATATGTAAAACATTTAAGTTCTATACTCTTAGCAAATTTCAATTATACAGTCTAATCCTACCAACTATATAGTCACATGTTTGTGGGGTTTTTTGTCTTTTATCTTTTTAGGGCTGCACCTGTGGCATATTGAGCTTCCCAGGCTAGAGGTCTAATCGGAGCTGTAGCTGCCGGCCTACACCACAGCCACAGCAACGTGGGATCCGAGCCGCATCTGCAACCTATACCCAGCTCATGGTAACGCCAGATCCTTAACCTGCTGAATGAGGCTAGGGATCGAACCCTCAGCCTCACGGTTCCTAGTCATTTCTGCTGCGCCACGATGGGAACTCCTAGTCACCATGTTTTACATTAGGTCTGTACCAGGCACTGATTTATGTGCTGGGGAAAGGAGCAGCAAACGAGACTAAAATTTCTGCCCTGTGGGGCTTATATGTCCTATGTTGTATGTTGTGTGTCGAATAGTGCTAAGTTCTATGGAGAAATGGAAAAGCCCAAGACGGGTACGTAGAATATTGGGGTGGGGATGAGAAGACCTGAGGTGAGGTTGCCAACCATGGTATTTTGGAGAACATTCCAGGTGGAGATGTAGGTAGCGTGTGTGTGGCCCGGCATGTCTGAGGAGCGGCACGGGAGCTGGCGTGGCTGGAGTGGAGTGTACCAGAGCCTGAGCCTGGACGTGCGGTCAGAGAGGCTTCTGGGAGGCTTGCTGGTCACAGTAAGGTTGTGGGTCTTTCCTGAGTGAACCACCCTCCAGAAAGTATCAGAAAGACTACCAGCCATTAGTCCCTAGAAATCAGTCCCCACTGGCCCTTCTCATGCCTGAGTCATAAGGCATGGGGTATAACTCTGCCTAAGATCTATCAGTCATCAGCTTCTCTGTGGCAACTGAGATCTTCCAGGGGACCTGGAAGTCACAGGAACAAGGAAAGTCACAGAGGGACAAGGCCAAGGGCCAGTGCGTGAGGAAATCTCAAGGAACAGACTGGCTCTCGGAGGCCATGATTTCAGGCACCAGAAGAAGTAAAGTGACTTGGCCTCGGGAAGAGGGCACCAGCTTCCCACCAGGTATGTAATGTCTGAGAGCCGCCTCATCTCCTTCCTCCACGGAGCCCTGGATCCGCTCTGCATCCCAAGGGCTTCCCCGGCAGCCGCAGCAGCAGTGGCGCCTTCTTGGGGGTCTGGGATGCTGGGATTCAGGACTTGCCAAAGCACTGGGGGCAAAGCTACATCTGTGGCCCTTAGGGCCACCAGTACCTTGTCCTTCCTGTCTATCCCTGGATTGGGGTAAGGGGCTGAGATGTCATCAGTGGAGAGTGTGTGTGTGCTGAGATGTCACTAATGGAGAGAGAGAGAGAGAGGAAGTGTGTGTGTGTGTGTGTGTGTTTTGGGGCAGGGGAGGCTATTGAGGGGTGTTCTCTGCCGCCAGAGAAGGCTGCTCCACATAGGTGGAGACGTACAGCCAAGTTTCCGGTGACATGCAGGAGGGTCCAAGCTTCAGCAAGTGCTGGGATCTCAGGCTGGAGTCCTGTGTCTCCAGGAGGGGCTGGAGCAGGCAGAATGCTTCATTTAGAAGGATAAATGCCCAACTCAGTACTGGAGAAAAGGGACTGGTCACTCAAAAGTTCCCATCATTGCTTTGCTCAGAGGTGCCTGCCATGCCCTTTCCTGCTCCTGCTGCTTGGAGCAGCTTTACTGGTCTACACAGCTATGAGGCTGGGAGTCACAGGGGTACACATCAGACCTGAGCCAGCCTCCCCTAGTTGTCCCCTCAGTGAAAGTGGTATGAGTGAATGTCACTTCTGCTCTCCTTATCCAGGTCCAGGTCTTATTCTCATGGGCCTCAGAACCCCTGGAAAGCAAGAGCCAGGTCTTCCCATCTTGGCTGCCAGTTCCTCCTCCAGGGCCAGTACACGGGACCAAAACAGCGAGGCCCTCCTGTGTGCTGGGCCCTGGCAAGACACCCACAGATGTTCCTCAAATACACCTTGCCATCCTCATGCTCTCAGTTCAGAATGTGCTCAATGAGGGAATTCCCGTCATGGCTCAGTGGTAACAAACCCAACTAGGATCCATGAGGATGCACGTTCGATCTCTGGCCTCGCTCAGTGGGTTAAGGATCCCGCGCTGCCGTGAGCTGTGGTGTGGGTCGCAGATGTGGCTCGGATCTAGTGTTGCTGTGGCTGTGGTGTAGGCCAGCAGCTACAGCTCTGATTTGACCCCTAGCCTAGGAACCTCCATATGCCGTGGGTGTGGCCCTAAAAAGCATGTGCTCAGAGGAAGGCACCCCCCCACCTCCTCCCCTTGGGGAGCCCTGGACCATCCTGCTCGGGTAGTGGATGAGCACTAATCCCCAAGTTATTAAGCCCAACACACATCCTGTTTTGTACCCAAGTTGGGGGCTTTTATTTACAGAAAGGCCTGGGGGATCTCAGGGTTTGGTGGGAGAGGGTGATGCCAGCAAAGGAAGGGAGATGGGCGTTTAAATACTCAGATGGGAGGAAGGCAGAGAGGAAGTAGTGGACTGGCTTAAGGATGGCCACCTCCGGGCAGTCACCCAGTAAGCCCAGGGGTTGAAAATGGGATCGGGAACCAGCAGAGGCCTCAGTCCACTTGCCCGAAGGACAAGACGGCCAGCGGAGGATGGTGCAGAGTAAGGAGATGTTGGTTTGAGTGACATCCGAGTGGTGCTCCAGGAAGGAAAGCCCCCCCATCCTCCTTGGACCTCTGACTCTCCAGCGACACTTGCCCTGTCTGTTGGCCTCACCTTTTCACTCCGTGCCCTCCCTTCCCTTCCCCCGTGTTTTGGAATTTCCTTTTCCTTAGGACTCCTGGGTCCCAGACAGAGGGTCCTGGGAAAGCTAGTGTCCTGGGCTGAGGGGATGGGGTGCGTGTCCACCCAGGGGGACCTAGTCCTTCCCCCCAGGATGCCCACTGGGCTCTGTCTTGGCCTGATGCTCACGGCCCCTTGATGGATCCAGGCTCTGTGAGGCGTGCAGAGGCGTAAGCTGAGGCTCCGAGACAGGCTGCAGGCTCACAGAAGCCTGGCAGCCCCATGGGGCCCGGCAAGCCAGGTCGACCTGCCTCTCCTGGGGCCCCTGGGGCCCCTCGATCTCCGTCTTTGCCGTTGATTGCCTGGCCGGGTCGGCCAGGCAGTCCTGTGAAAGGCAGAAGGTCAAGACATGAGGGCCTCGTCCTGTCTCAGCCTTAGAATTCCTAAGTCTCATTTTTCAGGTGGGAGAAATGAAGCCAAGGGCACCACAGAAAGAAGGGACCCTGTCCCAGACACAGAGCTTCTGAGAGTCCATTATTCTGAGCCTGGGGAGCAAATGCTCCTTCCTTCCCCTCCATGAATTTCATGCAACCCAGGGAAAGTCCTCAGAATCCCAGCTGTCCCATTCCCAGCCAGACTCAGAGGCTGCCGGGTGCTCCAAAAGGATGCAAAAATCAGATGTGTGGGACTGAGTGGGCTGAGCGTGAGGCCACCAGGAAAGAGATCCAGTTGTCTTGGGGTCAGTGATCCCAGAGCTGGGGGAGAGAACTGCTGCTGGGCGGGGCCAGGTCTTACCTGGGACCCCTGGGGGGCCGGGCATCCCCGGATGCCCACGTCCAACTTCTCCCCTGTCACCCTTCTCTCCTCGTTTCCCTGCAGAGAAAGAAGGCTGCCTTAGCTTTTCAGAATTGGAAAAAAGTTTTCTCCTTGGCTCGCTATTTAATTTTTGTCTCGCCCACAACAATTACTTCTGTTTTGTACTAGTTTATAACAGGGGAAAGCTGGAAATGACCGCAGAACTGGTTAAACACAGAGTCCAAAGGATGGAAAATACACAGCTGATAAAGTTCATTACAGGGAAGTGTCTAATAATAACAGTAGTTGGCATTTACTGTGCCCACTCTATGTAAATTACCTCTAAATGTAATCCTCATGACAACTGAGGCTGTTGCTGTTATTAATATCCCCATTTTACAGATGATAAATCTAAGGCCCAGGAAGATTAACAACTTGTCCAAGAGCCACAATGAAAGTGCTAGAGTCTGGACTCACACCTGTCTTGTGACTGAAGCCTGCCTGCTTTACTATCTTGTTAATCTGCCCCCCAACACACACACACTTCTAGAGACGTGGAAGGATGTTTATGGAGTGCCACTACGTAAATTTAAACCCAAACCAAAACTCCCAAAAAACCCGAGTTATAAAATAGTATGTTTGTTTCTATCATTTTGCTACTGAAAAAGCAAGCCCAGGAGTCACAGGTGGAAGAGGCAGGTGAAGATGGGAAAGGGAAGGAGAGAGAAGGGCGCACAGGAGGCTGAACAGTCAGTCTGTGGAACTGAGACCCCAGGGGGGCTGGTCTTGGCCAAATCCTCATCACCTGGCTGCCACCCTGACCACAGAATAGCACTCACCCTTGGGCCCGGTGTTGCCAATCTGACCCACAGCTCCCACGATGCCAGGGATACCCTGAGGGCCAGGGTGCCCGTGGGGTCCCTGTTTGCCTGGGTACCCAGGAGGCCCAGGGGGTCCTGGAGGACCCATCATCCCGGTTGCACCCAGGGCTTCCCGCTTGGCGCTCACAGCCATCTCTGCCAGTTGCTCTGGAGGGAGGAAAGGAGGCAGAAAAGTCTGTAAGACGGGTGTCAGCTCAGGAAATGTGAAGAAGGCAGGGCATTCTGCCCCTGGCCCTGCCCCCTGTGCAGACGGAACAGCCTGGGGGTTAACCTCTCCCTTCTCAGGCTGTTTTGCAGTCAAAGGTCCCCCAGTCCCTTGGAGGCAGAGCTGGAATGGCCACCCAGGACTCCAGACTCTCTGGTAAGGCCACTTGGAGAGGCTCCTGAAGGATGACAGTGCCCTGACTGGGAGGCGGGGTCGCCGCCCCTCCCCTCACCTTGCATCATCTTCAGCATCACATCCTCGATGTGCTGGTCACTGGCGTCTCGGCCCTGAAAGCGCAGAAGTTCTTTCACCAAGAAGCTCCTGGCTCCTGCTCCCATTTTCTCACCAGAAGAATTTTCAGCATCTGACTGATCCCTCTCCTGCACCCACAGCCATCCTCTCTGATTTGGGGCTTGGAACCAGCCTCAGGAGCGCTAACCTCTGGGAACTCCCAGCCTTTTGGGGGTATGCAGCACCCCAAAGAGACGTCCTACTTAAGACACTCCTCCTCCCTTGGGGGCCAACTCACCGCCACGCCTTGCCTCCCGGGCAGTCCGGGCAAGCCTCTGTCGCCAACCAGTCCTCGAGGGCCGGGGGGTCCCGGATAGCCCTGTACTCCCGGGGCGCCTGCATCGCCGCTGGGGCCCGGGTAGCCGGGTTCTCCGCGGACTCCTTGCTGCCGGCAGGGTGGGTGCAGAGCGGGGGTCAGAGGACACCGACGCAGGCGCGCGGGCGGGCGGGGGTGGGGGCAGAGGAAGGATGGGAGTGGGGGGAGGGAGGCCTGGGGAGCCGGGTCCTGGTCCCCAGCAGTGGCGCCAAGGTAAGGGAGGCTGCGGGAGAGGGAGAAGGCGGAGTCGCAGGGGCAAGACTCACCTGTCCCTTGGGCCCCGGCTCGCCAGACTCGCCCTGCGGACACAAGGAAGCGCGGTCACGGTCACGAGGTGGTGCGACCTGGGGCGGCCTTCCGTTCTCCCTGTACCTCCCCCGCCGCCTCGCACAGCCTGCTCACCTTCTCGCCTTTCTCTCCTGGGAGGCCAGCCACTCCCGGGTCGCCCTGCAGATTGATAAGGTGTCAGATCCCGGTGGCCCCACGTGGCGTGGGACCAGGGGCAGCGGGGCGGCGCTGGGGCTATAGCACTGCCGCCCTTCGCCCCGACGCGCGGGGTGCCCTGACGGCCGCGACCCGATGGCCGGGGCAGGGGAGGCGCTGGCACTCACCACTCCGCCGCGGGGCCCGGTCTTCCCTGGGGAGCCCTGGAGAAAGCAGGGAGTCGGGGGCTTGGTGAGCTCCGGTCCAGGGAAGGCTGGGTCCACCGGGCGCCCCCATCCCGTTTCCCGGCCACGCCCCTCCCCGCAGCTCTGCCTCAACCCCCAGGGCCCCTTAGAACCCGCAAGGAGTAATTTTTCCACGAAGATTTGAGGCGCTCAGGATCTGACTGTGCTCCACCGACCCCTCGCTCAGGGTCTTGGCCTCTTTCCCTGTTATTTTCAAGCCCTGTTTGGTACCTTGTCTCCCTTGATGCCTGGCAAGCCTTGTGGCCCTGGAATTCCTGGGGGCCCCTGCTCCCCCTTGGGGCCCTGAGGAGAAAAGAAACCGGTGGAGTAAATCAGATGGGGTGCCCAGATGTGCTCCCTACCGCCCATCTCAGCCGCCCGGCACTTGCCTGCCGGCCTTGAGGGCCTGGCTGCCCCACTGGCCCCCTCTCACCGTGGTCACCCTGAAATGGAAAGAGAGGGTTACACACTGGCTATCAGTAGGGGCAGCCTCTTCCTGCCAGATCCCAAACCCTGCGTGGTGAGGGTGCTGTGGCCATCATGGAGGTCCTTGGCTCCACTCCACAGACCTGCAAACTGAGGCCCTGGCGGGGGAGGCCTCACACACATTGGGCAGGTGCTAGAGCTTATGGGAACCCAGATCCTGCGTCCAGGAGTACCGGCTGCTTTAAAGGTATCCAGGGAGGGGTCCCTGTATCAGGCACTTACCTTCTGTCCCATGATGCCTTGGGGACCAATTTCTCCTCGAGGCCCTGGCTCTCCCTGGGGTACAGAGAAATTGCAGGTGAGCAGCAGCCTGGTGGGTCCCTCCATTCCACACCTAGCCAAGCCCTGCCTACCCTTGGGGCTCAGCTAATTTGCCTCATCAGAGAAGACTTTCCTCATCTCCTGTTTTTGGGTGCCTGTACTTTTCCTTCATAGGACCCAATACGATTGTAGTCATCCTGTGACCTTTTTTTTTTTTTTTAAATTAGGACTGCATATGGAAGTTCCCAGGCTAAGCTGCTAGCCTAAGCCAAAGCCAGAGCAACGGCAGACCTGAGCTATGTCTGTGACTTACACCACAGCTCATGGCAACGCTGGATCCTTAACCCACTGAGCGAGGCCCAGGGATCGAACCCTCGTCCTCATGGATACTAGTTGGGTTTGTTACCGCTAAGCCACAATGGAAACTCGCTATGACTCTTAATTTAATGTTTGTCTTTCCCATGAAATCGCAAGCTCCAGATGAGTAGGAGACTGTTTATCTCAGAGTCAGCACAGTTGCAGATAGTTGGTGAATGCTTATAGAATAAATAAATGACTCTATCCACTGGAATTCTCAGCCCTGGTCCGTCAGGTCACCTGGAGAGGTCATACCCCAGAACAGAATGCGCCGCCTGCATTGTGCAGAGGGAAACAGGGGCCCAGAGAGAGAAGGGAGCTTCCTTGAGTTAGTGGCTGAGCCCTGACTGGCCTGGAGGGCAACCCTAGGCTGGGGCTCCACCCCAGTCTCACTCTGGCCCCATACGCTGAGTGCAGGGTCCTCAGGCCTGAAGGAGCCAAAGTAAGAGGCTTTGTGTCCGAGGAGGGGGCACTTACCTCCTTCCCGGGGGGACCAGAGACTCCTGGGAAGCCCCGCTGGCCTGGCTCACCCTGCAGGAAAACAGAGCTCTAAGGTCAGTCTGTGTCACCCAGTCAGGCGCTTGGCCTTGGAGAAGCCCAGTGAACCCTAAACAGACTCTGGAACCGAATAAGTTGGGAAGGGGAGAGGGGTTCTGATCAGGTCCTCTGGACTCCATTGATTTTCCTGTTTCTCTAGATTTGGAGCCATGCCATCCTGTCTCCACTGAGCCAGGAAGGATGAGGGGTCGGGGGTGGGGGGTGGGGGATGACAAGAGGGAGGTGATTAGGCCCAAGGGACTTTTGTCCAGGCTGAGTCTCCAATGTACAAAGGCCTGGGCCTTGCAGTCTTTTAGCCATGCCCCTGGCCCCTAACCCCAGCTTCCTTTGCTCAGAGGAGGCCAAATCTGACCCCAGCTTGGTGTCACCTTACCTTGTCTCCAGGGCCTCCTTTTGTCCCAGGCTGGCCAGGCACACCCTGTGAAAGGAAGTTGACTTCAGTTTCTCCCCTGGTGGAGGGGAACCCCATGCACCTGCTTCTTTGCCTTCCAGAGTCCTCCCTTGCTTTGCAGGAACTGTACAGCAGAAGGCCCAGCCATGAACCTGACTGCGCCCAGTCCTAAATCCCTGGTGAGAGTGGAGAGGGGTACAGAAGAGCCTGCCTCCCAGGGCCTGTGGTCCTTGGGGAGAAGAGGACATACGTGGATGCACAGGACCGGAGGCTGCACGTGGACCTGTTAGCAGGCCTCAGCCCCAGAACTCCTCGCAGGGAGGGACGGGCTTCCAGAAGGCGTGGGATGCAGGTGGGTCTGAATGGTAAGAAGGCACAGAGAGATGGGAAGGGCATTCCTAGCAGAGGATCCAGCAAAGGCCCGAACGTGTGGAGGCAGAAAAGCCAAGGCAGCGTTGAGAAGCGAGCGATGTAGAGGGCAGTGGCTAATGAGGCAGAAGGGATGGGCTTGGTCAGGTTATGGCAGTCTTTGGAGGCTAAGATGAGCTGTGAGGACAAGGACTATAGCTGTTTGAACTATTTTGCTCCCACTTACTGTATCTCAGTAACTTTTTTTTTTGCGGGGGGGTGTTACTCCCACCAGTTGTATGTGAGAGTTCCCATTGCTCCACATACTTGCCAGCACTTGGATTATCTTTTTCCCTTTTTTTTGTGTGTGTGTGTCTTTTTAGGGACACTAGGGGTATATGGAGGTTCCCAGGCTAGGGGTCTAATCAGAGCTGTAGCTGCTGGTCTACACCACAGCCACAGCAATGCCAGATCCGAGCCACGTCTGCGACCTACATCACAGCTCACGGCAACACCAGATCCTTAACCCACTGAGCGGGACCAGGGATCAAACCCGCGTCCTCATGGATACTAGTCGGGTTTGTTAACCACTGAGCCACTATGGGAATTCCAACACTTGGATTATCTTTTTTTTTTCTTTTTAGGGCCACACCCATGGCACATGGATGATCCTAGGCAAGGGGTCAATCAGAGCTGCAGCTGCCAGCCTATACCACAGCCACAGCAACACGGGATCTGAGCTACATGTGCAACCCACAACATAGTCCATGGCAATGCCAGATCCTTAACCCACTGAGTGAGGCCAGAGATTGAACCCGCATCCTCATGGATCATAGGTTCGTTACCACTGAGCCACAATGGGAACTCCTACCTCAGCAACTTTTTATTGAATGACTGAACAGAATGACTTTTTTCCCGGAGGCACTGGAGGGACCATGGAAGGGCCTTTAACTGAGAAATGGTCAGCTTCTGCTTAGCCGGCATGGAGGATTGGGACGGCCAAAGAGAAGTCTGGAGCAACTGTGCAAATGATGAGGGATAAGGCAGGCCAGAGTTGGTAAAGAAGCCTGGGGTGGGTGGGGACAAGGACTGTGGCACACGCCCTGAGCCCTGGGTGTGTGATTTTGACCTCATTAGCCACTCACGCCATCTTGGGGAGGTGGGCAACAGAAGTGGATAAGCAACATGCCATGTGGCCACACCCATGGCTCCATGCCAGACTCACTGCTAGGCCCTGGTGGCCTGGGTGTCCTGGCCGCCCCGCCTGTCCTGCACTGCCCTGCAAGAGAGAACCAGAGGCACAAGTGAGAGCACCAGCCAGAGGGTCCATGGCTTCCGCCCAAATGGAGACAGAGAAACTGAGACCCCGTTTCTCTGAATGTGTCAGAGATACCCTTGAGCATCTCAGGCTCAGAGGCTCAGCTGGGAGGAGCCCGGACTCTTGCCCCGAGCCCACTAGTTGTCCCCACTCCTACCTTCATGCCAGGTGTGCCTGGAGTCCCGTCCTTGCCGTCGATGCCCGGGGGGCCCTGCTCAGGAGGAAAGTGGCATGGTGAGATGCCTGGGGTGAGGCCACCCACCCATGTCCTTCTGTGACGGGCAGCAAGCAGGCAGGAAGTGAGTTTGGTCATCCTGCGAAGTCCCACCAGCAAGCTGGGGGAGGGGAGCGGAAGTGAGAGGGGGATTTCTGGGGGTGGACAATGGTCCTTGCCCTGTGTCGGGGACAGGTCCCGGGACCTCGCATATATCACCACTCTGTTTACAGGTGAAAAAACTAAGACATAGGGGGCATTTCCGGCAGTGACAGGATCAGCCCATGGCAGCAGAGTTCAGTCTAGAATCCCAGGCGCCTCATCCTTGGTGACTTGGAGAGCAGCCTGGACTCCGCCCTCTGTCCACTTACGGTTGCTCCCTTCGGGCCTGTTATTCCCTGGGGTCCTCGAACACCTTGGCTGCCCTGCAAAGCAGAAAGAGATCAGGTCACCTTCAGGAGGCTGAACCCCTGTCCAGCTGTTCTGAGAAGGGAACAGCTGAGAACAGTGACCTCCGGGTCCTGGGGTCCCTGTGGCACAGGTCATGCTGTGCAGGGGCTGGAGGAAAGGGGCCTCGTTGGACAAGTGTGCCCTGGACTCAGCAGGAGGGAGTGGAGGTTGGCGTCAAGCAGGCTGGGCTGGAGCAGCAGCAGGACAGGGGAGGAGCCAGCACTCGCTGGGACCCGCAGAGGCCCTGAGCAACTCCTATGTGGAGAAACATGACAACAAAACACAACGTGGGGACTTGCTTTGGGACAAGAATCCTGAAAAGACATGTTTGAGATCCTTGCGAGAAACTGACTACACCTGATGATGAGATGATGTGCAGGAATAACTGATCATTTTGTTGGTGTGATAATGATACTGTGGTTATGCGAGAAAAAGGCCTTATTTTTAAAAGATGCAGAAGTGAGGTGGGTCAAATGACATGATGTTAAGGATTTGCTTGAAAACATCAGAGCAAAGTGAAGGAAGGAAGGGAAAAAGGGGCTGAAGTGAGTGTGGCAAAAGGTAAAATTTGGGGAGATATATGAATTTACAATATCACATGTAAAAGTTTACTTTTGGGTATGTTTTATAACCTGCAGAATAAAAAACTAAAAACAAAAATTTATTTTCTGCTCAATTTTTCCCTCAACTCAAAATTACTCAAAAGAAAGAAAGTCCATTAATTAAAAAAAAAAAAAAAGAGAGAGCGAGAGAGGGAGAACTGGGATCTGGACCAAATCTCATTAGCCCCATGACCGATTTGCTGGAATTTCATTGTCTGGCCCCAGTGACCATGGGACTGGATTCTATGGCTTCTCCCAAAGTCTGAATTTGATCAGCAACAGGCTGGGCTTGGAGGACGGGAGCTGGTGGGGCTGACTGGGCTCTGGGCACAGACTTTCCTCCCCGTCGTCACTCTCCCCCACACACAAACACACCGAATAACACACGTGCGTGTGCGCGCGCGCACACACACACACACACACACACACAAACATGCACGCACGCGCACATGTGCCTGCCCGTGAGCCTTGGGTGGAACAGAGTCGACCCAGTTCTCCCCAGGGGCCCCGACTGCACAGGGCTGCCTGAGGACTCACCACGTCACCCTTCTCCCCAGCGCGGCCTGGTGGCCCCCGTGGACCTTCCTCGCCCTGGTAAGAAGGACAAACAGAAATCCACATTACACAGCTCGGGGGGAGCCATGCCCCTTTGCAGCCCTACAGGCTGAGCCTAGAGGAGGCGAGCGTAGGAGGGGAGCAGCGGCAGACTCACCGGCGACCCGGCAGCGCCGATGGAGCCCACCATGCCTTTGTACCCTCGAGGACCCTGTGGAGAGGAGAGGTCTCGGGTCAAGTCCTGGCTGGACCCCAGAGGCGAGAGTGCTGATCACAGCAGCTCTTGCAGGACCCCCCCCCCCTTCCCTGACCCACTCACCGTCTCTCCTTTGGGTCCTGCCATGCCTGGGTAGCCCCTGACGCCCTGGGGACCCTGTCAAGACAGAAGCGTGACAGTGATGGCGACTCCAAAGCCCACTTTGTGACACCTTCCCTGACCTCCACCGCAGTCTTCACAGCGCCGCCCTGAGGCAGGCCCAGAGTCCCTATCACAGATGGACACTGAGGCTCAAGGGTGGGGAGGGACTCGTCAGGTCCCTCAAAGGCACTGCCACTCACAGTGGCAGAATCTGGGCCTCAGCCGACTTCTGGCTGACAGCCTTGGCTCCTGTTCCCTGATTTCTTTTTCTTTCTTTTTGTTTTGCTTTTTATTTTGTTTTATTTTATTTTGCTTTTTAGGGCTGTACCTGTCACATATGGAGGTTCCCAGGCTAGGGGTCTAATCAGAGTTACAGCTGCTGGCCTACGCCACAGCTCATGGCAATGCTGGATCCTTAAGCGAGGCCAGGGATCGAACCCTGCTCCTCGTGGATCCTAGTCCGGGTTCGTTAACTGCTAAGCCATGACGGGAACTCCTTGTTCTCCGATTTCTTAGTCAGCCTTGGCCTCCCTCCCTCTACCTGGGGACACACCAGCGGGACACAGGCGTCTCTTTCACACCTGGGAGGCCAGAGCAGGGGAGTGACTCCGCCAAGGTCTCCTAGGAAAGGGGGAGGTGGTGGGGGCAGGGGGTGTTCCTTACCGGCGGTCCAGGGATGCCTTGCTCTCCAGAGGCACCCACATCTCCCTTGGGACCCTAAGGGGCAGGAAAGAGCCATCAGATAGGCAGGCAGATGGGGAGACAAATATACAGACCGCCAGATACCATCCCCTCCCCAGCAAAAGCAGACGGGAGGCCCCCTAGAAACTATGCAGCCCCAGGGGACAGACAGATGGGGAAACGGAGGCACAGCAAGGAGAAGGGACTTACCAGGACACTGACCTAGAACCTAGGACTCCTGCCTCCCAGCTCAAGGCTCTATCCCCAGAGACCCACAGCGGGAGGGGAAGGGAGAAGGAGCGGGGACAGGCTCTTGGAGGGCTCCACACACACTCTCCCGTGGCCGTCAGCCCACACTCACCGGCTTCCCCTGGCGGCCGGAATCTCCCAGAAGCCCACGTTTGCCAGGATGGCCCTGCGGGGAAGGGGAGGCAGCTCAGGGCACGTCCTTTCCCCACCCGGTGCTCCACTCCCAAGACCAGGGCCGCGAAGCTCACCTTCACTCCCTGCAGCCCCGGGGGGCCTTTCACGCCCGCGGGACAGTTGGTTGGACACTGGAAAGAAAAATCCCGCAGGGCTCTGTGGTCACGGGCCTGCCCCAGACCCACTGGGCAGTGTTTCCCCGTCCTGCCAGCTCCCGCGACCCGCCTCGCGTCGCACGTGTTGGAACCTCTCTGCCCGCCTCCCACAGACCCGACCCCCACCACCCAACCTAGCTCCCTGCCCGCCCCACCCTCCAAGATGACACGCCCCTTCCCCGGATTAGCTCCGCCCCAGACCCCGCCTCTCACCAGGAAATCCGCACTGCCTTCCAGGCCCTGGATGGTTCCCGGACGACCCTGAGAAAAGATGTATGGAGATGGAGCCCGATCCGAGCTGTCCCCACCCGCCGCTTGCGCCTTGTCCTTCCCCAGCCACACGCAGCCATGTGAGAGGTCTGAGGACACTTACCGGTTTCCCAGGGGGCCCCGGGGGTCCTGACGGTCCTTCTGGTCCGGGATCCCCCTGGAAGCAAAAAGGGCCCAAATCATACCCTTGTCCAGCCCCCCAGCCCCAGACCATCTCTGCCCCCTCCTCCGGCTCCTGCTCCTGCCCCACCCACCCTGCCCTCTGGGTCACCTCCTGAGATCTGGGCTCTTGGGGAGATCAAGGCCTGAGTCGCAGGGATGGCCCCAGCCCTTGGCCTCCCTGAAAGACCTACCACAGGGTGGGCTCAGCAGGAGGGCTTTCTGTCCCAGACCTGGAGGAGCTCCCTGGTGGCAGCTTGAAGGCAGAGGGCGGGAGGCAAAGAGAGCAGATGGGTGGCTGGGGCTCACCTTGGGGCCTGTGATTCCAATCTCACCAGGGAGGCCAACAGGTCCAGGTGGTCCCTAGGAACAGAGACATCAGTGGCTAGGATGCCTTGGAGGGTTAGCCCAGTCCCGGTAGGAACAGGTACCCAGAGCCCCCTTTCCCGCTTTCACTTTGCAACCAGCCCCAGAGAAGCTGGCAGATTTGGGCTCTAAGGACCAGAGGATCTCAGAGCCAGTGGAGAGGCCCAGAGTCCTCTGACACGTCTGCGTGTTTCCAACACTATCCCAGCATGCTGGCCCCTCCCCATGCTGGCCAGTCCCCTGGAAGCCTTCTGTCCCCTAGAAGGCCTTCTGTATCCGCTGAGCTCTTCTGTATCCTGTATCCTGCCCCATCCCTAAGGACTTACAGGAGGTCCGGCGAAGCCAGGGCCCTGGAACAGAAGGAAAGATTAGGTTCGTGACTTCTTTTACAAGTCCCCCTGCCCACAAAGGACCCCTTAAAGCCCTGCAGGTTGTACTCACTGGCAGGCCAGGGGGACCTGGGAGCCCGGGCTGGCCCTGCAAGAACAATGGGAGAGACTGAGAGGCTGGGGGTCTCCTGAGTCCCTGCTCTTCTCTGCCGCAGCTCCTCCCAAACTCTGGCCCTTGATTGCCTGGCTGGCCACTTACCTTGACTCCAGCGATCCCCATGGGACCAGGCTCCCCCTTGGCTCCAGTTAGACCCTGGGGAAGAAAGAGAAGGTACATCCAGGAGGCAGGAACCTGACTCGTGGGGCAGGGCGGGTCCAGGGGGGCCTCTCCTGAGTGGGCGCAGGCTGCCTTTCACCACACTCCATCAAGGCCTAAGGGCGTCAATACCTCACTTTCCCTTCCCCCAGTTCCCACAGCCCTTGAAATTATTCTCCTTTGAAAGATGAGAAAGCAAGGCCCAAAGATTTTTTTGTTTGTTTGTCTGTTTTGTTTTTCAGGGCTGCACACATGGCATATGGAAGTTCTCAGGTTAGGGGTCAAATCGGAGCTGCAGCTGCCCAGCCACAGAACTTGGGATCCAAGCAGCCTCTGCGACCTACACCACAGCTCACGGCAATGCCGGATCCTTAACCCACTGAGCAAGGCCAGGGATCGAACCCACGTCCTCATGGATACTAGTTGGGTTTTTTACTGCTGAGCCACGACGGGAACTCCCAAGGCCCAAAGATTTGTCAGTCGTGACTTCACCAATGCCCCACCCCTCACCAAATCTAGCAGTCTAGAAGATCTAGACGTAGGTCTGGATCGACCATTTTCTTGATGTCTGCCCTTGGAACTTTTTTCTGAGCCTCAGTTTTCTCATCCACAAAGTGGGTTAATAAGGATGCCTGCTTCTCTGCATGGCTATGAAAACTGATGTGGAAGGCAATATGCTTTGTCATCTTTGCAGGGTGTGGACAAGCTGGGGGGACGAGGTCCACACCCTGCAAAGATGACAAAGTTGGTCATAGCCCTGATGGGCAACTTTTAAGCCCGCAAGGCAAAGGCAACTCCCGGGGGCCTCTTCTTCCTTGCATCGTTCAGTGACTGACCCAAGTCACCCTAACCAGATGACTTCCCAACGCCCCTGGCTGTGTCCAGGAGCCTGTGACCTTGAGGCCGCTGGGAACACAGAGGTATCAGCCAAAGAATGTTCCTCTCCTGAGTTTGCCTGGGGCTGCGAGGAGGTGGGGTGGGGAAGGGAAAAGGAGAGGAAAGGAGAGGGCACCTAAGGACAGCTCTGCCCAGAGTATTCGGTTTAATACTTGGAGGCCAGAAACGAGAGACTAAGTTCTGGCTGCTGCTGACAAGAGAACTGCCCTATGGATGTATATGTGCCAGCAATTCCAGCCTCCTGGGCTGAGTGTGGGGTCACAGGTCATACAAAGGTGAGGGGGGCTCACAGCTAGAGAGTCTCCATCCTGCTCTGAACAGCGGATCAGGGAAGATGCCAGAACTGGGTTCAGGAGGTCAGTGGGTGGAGCCCTAAAGCGCTCTACCTTGACCTGAGGTACTCACATCAATCCCTGGCTTCCCGTCTGGCCCATCTGGCCCTGGTTTGCCAGGCTCTCCCTTAGGTCCCTTGAAAACCGAGACAGAGCAAACATCAGCCGTGGCAGGGCAAGACCAGGAAGGGTCCAAGGTCAAAGAGGAAAAAGCACTCACCGGAGGGCCAGCTTTCCCAGGGGGCCCCTTGTCACCCTGCAAAATACAAGTTGGTGAGACAGCACACCATGGCTCGTGCCACCCCAGAGGGGCACACACAAGCCCTGGCTGGCCTGTACCCACATGCTCCTCTCCTCATTGTCTTTTCTTCTGTCCTGGGTCCCCTCAGCCTTGGGCTTTTTAGGAAAATAGTTCCTTCTCCCTCAAGAAAACCATAGGTGGGTTGAGTCCAACTCCAGGCAGGCTAGAGAGGGTGATATCCACAAGCAAGTGGGTTTTAGATATGCCAGGGTTGGTAAGGTGCCAGCTGTAAGAACTGCTAATGGGGTTGTGGGCTCCACGTGACGTCGGGGAGTAGGTGCCCCTTGGATTTGAACAGTGTGGGAAGAAACTTGGGGCTTTTAGAAAAACATGAAGGGGGTGAGTAAGCAAAGGGGCAGTGTTCTGGACTGGGGTCAGGAAAAGGAGATGGGGCAGTGGCAAGGACCAAGGGGGCACATTCAATCTGTCCCCAAGACAGGAAGGACCTCCTTCCCCTGAGTCAAAGGACCCTCGGTGGAGGACAGTCAGGGACTGTGGGATCACATTCAGCCCCAGAGAGGCCTGCAGGCATTTCAGAGAAGCCTTCGGGGGCCAGAGAGTCTGGCAGGGAGCCAGCGCCCTGTGTTTGAGGGGTGGGGGCACCAGGTTGAATAGAAGACTGTCCAGATGGGTAAACACCAGGCTGACCTGGGGGAGCTCCAGAATGAGGTATTTAACCCTCACCAGGGCAGGGAGAGCAGGGAACAAGCCCAAGTGATTCTAAATCGGGGAGAAAAATGCAAAAGGGAAGAGACAGGAGTCTGGCTCCAGCTGGTCAGCGGTCTGGCCAAGGCTCCTAAGCGACCCTGAAGAAGCATCCAGACATGCAGGGGGCAGGGCGAGGGCTTAAGGCGTCTCCCACCCCAAAAAGCAGGGAGGAGGGGGCGGGGGGATAAGGAATCGCTGTGCGCTGCGGCGGGCAGACGGAACAGCAGCTCCTTGTCCGCCGGTGGATATAACCGGCTCTGCATCTCAGGTCTGGTTTGAGGTTTTTGTAGAACAAACGGGCTCCTTGTGGGGCGGGCCGGCGCCGCCTACTGACAACACAGGGGCACTGCATCTTCAGGCACCGATCTCAAGGCCACCACCAACCCCCACCCCCGAACTCCCAGTGCTCACAAAGTTCCCCTTTGTCCGCAGCCTCCCTCCCCCTCCCGTCCCAGGTTAGAGACTCACGTCGATTCCGTCGGATCCAGGCACTCCTGGCGGCCCGGGGGGACCCGGCGGGCCTCGCTCTCCTGGCGGACCTCTCTGAAAACACACACGGGGGTGCAGCCCTCAGATAGCGCAGGGAACTGGGCATCCAGGGGTGCGCACTCTCTTGGGAAAAGCCGCGGACTCCCGCTTATTGAGAACCCACTGGGTACCAGATACTGGGTACCGTTACATATATTATCTTATTGAGTGCTCAGAACTGTGAGGCTGAAACTAATAAGCCCCAGACTGCAGTTGAGGAAACAGGCTCAAAAAGACCAAGGGGTCCATGGTTACTGGAAGTACGCGGTGGAGCCAGAATTCCGTCCTAGGTCGACTCAAATTCTTCCACTGTACCGTGTTGCCCTTGCGCCTGGTGGGGGCGAGATGCTGATGGAGCAAATAAATAACAGATGGGAAGGAAGGTGGTGCCTAGAGACGCTTCCTCCTCAATCAGCTGTTGCTCGGATCAGTTTTAGGTGCACAACTGATACCGAAGGTGAGTAGGTCCCCTTTCCTCTCCCACTGGTGCAGGTAAAGCCTGAAGGGAAAGTTGGCGAGGCGCAAAGGGACGGGGGTGGGGTGGGGGGCAGAGAGGAAAGCCTGTTTTCTCCTCCTACTCAGAGCACCCCTCTCCCGACACGGCTCCTTCGTCCTTTCCTGGGTGGCAAGCAGGGGTCCCGCGCTTGCCAGATGCCTGAGCCCTCCCCAGAGCAAAAAGTGCCAGGCTGGCGCCCCGCAGGCGAGCTGCAGACAGCACAGGGCACCAGGCGGCGCCCGGCCCCCTAACCCGCGAGGCGTTAGGCCCCCTCCCCAACGGGCCCTCGAAAGTGAGACGCAGGCGCGCCAGGCCCGGGGAAGAGGCAGCGGCGGAGCGAGAGCGGCGTCTGGCTGGAGCCGGCGCCCCCTGGGAGGCTGCGGGGGCGGAGGCGCCCGAGCCCAGTGAATGGGCACCATTGTCTCCCCAGCCACCTGGGCTCTCGGGGCTGCCAGGACCCGACGCCAGCTCCTGCCCCACGCTGCCTGTCCCCGGCAGGGCCGAGCATCTCAGGATAGGGTCCCTCTGGTTCCCCGGCTCATCCACCTCCTTTCACGGTGCCGAGATGCGCCCCATTTATGCCCCAACCGAGGAGACGTGCGCCGCGGAACCGTCCGAAGCTGCCTCTTGGGCTCGGAAGTGTCAGTAGAAGGTGGGGGTCAGACAGAGCACTTCACCAAACCCTAGGATCCTGGACCCCAAACCCCAGACCCCGCACCCCGGTGCCGCAGTGGCCGCGGGACTTACGATCTGCGCTAGGGCGAGCCCGAGCACCTGCAGGAGAATCAGGAGGCTGCGGGGGGCGGCCGCAGGAGCCATGGCGGGCGACGGGCTCGAGGAGGATGGAGGCCGACTCCACGCACGCACCGACGGCTGAGGCTCCGGCGCGGCGGCGGTGGCTGCTCTCGAACCGGGCGGGCCCGGCCTCCTGAATATGCGGCGGGGCGGGGCGGGGGGCCCGCGGGATCTGTCACCTGAGAGGACCCGGGGAGGGAGGCCCGCGTCCTCCGCCCAGCTCCGCCCCGCTCTTTCCAGCCGCCAGCGCCCACCCTCCATCCTTGTCCTGGGCTTTCCAGAGGCAGCGGCACGGGTCGGGGATCGTGGCTCCGTTTCTCAATGAGGAAGCAGAGGGCCATCGAGGTCCCTACCCAGCCTGATCTCCAGGAGCCAGCCCCTTCCCCCTGACCCGCAGTCTTCATCCCATCACTTGTCCCACTCCTGCTTGCCAGCCCCTGCCGGGGTCCTCTCCCCCAGGGCCCAGTCCGAGGGCGCCTCCGGTTCTGTGAACCTTGGAACAGGCTCTGCCCAGCTCACCATCCACTTCGTTCCTCTCCATATGCAATCAGGTCTCTTCCATATTAAAATATACCAAAGCCCTTCCTGGATCAGCCATCCTGTGAATACCCCTTGGCCTCCTCTGTCTGCACCCCACTTTAAACTTCATCTCCCTCTCCCCTCCCTGCTTCTGCCTCAGCTGGAAGACCAGTCTCCTGGAGGTCACAGCGAGTCTAAAACCCTCTTCAGACCTCCAGCCATGAAGCTGTTGGCACCTGGGTCTGCCTTGGCCACCCCTAACCTTGAAGTCTTCCCTGTCCAGGCAGGCATCCACCACCCAGCCCTTCTTCTCTCTCTCTCTCTCTCTCTCTCTTTTTTTTTTTTTTTTTTGCATCTGAGGCATATGGAAGTTCCCAGGCTAGGGGTCGAATTGGAGCCACAGCTGCTGGCCTACAGCCACAGCAATGTTAGATCCGAGCCATGTCTTCGCCCTACACCACAGCACACGGCAACACCGGATCCCCGACCCACTGAGCGAGCCCAGGGATCAAACCCGCATCCTCATGGATACTAGCCTGATTCGATTCTGCTGCATTACAACTGGAACTCCCAGCCCTTCTTCTTCTATTGCTTTTTCTTCTCGGCAGCTCCCTTCAGCACCAGAGGCTGTAGGCTTGGCCACCTCTCTCACTCTAAGTGATCTCCTCTACGTTCATTGAAATGACCTCCACCTTATTTACCAGACTTTCCAAAATCTACCTGTCCAGTATAGCCTCTCTCCAGAATCTCTTACCCTCCCTTTCATTCACTTAAGCAGTGTTGGTAAAGTGCTTTGGAGTCTGACTGTCACTAACTGTATGGCCACGGGACCTAAAATCATATGAAAACTCAGTTCAATCATCTGTCAAAGGGGATAATAATAGTCCCTATCTTATAGGGGTTTTGTGAAGATTGAATGGGATGATGCATATAAAGTACTTAGCAGCAGCACATAGTAGGTGCTTGATACATTTTAGCTTCTATTGCAATTTATGGAGGTCTCCATTTACCAGTCATGCACCCAATGAAAGGAAGACAACCTGGAGCAGATCAGCTAAAATGTTCAAGGAAAATGCTCCCTGGTACCTGGGAAAGTCTAGCTCCCCTTTGGCATGTGGGCCAATGGCCTGAGCTAGGAAGGGTGTTCCTGGAGCTGAATTTGGGAGAAAGGGCTTGAGAGAAAGAACTTCACCGTTCTGCCTAACAGAGTGAGGAAGAATTTGGAGTATGTAGGAAGTAAGATGAGAGGAGAAGAAAGTGAAAGAGGGCTGATGGGCATTACCTGGGTACGTGGGGTAATGTGTGTAAAGGACTTCTAAGAAATGGGATATCCAGGAGTTCCCATTGTGGTTCAGTGGTAACAAACCCAACTACTATCCACAAGGATGCAGGTTCAATCCCTGGCCTCGCTCAGTGGGTTAACGACCTGACATTGCCATGAGCTGTGGTCTAGGTTGCACATGTGGCTTGGATCTGGCATTGCTGAGGCTGCAGCATAGGCCGGCAGCTATAGCTCGGATTCACCTCCTAGCCTGGGAACTTCCATATGCCACAGGTGTGGCCCTAAAAAAGAAAAGGAAAGAAAGAAGAATTAATCGAAACTATGGAAAGGGGATGAGATTCACATTTGGATAGTGCTCAGTAGTGTATTCATTGTTTATTGCAGCATAACAAACCACCTAAAAACTGAGTGACATAAAACAATCATTTCTCGATCCTGGATCAGGAATTCAGAAATGGCTCTGCTTGGTTGGTTCTGACTCAGGGTCTGTTGTGAGATTGCAGTCAGATGGTGGCTGGAGTTGGAGTCATCTACAAGGCTTCTTCACTCACATGTCTGGGGTCTGTCCTGGAAAGCCTCCAATAGCTAAGGCCAGAACAATTGGGATTTCCTGGGCAGCTATCTCCTTTAGTCCTTTGTGGGCTTGCTGCAGGGTCTCTCTGACATGGCAGCTTTGACACATGAACTTCTTACACAGCAGCTCAGAGAGCTCAGGACAATATCAGACTAAAGCAGAATTGCCTCCCAGGACCCAGCCTCGGAAGTCAGAATGTCAACTTTACCACATTTGGGAGCTCCCACTGTAGCTCAGTGGAAAAGATCCCGACTAGTATTCATGAAGATTCGGGTTTGATCCCTGGCCTCGCTCAGTGAGTTAAGGATCTGACGTTGCCTCTCACTGTGGTATAGGTCGCAGAGGTGGCTCAGATCCTGCGTTGCTGTGACTGTTGCTGTGCTGTACCTCCAACTTAAACCCTAGCCTGGGAACTTCCATGTGCTGTGGGTGTGACCCTAAAGAAAAAAGAAAAAACACCAAAAACCCAAAAAACAAAAGCTTTACCTCATTCTTTTGGTCCACGCCATTACAGAGTTTTGCCCAGCTTCAGGGGGAGGGAACAGAGACCCCACCTCTTGAAGGACGAGTATCAATGTCACATTTCAAGAAGAGCATGGAGGATGGTCCGTATATTGGGGAGCCAACTTTGGAAAACACAACCTTCCACACTTGGGCTTATAAACTGAACCCATTCAGTGGAAGCTTAAGCTCAAAGCAGGAGCTGATCAAGAGAACTCTGACACAAGACAAGGACTAGAAGTTCCAGCCAATCGCATATAGATATTAAGAAGGAGAGAATAAATGGAGAGTCATATATCCATATTCCTGGTTAGGAAGACTCAATGTTGCAAAGAGGTCAAAGTAATCCATAAATTCCATGCAATCTCAATCAAAATCAAATGCGGTTTTCATGAAATTTGACAAACTGATACTAAAGAGATTCTAGGAGAAAAATGGCATGAAAATAGCCAAGAAAATTTAAAAAATCAAACGAGAAACATCTTTCCCCACCAGAGAAAAAAACAGCTATAAAGCAAGTTATTCAAATAGTATTTTATCAGCCCAAAAATAGGAGAGAGAAGCACACACAGAGACATACACGTATTGCATTATTTACTATTTTTGGGGGGGCCTTTTAGGGCCGTATGCATGGCCTATGGAAATTCCCAGGCTAAAGACAGAAATATAGATCAGTGGAACAGGATAGAAAGTCCAGAATTAAACCCACACATCTATAGTCAACTAAGCTATGACAAAGGAGGCAAAAATATACACTGGAGAAAAGACAGCCTCTTCAATAAGTGGTGCTGGGAAAACTGAACAGCCACATGTAAAAAAATGAAACTAGAACACTTCCTAACACCATGCACAAAAATAAACTCAAAATGGATTAAAGATCTAGATATAAGACCAGATACTACAGATACTATAAAACTCTTAGAGGAAAACATAGGCCAAACACTCTGACATAAATGGTCCATCCGTCAGAGTAAGATCCATCTGTCAGAGTAAGGACAATAAAAAGAAAAATAAAAAAAATGGGACTTAATTAAACTTCAAAGTTTCTGCACAGCAAGGGAAACCCTAAACAAAATGAAAAGACAACCTACAGAATGGGAGAAAATATTTGCAAATGAATTGACTGACAAGGGATTAATCTCCAAAATTTACAAACACCTCCTACAGCTCAATACCAAAAAAATAAACAACCCCATCAAAAAATGGGCGGACGGAGTTCCCTTCGTGGCTCAGTGGTTAACGAATCCGACTAAGAACCATGAGGTTGCGGGTTCGATCCCTGGCCTTGCTCAGCGGGTTAAGGATCCGGCGTTGCCGTGAGCTGTGGTGTAGGTTGCAGACGCGTGTGCAGCTCTAGTTAAAGGCAAAAAGACAAAAAAGAAAAAAAAAAGGGCAGAGGACCTAGGCAGACAATTCTCCAAAGAAGACATGCAGATGGTAAATAAATACACGAAAAGATGTTCAACATCACTCCTTATTAGAGAAATGCAAATCAAAACCACTATGAGGTACCTACACCAGCCAGAATGGCCATCATCAAAAAGTCTACAAAAAATAAGTGCTGGAGAGGGTGTGGAGAAAAATGATCCCTATTACACTCTTGGTGGGAATGCAAAATGGTGCGACCACTGTGGAAAACAGTATGGAGATTCCTCAGAAAACTCAAAATAGAATTACCGTTTGATCTAGCAATCGCACTCCTAGGCATCTATCCAGAGGAAACCGTGACATTTTGAAGAAGTGCCCCACTGTTTGCAAATCAGCAGTACCATTTTGCATTCCTATGAGCAGTGTATGAGGGTTCCAATTTCTCCTCAGTCTTGCTAACCCTGCTATTATCTGCTTTTTGACTATAGCCACCCTAGTGGGTAAAGCAGTATCTCATTGTGGGTTTGATTTGCATTCCCTAATGACTGATGATGTTAAGCATCTTTTCATGTGCATCCAGGCTCTGTGCATCCTTTGGGAGAGGATGCACATGTACTCCAGTGTTCATTGCAGCCAGGTCATGGAAACAACCTAAATGCCCATCGACAGAGGAGTGGATAGGGAAGATATGGTACATACACACAATGGAATATTATTTAGCCATTAAAAGGAACGAAATAATAACATTTATAGCAACGTGGATGGACCTAGAAATTATCATGCAAAGTGAAACCAGTCAGACAATTAGACAGCAACATTCAATGCTACTGCTTACATGTGGAAACTAAAAAGACACAATGAACTTCTATGCAGAACAGACAATGACTCACAGACTTTGGAAAACCTTTGGTTTCCAAATAAGACAATCTGGGGGGTGGGAGGATGCACTGAAGGTTTGGGACGCAAATGCTATCAAATTGAGTTGTGATGATTTTTGTACACCTATAATTGTAATAAAATTCACTAAGAAAAAAAAAAGAAGAAGAAATTCCCAGGCTCGGGGTCGAATCAGCGCTGTAGCTGACAGCCAAACTGCTGCAGTTGGATTCTTAACACCACTGCACCACATTGGGAACTCCAAGATGTTTAAATTTGACTTCATAATACTTTTTAAGTATCTTCATAATAAGAAGTATATAGATAAAACTAAAAGACAGAAAGGAAATATCCACTATATATCACACAAAGACTTAATATGGATAACATACAAAGAACTCTTACAGGTCAGTAAAAAACTCTATCAGACACTTCAAAGGAATATCTAATTCAAATTTTCTATAAGCTTTTTAGAGAATGGAAAAGGAGAGAACACTCTCAAACTCATTTTATAGGGCTAATATAACCTTGATATCCAAATCAGTAATGGGCTGTAAGAGAAAGGAATATTGGAGGCCTGTCTTATGGATACAGATGGAAAAATCCTATTTAAAATATTAGCAGATTGAATATAGCAATCTATTAAAAGATACATCATGACCAAGTTGGTTTTAAACCGAGTTTAAAATTAGAAAATCTATTAATGTAATTCACCACATTATTAAAAAAGAAAATTTTAAGATCACCTCAAAATGCTAAAAAAAAAAAAAGATGAAGAAGAAGAAGGAAAGAAGCTGAGATGTCAGCTCTTATCTTTCCACCTACTGTAGCAATTTCCTGTTTGAGAACAAACCTGAAAATGGGGGCCCAAGAAGCCAGGCACTAGAGCAGAAGAAAGTATGGCTACCACATGGTACCTGCCTCCTCTCTCCCAAAGGATGCACAGAGCCTGGATGCACATGAAAAGATGCTTAACATTATCAGTCATTAGGGAATGCAAATCAAACCCACAATGAGATACTGCTTTACCCACTAGGGTGGCTATAGTCAAAAAGCAGATAATAGCAAGGGTTAGCAAGACTGAGGAGAAATTGGAACCCTCATACACTGCTCATAGGAATGCAAAATGGTACTGCTGATTTGCAAACAGTGGGGCACTTCTTCAAAATGTTAAACCTAGAATTGTCATTTGACCCAGAATTTCCTCTCCTAGGTGAATACTCAGGAGATATAAAAACATATAGCCACACAAAACTTGTACACAAATGTCCATAGCAGCATTATTCACAATAAACAAAAAAAGGAAACAACTCCAATGTCCATTGATGAATGGATAAATAAAATGTGACATATACATACAATGTAATATTATTTGGCAATAAAAAGAAAAGAAGGGAGTTCCCTTAGTGGCTCAGTGGTTAACAAACCCAACGAGGATCCATGAGGACGCAAGTTTGATCCCTGGCCCCCCTCAGTGGGTTAAGGATCTGGCGTTGCCATGAGATGTGGTGTAGGTCACAGATGCGGCTCGGATCCTGCGTGGCTGTGGCTGTGGTTGGCAGCTGTGGCTCTGATTCGACCCCTAGCCTAGGAACTTTAATATGCTGCAGGTGTGTCCCTAAAAAAAATAAAAAATTTTTAAAAAAAGAAAGAAAGGAAAAGAAGTATTAATACACTGCAACATGAACGAATCTGGAAAATATCCTAAGTAAAGGAAGCCAATCACAGAGGACCACATATTCTGTTATTGTATTTATATGAAATGTTGCTAATAGGTAAATCTACTATACAGGCAGATTGTCTAGAGTTGAGGGAAGGAGGTGGTTGGGGAGAAATTGGGAGTGACTGTCAGTAGGTTCATTTTATTTTAAATCTTTTGTGTCTTTATATTTAAAGTTCATGGAGCTGCTGCTGTGGTGCAGTGGGCTAATGATCCGGCTTGTCCCTGTGGAGATACCAGTTTGATCCCCAGCCCCGTGCAGTGAAAATGATAAATATGTTGATAAATACAAATATATTACACCCACCCACCCCACACACCCCCATACCCTCCCCCCACACACACCCCATACTGGACATGACTGGACATGAATAATGTCCTATAAAGACTCTGAATTTTGTAATATTCCTCAGAAGAGTGTCAAATATTTTTCAGCTAGTAGTTAAGTTACTGGTGGTCATCTTGAACTTGTGGATGTTTGATTTTATTCTTTGTTAGGGGAAGTCTATTTTTCATATCTCTCTGAGTTCTCGGGTATGTCCCTTAATTGTAGGATACAGGGCTTTCTCCTAAGGCATGGCCTTCTAGGACTTTAACAGAATGTCCTGGGTATTTACCAAGCCTTTCTAACTTGGCATAATTTAAACTCCAAACTGTCTTTTCCTGTAGTGGGAACCAGCTAAAATCTCTGCTCAATTCTCTCATCCTTTATTATTCATTTCCCCATGGGGTACTTGGAGTCTTGTTTGTGCAGGTGCAGGAGTTAGCCAAGGATTTGAGGGCAGTTTATACACATATTTTTGGCCATCCCCCCTGTGGTTCTTTTGATTCTAGAGTGTTTTCCTTCAGTTTTAAACCACTGTGGCAACCCTGAACTCTGTCCTCTGATTCCTGATTCTGAAACCAATAGGATTATGGATTTCTGCTTGAATTTTAGCTCCCTGGGCTGTGAGCATTAAGGAATACCTTTGGAAAAAAATCCATATCCAGTGTGGCTCCCTTATTTTATTTTGTATTTTTTATGGCCACACCTACGATACGTGGAAGTTCTCAGGCTGGGGGCTGAATTGGAGCTGCAGCTGAGGCCTACACCATAGCCATGGCAACACTGGATTCAAGCCACATTTACAACCTACACTGCAGCTTATGGCAATGCCAGATCCTTAACCCACCCACTAAGCAAGGTTACTGATCAAACCCCCATTCTTACAGACAGCCTCGGGTCCTTAACCCACTGAGCCACTGTGGGAGCTCTAACTCCCTTATTTAATTTATTTATTTTTGTCTTTTTAGGGCTGCATCTGCCACATATGGAGGTTCCCAGGCTAGGGGTCCAATTGGAGCTGTAGCCGTCGGCCTACCCAGAGCCACAGCAATGCCAGAACTGAGCCGTGTCTGTGACCTACACCACAGCTCATGGCAATGCCGGATCCTTAACCCACTGGGCAATGCCAGGGATTGAACCCACAACTTCATGGTTCCTAGTCGGATTTGTTTCCACTGAGCCATGACGGGAACTCCCTAACTCCCTTATTTTAAATACTGAATTTCCTTCAGTTTATGCCTGCTCTTGGTCACTTTCTTGTTCCATAATTCAGAGATTTTTTGTCAAATATTTTGACAATTTACTCCACTGTTACCAGAATTGGAACTTAGCCCAGTTTAGGAATTTAACAGCTATTTAGTGAACACCTGCTTGATACTGGGTAGATATAACTTTGAACACGGTAGACACTTCACACAGGTCACATTTGAGCATTGTGGTTCAGATTTTTAAAAAAGAAGCATGCTGGAGGCCGCATTAGAGGAAATTTGAGGACTCTGGGGACCAAGGGTATATTGATAGCAACTCTCTAATAAGAATTTTGGGAGTCCTCTTTTGGCACAGTAGGTTAAAGATCTGGCATTGTCACTGAAGCGGCTTGGGTCACTGCTGTGGCACAGGTGCGATACCTGGCCCATGAACTTCCACAAGCTGCAGGCGTGGCATAATCATCATCATCATCATCATCATCATAATAATAATAATAATAATAATAATAATAATAATGGGTTGCCCTTGTGGATCAGCAGTAGTGAACCCAACTAGTGTCCATGAGGACTTGGGTTCAACCCTGACCTCATTCAGTGGGTTAAGGATCCGGCATTGCCATGAGCTGTGGTGTAGGTAGCAGACGTGGCTCAGATCGAGTGTTGCTGTGGCTGTGGTGTAGGCTGGCAGCTGCAGCTCCAATTCAGCCCCTAGCCTGGGAACTTCCATATGCTGTGGGTGTGGCCCTAAAAAGACAAACAATAAAGATGGTGGTGGTGATGATGATGGTGATGATAAGTTCGCTAGCGATCCTAATTGCAGCTCCTTCTGAGACATTCTTGGCTCAACAAAAGAAGTTTCCTTGATCTTTTCTTTCCTTTTGCTCTACTTCCCTCATTTTCTTCCTTCTTTTCACCCTCTTCCTCTTCCTTCTTTCTAAAATATTCATTGCACATTTTCTCTGTACCCAGGCACTGTTCTGTATCCTACAGAAGGTGTTGTTTCCTTAACTCATCACCTAAGACTCCATCTCAAGAAAGTCTTTCCAAACTCTACAAGCTGGATTAGTCTAGAGGACGTGAGTGAAATTCATTTTCAAAATTTTTATTCCTGCTTACTATGTGTCAGGCCTGTGGTGTGAGGAATTAATTAAATGACCAAATCATAAAAAGAACGGCTAGAAACTATTATTAATAACAGCATTTATCATTTATATATTTACGTATTATAATTTTTTTTTTTTTTTTTGCTTTTTAGGGCCATACCTGTGGCATATGGCAGTTCCCAGGCTAGGGGTCCAATAGGAGCCACAACCACAGCAACGCCAGATCTGAGCCACATCTGTGGCCTACACCACAGCTCACAGCAATGCTGGATCTTTAACTCACTAAGCGAGGCTGGGGATCGAACCCCTACCCTCATGGTTCCTAGTTGGATTTGTTTCCACTGCACCATGATGGGAACTCCAATCATTATATGTTTATAATAATACGATTGAGCACTTGCTGTATGTCAGACATTGTACTGGTGTGTTATGTGCATTTGGTTGTTGTCTTCATAACCTCTCAAATGAAGCATGTCCCTTGATTATTCCCACTTTACGAAAACAAGACTGAGGTTTAAAGGAGTGAAATGATTTTCCCAAGGATGCTCAGCTGGGTTTTCCCTGCTTCTGGCTCATGCTGGGTACCAGTGATGTGCATGTCCTCCGTTTTCCACTAAGATCACATAGTATGGCTGTGCAGTTTGAGCTCTTCACAAAAGTGGATGAGCCAGCCGAAAGTGCAATAAAATCCATCCCCGGCCACAAGCCTGCCATGGCTTTTATTTTGCTGCTCCTAACACTTAGAGAAGAATTTTTAGAATCTTCTCTTTGACTTGAGGCCTGGGCCACTCCAGTTTACAATACTCAGTCCTTTAATCTCTAATTTTCTGATCTCCTTTCTCTGTGATTCTGATGCCAAGGAAGTGTGGGCTTGGAGGTCAAGGAGAAAAGGCCAGGCTCCCTTCTCTACCCATTCCTCTCTCCCTGGGACAGGTCCCTACGCCCGGCCTGCAGTACATCAGGCTTCTGGAGCTTTGGCGCCACCTCGTGGTTCCATGCCACATTACACCATGCTGACAACTTCCCAAGGTGAATAAAGACCCTTTGCTCAGGGAGAAAAATTCCTAGGGAGATGGGATGGGGAGAGAAGATTAAATGTGGGGGCACTTGGAGATCCCTCGTTGCACAGCGGGTTAAGGATCAGGAGTTGTCTCTGCTGTGACGCGTGTTGAATCCCTGGCCCAAGAACTTCCGCATGCCACTACTCTGCCAAAAAGAAAAAAACAAAAACGAACACAAAACAACAGCAAAAGTATAACACAGTGGGAACTTAACTGATGGAGAGATCACAGCTTCTGGGGAATTACAGCTTAGAATTTCTATTCCACTATGCTTGGGTCCTGATGCTACCACAAACTGATTGTGTGACCCCTGGCAAGTCACTTCACCTCTCTGAGCCTCAATTTCTTCATTTGTAAAGTGGAGAGAACACTAATATCTTTGGTGTCCACGAAGCGCTTAGCACAGTGCCCAGCAAGTTTTGGGTATTTATTTTAGGTAGGAGGAACTTGTAAGCAAAAGCAGGGAACAGGATGAATGTTCAGAACAGACGGCGGGCGTTCCCAGCAAGATCAGCAACATGCAGGGACTCAGGTTCTACCCCCACAGGGCACGGAGGTTTAAGGATCCTTGCTGCTGCAGCTGCGGGGTAAGCCACAACTGTGGCTTGGATCTGATCCCTGGCCTGGGAAATCCATATGCCCCAGGGCAGCCAAAAAAGGAAAAACAAACAAACAAACAAAAAAAACAGAACACAGGGTCAATGATCCCTCTTTCCTGCTGGAGTGGGGTGGGGGAGGGGGAGCATGGTCGTCTTAGCCACAGCACGGTGACAAGAGCTAGAAGCTCTTCCTAGCACCAGCTACCCACTCTACGCTGTGCCCCAGTCTTAAGCAAGTTTGTTCCCCCGGATTCTGGCCGCCCTCCTATGCCTGAGCAGAAAATGCCAGCAGCGTGCTTTTTCTCAAGCTGGAGCAGGGCATCCCGAGAGCTGCCCAGTCCTGGTCCCGGTCCCTTATTTCCTCCGTTTCTTCCATCTGATTCTCTCCCAGTTCCCCAGGCGACACCGGTAAACCGCAGGGCTGACTTCCTTGAGCTATATTCTCCTGGATTTCCTCCTGCTTCTCTAGCTGTCCCTTCTCAGGCTCCTCTGTCGGTTTCTTTTCTCGGCACACTCTTACGTACCACTTCAAAAGGCCCTGTCTTGTCCCTGTCTTCTTACTGCCCATGTTTTTCCTGGGCCATCTAACCCACTCCGCTGTCTTTAACCGTCTCCTCCGTTTTGCCCAGAGCCTCAGACCACTTATCCGACTGCCTCTGGGATGTTCCCGGGCACCACCAACTTGATATGTCCACAACGAAATGATATGCTTACCCCCAAGCTTATTCTTCTTCCACACAGCCAGTGGTCCCTCTGCCCTTTCCTTCAACCAAAAATCTGAATGTCAGCCTTGACTCTTCCCTCTCTTCTCCCTTAGAACTATTATCACCGTGTTCCAGTCACAATACCTCATATATATGTATCTAATCCATCCCCACAGCAACTCTGGACCCCATCCTCTTTTTTTTTTTTTTCTTTTTAGGGCGGCACCTGCGGCATATGGAAGCTCCTGGGCCAGGGGTCGAATTGGAGCTGAAGCTGCCAGCCTACGCCACAGTCACAGCCACGTGGGATCCAAGCAGCGTCTGTGACCTACACCACAGCTCACGGCGACGACGGATCTGCATCATCATGGATGCTAGTCGGGTTCATTAACCCCTAAGCTGCAACGGGAGCTCCTGAAAATAACTTTTTTTAAAATCATACTTCCAGAGGTCCTATTGTAGCTCAGCAGGTTAAGAACCCCATGTAGTGTCCATGAGGATTTGAGTTTGATCCCTGGCCTTGCTCAGTGGGTAAAGGACCTGGCATTGCTGGGCTGTGGTGTACTCCACCGGCCCCTGCAGCTCCACTTCAATCCCTAGCCTGGGAATTTCCATATTCAGGAGGTGTGGCTTTAAAATAAGAAAATCATACTTCCTAGTGATTGCATCCATATAAGCCAAGGTCATTTCTCTATCTCAAGACCCTTAACTTAATTATGTCTCCAAAGACCTTCTTGCCATGTGTTATAACAGATTCACAGGTTCTGGGGATTAGGATGTGAAGATCTTTGGAGAACTCATTATCCTTACCGTAGTCCTCTCTTTGCCCTCCAAGAGTTCATATTGGTCCTACATAAAAAATATACTCACTTATTCCAAAAAGTTCCCCTAAAAAGTCCCAGCCCATTAAGGTATCAACTCAAAGTTCAAAAATCTCATCAGCTTGAAAGTCCCAAATATCCTCATTGAAATCATCTGTATTAGGTTTTGGATAACACTCAGTATAATCTATCCTTGGGTGAAGTTTCTCTCCACCTGTGGACCTGTGAAACTTGAAAACAAGTCCTTGAAAACAAGCCTTGGGGATGTAATATACAGCAGGGTGACCAGTGATAATAATATTTAATTACATCATTGAAAGTTGCTAAGAGACTAAATCTTAAATTGTTTCCATCACATGAAAAAAACTTTCTGTAACTATATGTGATGACGGATGTTAACTAGATTTATTTTGGTGATCATTTCATAATATATACAAATATCAAATTATTATGTTGTGCACCTGAAACTAATATAACGTTATAGGTCAATTATACCTCAATTAAAAAAATCCTGGGAGTCCCGTTGTGGCTTAGTGGGTTACAAACCCAACTAGTATCCATGAGGACGCAGCCTCACTAAGGGGGTTAAGTATCACCCGTTGCTGAAAGCTATGCCTGGAATCTGGCGTTGCTGTGGCTGTGGTGTAGGCTGGCAGCTGCAGCTCCGAAACAACCCCTAGCCTGGGAACTTCCATATGCCTCAGGTATGGCCCTAAAAAGAAAAACAAAACAAAACAAAACACCCTGAGGTGTTCTCCTGTGGTGCAGCAGATTAAAGATCCAGAGTTGTCACTGAAGCAACCCAAGGTGCTGTGGCCGGGTTTGATCCCTGACCTGAGAACTTCCTTATGGCATGAGTGCTGCCAACCCCCCACCACACACACACAAAATCCCCTGAAAACCACGAACAAACAAAAAACACCTCTTGGGGTTCCCTTGTGATGCAGTGTTTGCACTACTGTGGCTCTTGTCGCTGCTGTGGCACGTGTTCAATCCCTGGCCCCGGGAACTTCCACATGCCCCAGACTCGCCAGAAAAACAAGCAAGCAAACAAACAAACACCTCGCTTCTTGAATGGGTGCCCATGGACTTCAAGATCCAAACAAAATTCCTACCGTGGCTGTTATAGAACAACTTTTGTGATCACACCATCCTTTTCTTTTTCAGTTTCACCTACTGGACACTCACTCGTCTTCTCCCACCGTCCTGCTTCAAGCACCCTGTAACACAGTCACACTTGCCCGCTCACCACAGCACAGTTCCTGTGCTGCCACCAAGATCATTGTTCATCGAGTTCACTCTTGTTTGTTCTTTGAGTCTAATTGAGGCATCATCCTTTTCTGGACGCCTCCTCTAGGTTAAGTGTCTCCTTGCAACACCCTCCAGCACTTTCCCCAGGGCAGCGTGTACCACAGGGCTGCTCACCATCTATGGACTCCTCGGTTTCTGCTAGGAGACTGTCACCTCCATGAGGGCAGGAGCTGTGCGTGACCCACTGCAAGAGTCCACTGGGAAGGAGTCTTTTCATGAGTTTGCTTGGAGAAGGGATGGGCACGATTCCTCCCAGCTCACACATTCCGTTCTGTGAGCTCTCGCTGCAGGAATCTCAGGAGGACTTTGGCAGAGGCGTCCAAGGCAGTCATCGTGCTCAGGAGTGATGCTGGGCTGTGAACGACAGAGGCAGAAGTGAGGGCGGTGAGCAGCCAGACTGTTGCCTTGCTGATGGTTTCTGCTGATTTCCCAGCTCAGAAGGCAACTCTTCCGACTCCAGCTGTCACATCCCTGGGTAGTCAAGGAGTTTCCTTTTCGTTGATGGAAAGGAGACCCCTTAACTCTTCATGGGAACCTTTAGGTTTACATTTATTTGCTTTTATTTTTTATTGTTTTGTGTGTGTGTGTGTGTGTGAAACTAAATAGCAAGTAGCATCTAAACTCGAACCTCTTAAAAATCCTTTCTCTCTCAAGCTCTCTCTGTTTCTCTCTCACACTCACAATCTGCTTTTCTTCAACATATCAACATATCATGCATTTCTTTCCAGGTCAGTACATGAAGATTTTCCTCTTTTTAAAATTTTTAAACTTGCATCTATCGTGTATAACAGCATAATGTTAAAACCGTCCGTAGTCCACTAGCAAAAGATTTTGACATTACTTCCTTTTTTTTCCCCAGGTACCAATGTTTTTCTCCAGTTTGAACCTTAGAGCAATTTCTCCCCAACCAAATTCGTTTGTTTTGGCTCAGGTTCTTCCCTCACCCTGCCACAGTCTTGCCTTTTACACACAGTTCTGTCCTTTCCTAGGTTTTTGATTCCACATAAGGAAGAGGTAGAGTGGAGTTCCAGTTGTGGCTCAATGGAAACAAATCTGACTAGTATCCATGAGGATGCGAGTTCAATCCCTGACTTCACTCAGTGGGTCAGGGATCCAGCTTTGCCGTGAGCTGTTGTGTAGGTCACAGACGCGGCTCAGATCCCTTGTTGCTGTGGCTGTGGTGTAGGCTGGCAGCTACAGCTCCGATTCAACCCCTAGCCTGGGAATTTCCATATGCCGTGGGCGTGTCCCTAAAAAGCAAAAAAAAAAAAAAAAGGCAAGTGTTAGAAAGATGGGGCAGAAGAGGCCAGAGGAAAGGGGGAGGGGACAGAAGGTGGGTACCTGGAGCCTTGGAGGTTTGACCAGGAAGAAGAAGACTGTGTGTGAGGGGGGTGTTGCTGCAGCTTATGAAATGCTGCAATGCTCTTTAGGAGATAAAAGGTTGAAATGTCTTTCTACTGGCACTTGATTTTGATTGATAAACATCTATTTTTTTATTTTTTTATTTTTTTTGCCTTTTTTTGTCATTTTATGGCCGCACCTGCAGCATGTGGAGGTTCCCAGGCTAGGGGTCTAATCGGAGCTGTGGCCACTGGCCTGCACCACAGCCACAGCAACGCAGGATTCGAGCCGCGTCTGCAACCTACACCGCAGCTCACGGCAACGCCGGATCATTAACCCACTGAGCAAGGGCAGGGATCGAACCCGCAACCTCATGGTTCCTAGTCGGATTTGTTAACCACTGCGCCACGACGGGAACTCCGTATTTTTTTTAATTATTGAAGTATAGTTGATTTACAATGTTGTGTCAGTTTCTGGTGTACAACAAAGTGACTCAGATATATATATATATATACACACACACACACACACACACACACATATATATATTCTTTTTCATATTCTTTTCCATTATGTTTATTATAAGATTGGATGTAAGTACTTGTGCTATATAGTAAATTATTGTTTCTTTAGTTTATTTTATATACGGTGGTGTTATCCATTAATCTCATACTCCTAATTTATCCCTCCCACTCCCTCTTCCCTTCTGGTAACCATAGATTTGTTTTCTATGTCCGTGAATCTGTTTCTGTCTTGTAAATGAGTTCATTTGTACTGTTATTTATTTATTTATTTATCTATTTATTTATGCTTTTTAAGGCTGCACCTGCAGCATATGGAGGTTCCCAGGCTAGGGGTCGAATTGGAGCTGTAGCTGCTGGCCTACACCACAGCCACAGCAACGCAGGATCCAAGCCATGTCTGCGACCTACACCACAGCTCACAGCAAATCCAGATCCTTAGCCCACTGAGCAAGGTCAGGAATTGAACCTGTGTCCTCGTGGATGCTAGTCAGATTTGTTAACTGCTGAGCCATGATGGGAACTCCTGTACTGTTTTTTAGATTCCATGTTTAAGTGATATATATATATGTCTCTATCTGAATTACTTCACTTAGTATGATAATCTCTAGGTCCATCCATGCAGCTCAACATCTTTGAATGTGACTCTACGTAAAGACTAGGCTGCTTGGATATGTTAGGATTACACAAACAGTGCTGCAGTGGACATCATCGAATATGCATCTTTTTTTTTTTTTTAAGGGTCACATATCCTGCTGCATAAAGAAGTTCCCAGGCTAGGGGTTGAATCAGAGCTGCAGCTGCCAGCCTACACCACAGCCACAGCAACCCTGGATCCTTAACCCATTGAGCAAGGCCAGGGATCGAACCTATAAGCTCATGGATCCTAGTTGGGTTTGTTACCACCGAGCCACAAGGGGAAGTCCCAAATACGCATCTTAAGGGGCTCTTGCTATTACCTCAGCAGGGTCCATCTCCAGAAGAGGAGTCCCTTTTTCAGTAGTATATGCATTTAAATACCACTCCAAAAATGTATCAAACCGTTTTCCCAAAAGTTTGTAACTGCTTTTGTGTTCCCACCTCTGTTTGTGAGCCTGGCCATTTTTCTACGTGCTCGACAACACCAGGCCTTATCCATCTTTCATCTGTTTGCTAGTGTGACAGGAAAAGCACACACTAGCCAAGTAATTCCTTTTCTTTTTATTACTAGGGAGGTTGTGCCAGACGTTTTGATGACACCACTTTGGTCTAGTTGGCATTTTCACTGCATGTTTATAATTATAAATGTTTTAATCCGAATTGTACCAAGTGTTTTACAGACTTAATACTTTCAATACTTCCAGTGTTCCAATGAGTTACCCAAAACTGTACCATGAACAGCAGAACTAGGTTTAGAAATCAGCTCTCTTAAACTTTAATGTAAAAAGATACATGCACTCCTATGCATCTACACACACACACACACACACACACACACACACATATATTTTTTTTACTCAGCCATAAAAAAAGAATGAAGTAATTCCACTTGCAGCAACATGAATGGACCTAAAGATTATCATACTAAGTAAGTCAGAAAGAGCAAGACAAATACCGTATTATATATAATATCAATTACATAGTGAAATCTAAAATATGATATCAATAAACTTATTTACAAAACAGAAACAGTTTCACAGACAGAAAACTAACTTTGGAGTTCCCTGGTGGCTCAGTAGATTAAGGGCCTTGTATTGTCACTGTTGTGGCTGTGGTCACTGCTATGGCACAAGTTCAATCCCTGGCCCAGGAGCGTGCTTTGGGCATGGCCAAAAAAAAAAGAAGAAAAGAAAAAAACTTACAGTTACCAAAGGGGAAAGGGGGCGGAGGGAAGGATAAATTAGAAGTTGGGGTTTAACAGATATAAACTACTGTACATAAAAATAATAAACAGAAGGTCCTAATATGTATATATAGCATAGGGAACTATAGTCAATTTCCTGTAACAAACCATAATGTAAAAGAAAATGAGAAAGAATATATGTATATCAGGAGTTCCTGTAGTGGCTCAGTGGTAACAAACCCGACTAGTATCCATTAGGATGCAAGTTTGATCCCAGGCCCCACTCCGTCGGTTAAGGATCCAGCATTGCTGTTTGGATCCCATGTTCCTGTGACTGTGGTGTAGGCCAGCAGCTACAGCTGTTTCAACCCCTAGCCTGGGAACTTCCATATGCTGCGAGTGTGGCCCTAAAAAAAAAAAAAGGAATATATGTATAACTAAATCACTTAGCTGTACACCAGAAACCAATGTAACATTGTAAATCAGCTATACCTCAATAAAAAAGAAAGATAGGAAGAAAGGAAGGAAGAAAGGAAGAAACCAGCTCTCCCGAATCCCACTTCCTCTAGGCCACACCCACCCACCCACCAGGTGTCAGGAAGCACCTAGGTGAGAACAGAAAGCCCTAGGTCATAAACATGGGCTCATTTCACAGTCTTCTTTCTCAGGTTCCGAGTTTCCTATTAACTCTCTCTGAAAGAAGCAGTCATGTCACTGTTCTAATCCATCCATCACATACTTTATTCATTTTGCAGGATTTTTTTTTTGAGTGCCCAGTACTAAGACTGCAACAATGAAAGTGTTGTTTAGGTAATAAACTACAGATGAGCTGAAACATACTAGATGCTCCCTTGAGTGGTTTGGGCAGGACACTAGTTTGGCACCCACTTAAGCCAACAGTCTTTATTTTTATTTTATGGCCACACTGTGACCAACACTGCAGCTGTGCCCAACACTGTAACAGCAGTAACACTGAGTCCTTTAACCCACTGCCCCAGGACAGGTATTGAACCTGTGCCTCTAAGCTGCTGCAGTCAGGTTCTTAACTCAATGCACCACAGTGGAAATTCCCAACAATCTTTAAATATTCCTCTCTCTCTCTCTCTCTCTCTCTCTCTCTCTCTCTCTTTCTTTTTTTAGGGCTGCACCCATGACATATGGAGGATCCCAGGCTAGGGTTCCATTTGGAGCTGTAGCCGTCAGCCTATACCAGAGCCTCAGCAACGCAGGATCCGAGCTGTGTCTGCGACCTCCACCACAGCTCATGGCAACGCCGGATCCTTAACCCACTGAGCAAGGCCAGGGATCAAACCTGCAACCTCATGGTTCCTAGTCAGATTCGTTTCTGCTGCGCCACAACGGGAACTCCTCTTTCCCTTTCTTTCTTTCTTTCTTTCTTTCTTTCTTTCTTTCTTTCTTTCTTTCTTTCTTTCTTTCTTTCTTCTTTCTTCCTTCCTTCCTTCCTTCCTTCCTTCCTTCCTTCCTTTTTCTTCCTTCCTTTTCTTTCTTTCTTTCTTTCTTTCTTTCTTTCTTTCTTTCTTTCTTTCTTTCTTTCTTTCTTTCTTTCTCTCTCTCTCTCTCTCTCTCTCTCTCTCTCTCTCTCTCTCTCTCTCCTGCTTATTTCTGATGGAAAGGGATTCTTTCACCCTAATTAATTAATTATTATTATTATTCACTTATTTATTTAGGGCCGCACCTGCAGCATATGGAAGACCCCCAATCTGGGGGTCAAATTGGAGCCACAGGCACAGCAACGCGGGATCCAAGCTGCCTCTGCGACATACACCATAGCTCATAGTAACGCTGGATCCTTAACCCACTGAAATGAGACCAGGGATCGAACCCGCATCCCCACGGGTACAGGATGGATTCATTTCCCCTGCACCACAATGGGAACTCCCAGCCTAATGAACTATGATCAGAACCACCATTCCATAAGAGGAAAGATGACATTAATAAGAATTAGATTTCTATGTCTCTCTGTTTCTCCCGTCTGAAGAATTTGTAAGTTCTAAGGCTACTCTTGAAGAAGAGTGACAAGATCTGCTACTTTCCCAAAATGGAGTCAGGAATGATGTTACCTATGGCCCTGACCTTCATAAACCCTGTGGCAGATGTTGTCTGCTGGGTGCTCACAGCCATTCCCAGCCCCCTTCTCTACTGCTGTCTTCCACTATAGGGCCGGAAAAGCCAGATTCATATTTTCTCTGCCACCTTTGTAGTTAGGGGTTGAGTCATAGAGCCTGGTCCCTGCTAAGGAGTCAAAGAAAAGTCAGCTGGGAGGTTCTGGGAAAATTTTTGCTTTCTCGGTAGAAAGAATTGAAGGCATTCTTTTCTCCTCTTTCTGTCTTCAAAGGTGGTGTGATGTTTGGAGCTATGGCAACCATTTTGTGAACATCAGGTGATTAGCATGAGCAGTGGTTCTCAAGCTTGAATACGCACCAGAATCACCCAGAGAGCTTCTTAAAACATAAATTGCTGGGACTTACCCTGGAGCTTCTGATTCCTAGGTCTGGAATGGGCCCAGGACTTTGTATTGCATACAAGTTTTCATGTGATTTGGCTGCTGGCCTGGGGACTACCCTTTGATAACCATTGAACGTGAGGGTGGAAATTCAGTAGCCTGAGGAAGGCAAAGCGGAATGATAGAGTCTAGATACTAATGGCCTTGTCAGGTAGCTAAATAAATATAAATAACTTCCCTTCCTCTGGATTTCTTGTTCTGTGAGAAAATAAACTACTATTTGTTTAGGCTATGGTTATTTGGATTTCTTATGACTCACACTCAAAAGCATTCTGAATTTACTCTGGGGAGGGCAGACGGAGAGAAAAATCCAGAATGATGCTTATCTGAGGCTAACTTAGCGTGGAATAAAAACCTCCTCAACAGGAAATGTTTTGAAACATCTCTTAGAGTCCGTGGGTGTTGATCATAGTAAAATTGTGGGTTTTTAAAAAATATTAGGTTAACTAAAACTTTTTTTAGTCAAAACAAGATATATACAAAAATGGAAAGGTCTAGTTCTACAAGGCTTATAAGGACAAAGAACGCTCTGCCCCCACCCTTGCCTACCCTGTTCTTACTCCTCTGAGGTAACCATTTTCAACTCTTCTTTTTTTTTTTTTTTTTTTTTTTTTTTTTTTTTTTTTTTTTTTTTTTTTTTTTGTCTTTATGTAGAGCCGCACCCGCCGCATATGGAGGTTCCCAGGCTAGGGGTCTAACAGGAGCTGTAGCTGCCGGCCTTTGCCACAGCCACAGCAACGCGGGATCCGAGCCGCGTCTGCAAGCTACACCACAGCTCACAGCATCGCCGGATCCTTAACCCACTGGGCAACGCCAGGGATCGAACCCACAACCTCATGGTTCTTAGTCGGATTTGTTAACCACTGAGCCACGAAGAGAACTCTGTTTTCTTTTTTTTTTTGCCTTTTTTGTTATTTTAGGGTCGCACCCGCGGCATGTGGAAGTTCTCAGGCTAGGGGTCTAAAAGGTGCTGTAGCTGCCGGCCTACGCCGCAGCCACAGCAACGCAGGATCCGAGCCGCGTCTGCAACCTACACCACAGCTCACGGCAACGCCGGATCATTAACCCACTGAGCAAGGGCAGGGATCGAACCCACAACCTCATGGTTCCTAGTCGGATTCGTTAACCACTGAGCCACGATGGGAACTCCCTGAACTCCATTTTTAACTCTTCTTATTGTGTCATCTGGAGTTTAAAATTTTATCTAAATGACAGGCTTATACTACCATTATATACCTTTCAGCTTTGTTTATTCACGTCCTGCTATGGCAGATGAACATTTAGACTTCTTGTTCTCTAGCCTTCTCTTCTCCATGTCACATTCCCCCAATGTAGTTGAATAAGAATATTTTATTAAATTAATACTCAATGTATCTAATATTATGAATAAATATTATTGACAGCAGAGCCTTGTATTCACTGATTACATTTTTTTTTTTTGGCTAAACTTTTTCCCCCTCCAGAATCATTGATTGCTCCATCTTTTTTTTATTACTTAATGAATTTTATGATATTTATAGGTGTAAAACAATCATCACAACCAAATTTTATGGCATTTCCATCCCCAAACCTCAGTGCATCCCCCCACCCCCCAACCTGTCTCATTTGGAAACCATAAGTTTTTCAAAGTCTGTGAGTCAGGATCTGTTCTGCAAAGAAGTTCATTGTGTCCTTTTTTTAGATTACACATGTGAGTGATAGCATTTGATGTTGGTGTCTCATTGTTTGACTGACTTCACTTAGTATGATAATGTCTAGGTTCATCTATGTTGCTGCAAATGCTGTTATTTCTTTCCTTTTAATGGCTGAGTAATATTCCATTGTGTATATATCTGATATCTTTATCCACTCCTCTGTTGATGGACATTTAGGTTGTTTCCATGTCTTGGCTATTGTATATAGTGCTGCAGTGAACACTGGAGTACACGTATCTTCTTGAGTCATGGTTTTCTCTGGATAGATGCCCAGGAGTGGGATTGCTGGATCAAATGGTAATTCATTTTTTATTTGCTTAATTTTCTATGAATTCTATGATGAATTCGTACCCTCTGGCAGAAGGGAATATTCTCTTAGTTCCGGCACATATGCTAATCTATAAACTTTATTTTTCTTGGCACTGGCCATTCTAACATTTCTGTTCTACTGCTCCAATCTGGGGTAGTCATTGTGCTGCATAAGCGTCACCCTGGAATTCCCCTTCACCATCGCCCTGGGAATAACCTCTATCTTTTTCCTGTTGAGTGATCTATTTGGGGGACTTGGTGTTTTACTTTTTCTTGATTTACTCTGTCTGCCAGTCTACACCACAGCCACAGCAACGTGAGATCCAAGCAGTTAATATTTGATATATCCATTGGAATAGGCTACGTTATGCCATGGAGTAAATGAACAAGGTTCAGCGGCTTACTTAACACAAAGGCTTATTTTTTGCTCATGCTACACATCTTTTACAGATTGGCAGAGGGCTTTCACTTATTAGCTACTCAGGAATTGAGGATAATGGGGCTATTATTATTCAGTTATGGACTGAATGTTTAAGTCCATAGTTCTCAAAATTCAGATGTTGAAATCCTACCACCTAATGTGATTATATTAGGAAGTTCAGCCTTTGGGAAGTAATAACGTCATGAGGGTGGAGTCCTCATGAATGGGATTAGTGCCCTTATAGAAGAGACCCCAAAGAGCTCTACTGCCCCTTTCACTACCTTGACCTCGATCTTGTTCTTCCCAGTCTCCAGAACTGTGGGAAATAAATTTGTTTACAAGTCAGCCAGTTTATAGTATTCTGTCATGCTATCCTGAGCTAAGACAACCATCACCTTGAATGTTGATGATTTCCATGCCAGAGGGAAACAGAATCTGAGGTGTTGCAAAGCAGTGAATAAATGCTTTAGGCACAAAGTGACACATATCCTTTCTGCTCAAACTCATTGGCCGTATGTAACCATAAGAGGGCCAGGAAGTAAAATGCTACCATGTGCCCAGAAGGAAGAAAGCCAGAAATATTTACCAAAGAGCATTAATTATCTATCACTCACTATGTGCCAAGAGCTATTCTAAATATCTTGCAGGCATTATCTCAGTGAAGCTTCACAAAAATCCTATGAAACAGGTAGGCTTACAATCATTATCATTCACATTTTAGAGATGAAATAACTAAGGCACAGAGGGGTTAAGTTACTTGATAAAAGCCACACAGATAGTAAGTTCAGGATTTAAATGCAGTTATCTTGATCTTACAGTCTGTGTGCTTAACTACAAGACTAGGCAGTCTTGCTCTAAATGGGAAATTTTGAGAAGCACTGTCATAGACCATGAGAACCACTAAAGAGATTTGAGTAGGAGCGAGTTAATCAACCAGATTTACCAATTAGAAATTTCTCTTCAAAGAATGGGTGAAGGATCAATTTAGCTAGGGTTAGACTAAAGCAGGAAAGCTATTTGCATGGTGAAGGGATGAAGATGAGGAGAACTTGAATGAAGGCACAATTATCACAATTAACTGGATAATCTTGAGCTTCAGTTTCATCAGCTTCTTCATTGATTAGACTCTGTTTCATCATTTTTTGAAAAATGTTTATGTAATACCTATCTTGGGATTTTCTGAGGATTATAATAGATAACATAAACAAAAATTCTGACAGTACAAGGCTCTGGAATCATAGAGATCTAAGTTAAAAATCCCAGCTCTACTACTCACCAGATGAAGGAGGTTATTATTCTAAGTCTCTGCTCATTTGTAAAATAGGTGTTAAAGTAAGAGAAGTTAAGTAAGTAAGAAAAGTGATTACAAATGGGACATAGAGTAAGAAAACTAGCCTAGGATGAAGGCAGAATTCCTTCTAGAGAAAGAACTGAGAGTTTGTTTACAAAAAATACTTTAATGAATTTATGTGTTTAAGAAAGTCAAGGGAGTTCCTGTTGTAGTGCAGCTGAAACAAATCCATCTAGGAACCATGAGATTGCAGGTTTGATCCCTGGCCTTGCTCAGTGGGTTAAGGATCTGGCGTTGCTGTGAGCTGTGGTGTAGGTCACAGACATGGCTCAGATCTGGCGTCGCTGTGGCTGTGGTGTATGCCGGCAGCAACAGCTCCAATTAGACCCCTAGCCTGAGAAACTCCATATGCCTCATCCTGCCACTGGGAGAAAGTAAAGAGATGAGAAGAGTTTCACTAGAGATAAGAGAACTCTGATCATCTGGTCTTACCAGCTTCCCTGATCCATTCTTCCCTTAGCAGCCAGAGTGACTTTCTCCCCTCCCCAGCTCTGCCTTTGGCTTGTGGAAGTTCTCAGGCCAGGGATCGACCCTCACCACAGCAGTGACAATGCTGGGTCATTAACCTCTAGGCCACTAGGGAACTCCCAAAGTGACCTTTCAAAACCACTAATTGAATCATTTTGTTCCCTCTCCCCCAGTATTTGATACTTAGAAGTTTCTCAGGGAGTTCCCAGAGTGGCTCAGGGGAAACAAATCTGACTAGTGTCATGAGGAGGCGGGTTTGATCCCTGGTCTCAGTGGGTTAAGGATCTGGTGTTGTCCTGAGCTGTGGTGTGGGTCGCAGACGCAGCTTGGATCTGGCTTTGCTGTGGGTGTGGTGAAGGCCAGTGGCTACAGCTCTAATTTGACCCTTAGCCTGGGAACCTCTATATGTTGCAGGTGAGGCCCTAAAAGGACACACACACACACACACAGACACAGTTTTTCAGTGATAATATGCTAAATGAATGAATGAATGAATGAGTGAATGAAAACATTTGCTAGACAGCAGGTGGATCCCTAAAGAAAAGGACAGCCAATGGAGAAATTCTATACTTACTAACACTATGTAGTAAGGGTGGCTTTGGACAATGAGGTTGAATAATCATTTCAAAGTGTTTACTTATTCCGTGTTTCCTGTAATCACCTCTCCTCTCCACCCCACCTCTCCAAATAACCTTCAGCAAAGGTCTGCTGCACAAAAGTGCACTATTTGTGGAGGATTTAGGAATGAAACTAGAAAATGTCTAGGCAACATGCAAAACGATGTCTAAAGATGTCAGTAATCACAAGAGGGGAGCCAATGAACCGGGGGACCCAGAATCAATAGGAGCGGCCATTCCAAGTGAGAGGTAATCAGAATCCTCGGAACATTTGGAGTGGTTGTGATGTTGCTTATCCTGGGTTAGAAGCTTGGGTTTTTCAATTTGGCCGTTGAACTAATTATCTGGGGACTTTGGAGTATTCACATCTCCCAGGTTACATAAGGATGTAGAGAATTTTTGAGGATTATATTGGGATAACTCATATAAAGAGCTTAGCACAGTGCCTGGCACATAGTAAGGGCTCAGCAAATGTTAATTGTTGTTTCCCTCACTTTCTTCCACTCCCTCCACTCCCTTTCCACCGGCTCCATTCATTCTTTTCCAAGGACATGCAAGGGGCGTGGCCATTCCTCCCTCCGCCCAACCCAAGCCCCGCCCCTCACTTCTGCCCGGATTGGTTCCTGAGAGGCGGAGTGGAGGGAAGAGCCCAGTCCGAAGCGGTGGGGGCGGGGCGCATGCGCGGGCTGGGCTGGGTGGAGGAGGAGAGGAAGAGCTGCCGGAAGTAGGCGGCGGAGGTGGTGGCAGAGCAGGCGGCAGCTGCCAGGGAAACCGAGGCGGTGGACTCACTGCCCGCGGACAGGCAGGCCGAGGGGTCGTCTCTGCGCCCGGCACGCGGGAAGCCCTAGAGCCCCCCCTTGCCTGGCTTGAGGGTCCCTGTCTGGTCCCGCAGCCCGGTCGGGACCCGAGCCTTTCCCTAAGCCCGCCAGGGGGCGCCGCTTTGAGGGGCTGCAGAGTGGGGGTCGGGCGCGGCTGAGGGGAGAAGGGGCGCCAGGCCGGGCAAGGGGAGAGGGTTCTCCCCCGCTCGGGAGGTGCCCCTGGGCGGGGACCGGGAGTCCTCATCTCCGGACTGAGGCAAGGGTTTCTGGGGGGCTAGGAGGGCGCGTCGCCCTCTGCCCCCGCCGGCACCCTGGCCATGACGGGCAAATCGGTGAAGGACGTGGATCGGTATCAGGCTGTTCTGGCCAACCTGCTGCTGGAGGAGGATAACAAGTTTTGTGCGGACTGCCAGTCTAAAGGTAGAGCATCCCTCCCGGCGGGCGAGGGGTGCAGCCTCCAGGCGGATCCGGGGAGGCGGGCTGGGTGGGGAGGGGTCTCTGGAGCTTAGGTGGCCCGGATCCTCTAAATGGTGAAGCGTGCTACCCTTGCTGAAGAGACTTCTAGGTGTTCTGCAGCGCCGGCACTGGTGTGGGGAGAGGTTGCGAGGGCGAATGTGTGTGGTGGTGGTGGGGCGGTGAATGTGGGGGTGGAAGTGGGTGGTGTGTGCAGGTGAGAATGTCTGTATTTCAGGGTCTGAATGAATTCTGGGCCGACTGTCAGTCCAGAGGCAGCCCCGAGTTCACAGCCTTCTGCTTGCAAAGCTGGGGATGAACTGCAGTGTGTGGTGTGTGTGTGTGTGTGTTTGTGTGTGTGTGTGTGTGTGAGAGAGAGAGAGAGAGAGGGAGAGAGAGAGGAGGGAGGAGGAGGAGGGAAGTGAGATGACGGGGAGAAAAACTGCTTAAATGATTTTTAAATGTGGTGAGGGTTTGCTGGCTGCTATTTGGTTAGCAGCTCCTTCTGTCATTTTACAGCCTTGCTGAGATCTGACAGAGTGCTTAGGTGGCTTTCCTCTTTCTGGATGTGTGGAGGGGGAAACTGCCTTATGCAGTGACACAGTGCGGATTTCTAGACAGCCTAGCTCTGGCTTGTGGAGTGTGTTGGAGGCCTGATGTGCGTGTGGTGGCAGAAACTAGCAGATTGTGGCTGTAGTGCAGGATGGGTTTAATCAGTGCAGATAAGGAAGCAAAGGATGCTTCAAATTTGTTGCTTCCATGGCAGTCACCCTTCTAAAGGGGAAATATGATCATTGTAGATTGTCAGAGCCATTTAGTCTTTGTTTTTTGTGCCCTCAAAGATTCATGATTTGATACAATTGCAAATTAGTATGCTAGGAAAGCTTGGTTATTAGAGAAATGTTTGCAGATGGTAAATATTTTGTTTCCTTATTCTCTTTCCGAATTCTTTGGAATATAATTGGAGTTGGGAAGATTTTTTCCTTTTGTTGGTTTGTGTAGAAAGGGATATGTTTTGGGAGCTATTGTTAATTTACTTTTGTTCATAATGCAGTGGATTTGCCTGGGTTGTTTGCCATGTAGCATGTTGGACATAGAGTACAAAACAAAGATTCAGATGTATTTGTATTTATCAATATTGAGAAAGGAAGTACATGCTTAATTGATGCTTTCACTTAATTACCTTTTATTTTAGAGACATAAGGTTATGTAAGGAGACCGGGGAGAGAGACATTGATCAGGACACTTTGTAGTATATTTTAGTGCCCTTTCCCAATAGATAAATGGGATGTGCCACTAGGAAAGCAGGTCCCCAGACTTCTTTCCTGAATTCATTGGCAAGAATTCATTTATAAAAGAATTTTTTTAAAATCAGTTTATGTTGGGTAGGTTAATTTCTTTTCTCATGGACTCTTGTGAAATCTTGTGCTAGATCTAGTGAAAGATCTGGTTTAAAATTTAGGAGTATATCTCTTGGCTTTACTCAAATTCCCATGTGTCCTCAGTTGACAGATCTTGAGTCACAGTGAAACAACCTACTGGAGTGAGCATTGCTACATTTGGGGAGTCAGATGCCATTTTGATGATTAGTATCTCTCCAGCCCCATTTTGCATACCACTCTTATACTTACTCATCTTCCAATAAAATATAGCACATGGGAGAGAGGTTGATTCATCACTTCTTCCTCCAAATTTTCCGTTGCTCTTTATCAACGAAATTACTGGGGATCAGGTAAAGAAACATTAGTCAATTAATTCTTAATGAGAAGTGGTTAACTAACTGCTGGCTTGTAAACTTTATTAACGACTCTTGATGGTAGGATCCTGGTTCCTGAAACAATTTCTCTTCACAAATTAGTTTTACATTTTGGCTTGGTGGCTTCAGTGACTTTGACCATTGTGTTAAAAATGAGATGACAGGAATTCCTGTCGTGGCGCAGTGGTTAACAAATCTGACTAGGAACCATGAGGTTGCGGATTTGATCCCTGGCCTTGCTCAGTGGGTTAAGGATCCAGCGTTGCCGTGAGCTGTGGTGTAGGTTGCAGACGCGGCTCGGATCCCCCGTTGCTGTGGCTGTGGCGAAGGCCAGAGGCTACAGCTCCTGTTAGACCCCTAGCCTGGGAACCTCCATATGCCACGGGAGCGGTGCTAGATAAGGCAAAAAAAGAAAAATAAAATAAAAAAATAAAAATGAGATGACAATGTGTCTGTCAGTTATCTTTCAATTCAGTTAAATAAGATGTTTGTTCTGGCCTCAGTTTATTAATTTGTGAATTAATTAAGCTCCTTCCACTCTCTAAATGCCTCTCACTCATTTTCCCACTCCTTTTCCCTAATTTTGATTGTTGTCATGATCATGTGGAAGGGAGAGACCCTTGCATCTGTAGATTAAGTTACCTGTTTAGTGCTGGTAAAAAATACATTTAATGGGAGGAGGAATTTTAAAACCGTGGGCTAAGATAAGGTGTGGATTTGAGTATTTATATGTATGTCTGGTATCCTTTCTTGCTTAGAAAATTGAGAGCTTAATTGTATAAGACCTGGTGAGTGACTGCTTATCCATTAATATGAAATCGGATGATGTATCCCTGAACTGCAGACCTCTGAACAGATGTTGTTGTAATGTTCCAAAATAATTCTGGCAGTGACTCTTTTTAAAAAAGTCTTTCACTGATTTAAGGATGATATTGTCTTTAGATATGTAATTTGAATATCAGAATAGAAGATAACATGTTCTTTTTTGTGTTGTACAAGTTTTGTTGGTTCTGGGGTTTTAAAACTTTCTTTAGCATAAGACTTACTTTACCCCTTCTGGGTAAAGGCACTGAAGTAATTTCTGTGTGGGAACGGAGGCTGCTTTGGTACTGCCTTTAAAAAAAATACTATGTTTTGCTTTAGGCTAAAAGATGTGGTTTTATCACCCAAAGCCCTGAAGTTATTGTGACCTTTAGGGTAAAATTTTGGACTGACTTAAGTAGTGATAGAACAGAGGACAAACTGAAAATTTCAGATATGTTAATTAATGGTTAAGTCTCCCTAGTTGAGGCCGGGTCCCATTTTTGGATAGATCCTTGGTAGGGTTGTACTGGTTCAAGGTTTAGTCTTTAGCTCTGCAATTCTGTATTTTATCTGCCTGGAATAACTTCTAATCAGCCTTTTCAGAGACTGGTTTAAACTGGACACTGTCTTATTTATCTTGAAATGATCTACCTTTCTGATGACCTGAATACTTGGGTCTACTATCAGGACACTCTTTCTCAGTATCAAGGTTGGTCAAAAATTGAGACCTGTTTAATAAGCAAAGAATTAGAATGAAAGAAGTTTGATGGTCTTGAAGAATATTTGCTTCAGACCGTGAAACACTGCATGGAATTCTGGAATCTGACAGAAACTTTGTAATAAGTTTTTACTTCTCTGTTCTTCTGCTACACCTTACCTCTGAAATGTTTCACTTCAATCACCCCACCGTTGCCTTTCTTCCAACTCCCATTATATATTCTTAAATTTAAATTTACTTTTTGAAAAAGGTAGCGCTTTCATGTGGTTCAAAATTCAAAAGGTTCAAAGGGGGATACGTACAGTGAAAAGCTGTGTTCCTGTCTCTGATCCCTTAGCCACTATTTTCCAGTGGTTCTGGAAGTAACCACCATTGGTAATTTCTTAGGTGACTTTTCAGAGCTAATGTATGCACGGACAACTGCATTTAAGTGTATCCCTTTGCAGCGCTTTTATGTGAATAGCAGCATGTTACCCACAGTTCACGGCACCTTGCATTTTTCAGTCAGCTGTATCCCTTGGAGGACATGAAGATCCCCTCTCTATGCACATAAAGGAGTATCCTCATTCTTTCAGAGCATTAGGTTGAAAGCTATGCTTAAGTGATTTGGAAACATCTGCTGTCATTGAAGTCACCTTAGAAAGTGTCCTAGGCCCATCCATAGCACATGTAAGCTCACCTTTCAGGTGGAAAAGAATCAGAGTAGCAGAAGGAGCTGTAGACTTGATGTTTGAACACCCAGTTAAACTCCTCTGCTCTGCTTCTTTTAGCTCCTTTCTTCCTTCCTTCCTTCCTTCCTTCCTTCCTTCCTTCCTTCCTTCCTTCCTTCCTTCCTTCCTTTCTTTCTTTCTTTCTTTCTTTCTTTCTTTCTTTCTTTCTTCTTTCTCTCTCTCCCTCTCTCTCTCTCTCTTTCTCTCTTTCTCTCTTTCTTTCTTTCTTGCACCCACAGCATATGGAAGTTCCCTGGCTAGGAGTCGAATTGGAGCTGCAACTGCCAGCCTAGGCCACAGCTATAGCCATGCCAGATCCTTGCCTCATCTGTGCCCTACACCACAGCTCACAGCAACTCTGGATCCGTAACCCACTGAGCAAGGCCAGGGATCGAACCTGCATCCTCATAGGTACTAGTCGTGTTCATAACCCTGCTTCTTTTAACTTTGTGACCTTCAGCGAGCCATCTAACTTTCTCAGTTTAATTTTCCTCTTTCAAAAAAGAAAAATGCCTTGTAAACAAAAGTTTACACAAATGTAAGCATTATTTATTATTACCATTGCTGATCTTATTTATTTCATCTATTTTCTTACTTTATTCCCTTAAATGCTCTGGTTACTGGAAGCCACATTTAGAACGACTCACCCAGTAATTCCCTGATTTTTAAGCCAAAACCATTTCCTACAAATGGGGTCCTAGCATTTTTGCAGATGTATTCTGTGGTACTTTGGAGGATGGTCTCTGGGTGTTTCTCGACTCTTCAAAGTCGTTATGAAAGATTAGGCCAGGGAATCTTTGTATAGAAATTTTAAAATATTATTTCTAAATTTTAACTGTGGTAAATTAATCTCTAGCTTTGTTTTACCTTTGCTTTCTGTCAATAGCTAAATCATTGCTTGTTAAATATCGTTCCTTAGAACATGAACACTCCTGTCAATTTTTAATTATTTTAGCTGTATCCATGATACCTTTTCAGAGGTTTTGTAAAATTCCATCAAATTGGACAACATAAGCAGTTTTGCTTCTGTCTCTATTTGTTAAACACTTTTCCTGGAGTTCCTGTTGTGGCACAGCGGAAACGAATCTGACTGGTAACCATGAGGATGCGGGTTCCATCCCTGGCCTCACTCAGTGGGTTAAGGATCTGGCGTTGCCGTGAGCTGGGTTTTTACAGCTAATGCGCCTTAACTCTGATGGTCATGGTTAGGATGACACAGTTTTACTGAAATTAATTTATCAAAGTCCCCCTTCATATTGTCTTTTAATGTAAACTTATTAAACCTGTTCCCTGGGAGATACTTTCCTGTTCCTTCTCCTTGTCCTTGAAATATCGTTCTGTGGCGGTGGTATAGATAGAGTACAAAATGCTGTAACTTTTAAGGGGAACTCTTTGCAAGCCTGAGAATGCAGTTCCACACTAGATGTAGTCATTCAGAAAATAGTCCTTAAGCACCTACTTTGTGTCAGACACAGTACCAAAATATGTACCAAGACACTGTACCAAGATTAAAAGAGAGAGCCTTTGGTCTCAAGGATTTTATAAATCAAATGGGAAAGCAGGTGTGTAAACCGATAAATAATGCAAAGCAATAATCATCATAGTGGCATTGTGTACAGGGAGAAATGAAAGCACTGAAGAAAGCAAGCAAGTCGGCCTCAGGAAGTTGTAGCTCAAAGAGACTAGTAGGCTATGTCTTGAAAGATAAGCATGATTTTTTCAGCTGAATTTGGAGGACTTTGCATTCCAGGCAGAGGAAACAGTGTGCAAAGGTTCCAAGATATGCCGTACTATGTGTGTGATTCTTTAGTGTATTCTGTGTGTTGGGGATTGGCAGGGACCTGTAAGGTTAAAATCTGAGCTCTGCAGTTGACTTACTGTGTGGCATTGAGACTATGAATATGCTTTAAACTTCCTGTTGTATAAGAAGTCCATTGTATTGGACGTCCACCTGCTACTCAAATGGAATTATAAATATTGCAAAAGTGAAATATTTTCTAACTGCTGAGTAGTAAGGAAGGTCTGAGTATTGTGCCCACTAGAGCTCCATGGAAGTGGACCTTCATGAGTTCATTAAATTATTTTAGAGAAGTCTAGTGAAATGCCAGTAATAGATATCATGCCATTTCTTGAGCTGATGATGCTGATTTTGGGGGCTGAGCGTGCTCTCATACTCAAGCCGTCTAAGAGTGATGAATATTTGATGTGGGCCCTTGGTTGTTCAGTGCTTAGGATGTATAAATAGGGAGCTGCAGCCACACCTCTCAGTACAGTTTTCAGCAAGTCTTTTGCTTTTAGATAAATCAAAAAAACATCTTCTTTCTGCATTTTTCATCTGATGTCATTATATGGAGGTGGCAGCTTTCTTGGGCACTGTTGCCTATATAACTGTTCACCACATGAGTCATTGTCTCTTTTTATGCTGCCTGAAATTCCATCTCAGAAATAATGTCGTGCATTTGGAGACAATGACACTGTATTCGTTATGTACATTGCAGCTGGCTTTGTATATTATGTTGGAATCTGCCTGTGCCATGGGGAAGTGAGAGAGTGACTTATCAAATGAAATTGGACTCAGTTCCTCCAAATGATATTCCCCTATAAAAAAGGTTCCAACAAGAATCTGCATGAAACACACATTTAATGTTCTAAGCATACAGTGCCTAGTTTTTGTTATTGTGTATGGCCTAAATCCTTATCACAGTTATATTTCTCTTTGAGCAAGTGGCCAGTTTAAGTAGATAGTAACTTTGCAGAAGTTCTATATTGGCCCCTGGAATGTGACAGCATACCACATTGAAAAGGTAGGAACCAAGACTGTGTAGAGTAGAACACCTTAAAGTTAATTCACTTTTACCAAATTCCTTTGTGTGTGTGTGTGTGTGTGTCTTTTTAGGGCCACACCCTCGGCATATAGAGGTTCCCAGGCTAGGGGCTGAATCGGAGCTGTAGCTGCCAGCTTACACCACAGCCACAGCAACGTGGGATCCGAACTGCGTCTGCGACCTACACCACACTTCACGGCAACACTGGATCCTTAATCCACTGAGCAAGGCCAGGGATCTGAGTCCTCATGGATCCTAGTCGAGTTCGTTAACCATTGAGCCACGACGGGAACTGCCAAATTCCTGTATTGTTAAAGAAATATTCCTGTACTAGTTAACTTCTTAAAATTGTAATTTGCCACCATTAACACATCCACTAGAATGTAAGCTCCAGGAGGGCAGGGGTTTTGTGCCTGTTTTGTTCTCTGTGGTATTCCCAGCATCTCAAGCAGTGGTTGGCACAGATCAGGCTCTCAGTAAATATTTGTTTGAATGACATAAATCCTTTGTTTCTTATTAGAAGTAATCTTTTATGGGTTATCTGCATATTTGTGTAATTCCCCCCCCCCCTTTTTTTTAAGGGCCGCACCTGTGGCATATGGAAGTTCCCAGGCTGGGGATCTAATTGGAGCTGTAGCCGTCAGCCTACGCCAGAGCCACAGCAACACAGAATCCAAGCTGAACCTGCAACCTACACCACAGCTCATGGCAACGCCAGATCCTTAACCCACTGAGTGACGCCAGGGATTGAACCCACAACCTCATGGTTCCTAGTCGGATTCGTTTCCGCTGTGCCATGATGGAAACTCCCAATTCTTAGGAAAGCTAAGTTTTAAACTATATTTTAAAGTCAGGGACCCTTCAGAGAAACAGAAACCACTGTAGATGGTCAGGCAGAGGGAATTTAATACGGAATAGGTTACACAGATGATATAAGAACCAAGAAGGTTAGGAGGCTGGGGAGACAACCTAGGGATTGGCAACGCCTGGGAGCTCCTATGCCTGTAAAGAAATTGGAAGTTGCTGGTATCACCAAAGACCAGAAGCCTGAGCCATCTGCTGTGAGCTAGAGGAGTGGAAAGGAGAGCTGTCTGGTGGCAGCTGGAACTCAGGCCAAGTAAGATAGAGAGCATTACACTGGCTTCCCACCCGCCCCCCCTTCTCCTGCCTCTTATCCTTATCAGTGCCTCCCATGGATGGAACTTACCCAAAAATCAGCTGGCAAAGGAGCCTGGGAGATGTAGTTCCCTCTGATAGAGTGGAGCAAGGATAGGATCCACGTTGAAACAAACAAAGGCAGAAAGAGACTTAAAAAAAATCCACAATATTTAATTCTTTCTCCTCATAAGTAAACAGTTGAGTTATTTTGGACTAGCAATAAGAAGGGTTTTCAGGCAGATACAGCCTCTTGGGCTTCTGAAGGCTCTTAATTGTTTCTGAAACAATAATTGGTCCTGGGAAGTAAGGTAACAACTCAGTCATTGCCTGTATAATTAGGATGTTTGGGTTCTGTGGAGTCCGTCTTTGACTTTTGGTCTCTGACAGGAGCAATTTATCATTTGGATACTCGGGAAATAAGTTCCCACCCTGTTAATTCTCTGAAGTCTTAGGCATGGTATGTATGCACTGAGCTTGTCCCATCTACAACCAAAGGTTTGAGTCAGTAACATTTAAGATGTACAAAGAGAATTTTCAGGAGTGCAGCTTTAAAACATGGTACAGATTAGAGTTTCCTTGATTATTAAAGTGGAGCCAATTTTTTTTCTGCCACATATCTTTTTAAACAGTGGTACAGGTTTATCTCTACCCCCACCCCAACTGTCCCCTAAAACTTCAGATAGGTTAGAGTGAGGGAGAAACGTGAGGTCCCTGAATCTACTCTCTTCTACACTGGACCTGAAAAAGTATTTTGTCTTATTTCGAAGATTGCTGCTGCTCTATTTAAAGACAAGGCTTCTCAAGTTGTTGCTACTAGTTTTCTTCCTGATTGTAAAGTGTTTAATGAGTTATGTGATACAAGCTTAGCACTTTGTAGAAGTGCTTTTTTTGTCAATCAGGTCACCTGCCTTTGGGATCCTGCCACATTAATGGAATTGGTGGAACTAGGCCAGCAAGGGTTTTCAGTGGAGTGTGAGTATGTTTGCTTTTAGGCTGTTGTTTTCCACGGAAGCTACAGATAAGAGACTCTGAATAAGGTTATCAACGGTAAAAATGGCAAAGGTTTCATTGTTTTTCTCTTTTTCTCCGAAAATTAATTTCCTCTTCGCAGGTACTACTGTCATTCACAGATGTACTTAAAATGTAATTTGGTACTGTTAAATGGCTGCTCCCCAGAGTACCAGTTCTTCCCAGCCAGTCCATTTCACCCTAAGAGATACATCTGTGTGTTTTTGAAGCCTTGTGTTTAATAAGTACAGTATTTCACTGCTGTATTTGACTGTTCCGTTTTCCAAACTTTTTCCTTCCCTACCCCACTCTTCTGGATCCTATATTTCCCCACAGGCTTTGTGGATGCTGGTCCATTGATGGCTGAACTGCAGATCCCTTCCCAGTGGAAAACCCCAGAGATGAGCCAAATCTGCCCTCAGCTGTGGCCATCCCTCAGCGTAAGGTTGCCCTGGTGGTTGTCTTCACTTTGTCCACTACCCCCTTCCCCTCCATGCTCCCTCCTGTGTGGCTGAAACTTGCTCTGGAATCCCACCTTTGTAACGTTTTGCTGGGTGGATGAGAGGATTTTATTACCCACCTTGGTAACATATTGCTGGGATTTTTTTTTCTTTGCTACCCATTTTTATTTTCAAGTAATGTTAAGTAGCTCTCTATTTTTGTTGACCATAGCCCTCTTACTTCGTATGGGTATTCTGGTCTGCTCTTTAAGGATCTATAGGATATGGTTTATTTAGAAAGTACTGGATTTCATAAGCCCACTTGGAGAATATTTTGTGAATCCTTGTTTAATTTCAAGTCAAAACTTTCAAAAAGAAATATCTTAATCTGAGATAATGAGAACTAGATCCCATGCCGTTTCTCCTCACCCAAAAGACAAATGTGTAACTTTCTCATTTTATGATGTCCTGAAAATAGTAAAGCAAACAGAGGAAGAAGAGAGACCTACTCAGCTCTAGCTGATAAGCCTGTCCCAGCATAGAGATGTGAGAAGATAAAAGTACCTTTTCTTTTCCTCTGTTCCAATTAGCCATAGTCCTTCGAAGCGGTTGCTAGTGATGGGAAGGCCGTAAATCCCCAGGCCTCTACTGCAGAGCTTACATCTGTAGATGTGGGTTTACATGTTAATCCTCCAGTGCTACTTCCTGAAGTGCACACGAAGTAACTTTTAACTTCTTCCTCTTTTCTTATCTTACTGGAAGTCCCCCGACTGTGTGTGTGTGTAGATATATAGAAATAAGTTCACTAGTTCTCAAAACTTGAGTTAAAATTTTTGTCTTAATATTGTTTAGATGGTCATTATTTTTATGCCTTTGAAAAATGATTTCTTACAGGATTTTCTTTTTGGTCGGGTAACGTTTTATGCTGCAGTATAAAGCTGGTGAGGGAGAGGGCATTGGTATCTTTTCTTGTTGATACTTTACCACTTGGGTTATAACTGACCGAAACTGTCCGATGAGAAATAGGAAGGAAACTCCCTGTTCTTATCATGATGTCGTGTTCAAAAAAGCTGGAAACAATGGGGCTCGTGGAAACCAATATAAGTGTGACAGCTGATTTGAGAAAGAATGAAAAGATTCAGGCTCTTCTGGTAATGTTGAAAGCATTTTTATTGAAAGAATAGCTGTTTGGAACTGGGGACTTTGTCTCTGTGAAGGTAGGCATGAGTAGTTGGGTTAGAAGAACCGTTTCAGACCGAGGAGAATTTTGAGAAAAATGTCTTTCCTTTCCTTTTTTTTTTTTTTTTTTTTTTTTTGCTTTTTAGGGCTGCACCCGAGGCACATGGAGTATCCCAGGATAGGGGTAAAATCAGAGCTGTAGCTGCCAGCCTATGCCACAGCCACAGCAACTCGAGATCCGAGCCATGTCTTCAGCCTACACCATAGCTCACGGCAATGCTGGATCCTTGACCCACTGAGCGAAGCCAAGGATCGAACCCACATCCTCATGGATACTAGTCAGGCTTGTTTCCACTGAGTCACAACAGGAACTCCACATTCCCAGCTTTTATTTGACAGAAAGGAAGCATCATTAAATACAACATTGAAATCAGGAAGACTCCCAGCCAGCTCCTCTGAGCTTTCTGACTTGATTTTGAGCCTCATCTGTGAACAGATGCCTGACACAAGCAACTCAAATCAAGGGTCCATATAGTGGGCAGAGTAAAATTAAGACTCAGTTTCATTAGACTTCTTATGCATTTAAGGGAAAAAACCCCAAAAGATTTGTTACTATAGGAACAGACTCCCAGACCAGTTGTCTTATTAGCTAAACATTATAAAATGCTATTTCTTTAAAAAACAAAAACTTTATTTCTTCTCATTGTGAAAATTATTCATATTTATGGTGAAAATCATTGGAAAATATGAAAAGTATAATAATGCAGAAGATATTTCACATAATCCCTTTTTTTTTGTCTTTTGTCATTTTAGGGTCGCACCCGCAGCATGTGGAGGTTCCCAGGCTAGGGATCTAATTGGAGCTGTAGCCGCTGGCCTACGCCACAGCCACAGCAACGCGGGATTCGAGCCATGTCTGCAAACTACACCACAGCTCACGGCAATGCCAGATCCTTAACCCACTGAGCGAGGCCAGGGTTCAAACCCGCAACCTTTTCCTAGTCGGATTCATTTCCGCTGAGCCACGACGGGAACTCCTCACATAATCCTTATCATCCATTTTTTACTTCAGCTTATACTATAATAATTTTATATCATTATTATTTTGCTTAACTTTTATCAAAAGCATTTTTCATGACCTTAAAAACATTTAAATGCCTTCATTGTATTCCACCATCTGATATATCGTTACTTAACTCTTGCCCAATTGTTGGACCTTTGGGTTTTAATTTTTCAGGGTTTTAATTTTTCAGTGAGACAGTGTGAATTTTTGTGTTGCTGTTAGACTGATGGGTTATATATGTGTTCACAGTTGAGTGGTTATGTGGGCCCTCTGGTTTTAAAAAGTTGTCAGGGAGTTCTCTGCGTTGAGTCTGTGTAGGCACGGCCTTGCTGTGGGGGCTGTCATTTTGAACTGCTTCATTGCAGTGGATGTTTGCAGAAAGGAACAGAGAGCCGGGGAATCCAGGTTTGATTGTAAGGAACAGATTTATGGGATGGGCCATGATATATTCTTATATCACCCATGCAGTTTCCACATTATGTACTTGGTAATGTGGAAATACCATTGTGCCATTGATGCGCATCAGCATTGTTCACGCAGGCCTCCTTCACTCTAGTTCAGTCCACTGGGAAGGAGGATTAGAAGCCCTGCATTGGTGGCAAGAGTTCTGACAGCCACTGGTTTTGATTTTGGCTTTACAAGGCTTTCCTTAGGCTGCAAATCCCATGAGGACAGGGACTGAGTCCCATGTTTACCTGTCACTACTGCACAGCATGTGGTACATAGTGTCTGTGTCTCCATCTCGAACACTATTCTAGTAATGTGTGTTTAGATCATGATCCTTTCTTGTTGTTGCGTTTTTTTAAAGTCACCTTCATACTCTTAACTCAGGGATTTGAAGCTCTGTAACGCTGCAGGAAGCCGAGCAGGTGAATCTCCAGATTGCTTTGTGGTAATTGCTTCTTTGTGCCATTCTTTTGTGTGCTTCTGTCATTTTTGCTACACTGAAAGCTGGAGCGGGTCACAAAGTTAGTACTCTGCCCTTTCAGTAGGAGGTTTTAGTGTGACACTTCATCTTGGGGAAACGTAGCAGGGGTGTGAAACTGGAGGCTGAAATAGCAGTCCTTTAGCCTTTTTGTGGGATGGAAGTAAATATTTAGACACTGTTCTCAGGTGCGTAGAAATTAATAATAACCTTGCAGTGGTTTTAAAGCTCTCCTTGTCCCTTCTGGAACAGGTCTGTCTAATTTGAAGAGCCTTGCTTTGGCTCTTTTGAAGCTGCAGTTTTTCCCCTAGAGACCTGGCCTGAGTTCCTCTGAATTATGTTTCCTTTGCAGGAACTTCCTGGCCACACGGCTGGCATCTTTGTCCCACCCCCATGCACCACACCTTCTGACCTGTACCTCACTGTAGCCAATTGTGAGACACCTCGCTTTGGAACATTGTCGTGAATGTCTTCTTTTGAAAGGTCAAATATCCACCTTTTGCTCTGCTCCCTTAAGCCAGGGCTGTTTCGATGACTAATATTCCCCATGCCACTGCACTCACCGTCTGTACTTTGACCCCGGAATTCATTTCTATTCTCCTGTTTGTTTAGAAATGAAAGTTCTCTAGCTTGTTTGGATACGGTTGTTATTCAGTTAAACTGGCACTGATTTTCCGTCTGTTTGCCACTGGTTGGGGCTCCTCTGATGTGTCGGGAAGGTTGCGTGCCATCGTGGAAGGGAGAAGTTCACGTGTCTGTGGTCTTGCACAAGGGTTCATTTGCTGACTCGGAAAGTTTTGTGTAAAGTCTCTGTGTGAAAGGCATGAGCTTCCCTTCAAACAACTGAAAAACGAGTTCTGCCTGGCCGCTTGTTCTTAAACCCTAGTGTGTTGCCCTCTCCTCCACCTTTGGGCTTCCTCTGAGGAAGAGGAATGTGGGTGGGAAGGGGTGTGGATGAGGCTTCATGCACAAGCTCAGTTTTGGGTGTCCCAGCGGCAGAGGAGTGGTGTGTGGTAATAGAAAAGAATACCCGAAGAACAGAATATCAATTTAGTGTCTGTTTCTGAGCATCGACTATGTATAACACACATTTGGCATGTAGAGAGATGATTCTAATTCCAGGCCAGCTGATGATTTCTTCTATGAGCTTCGGTAAATGACTTGACCTCTTGGAGCTTTAAATTTCCCAGCTGTGCTTGGGCTAGATAATCCTTTAAGTTCTTCCCAGTTTTGGAATTCTTATCTGCATGTTTTATCTGTTACAAGAAAAGAGGCTTTTCCACAGGAGTGGTATATGCGTATAGCTGACATGCTCCAAGCTAAATGGCTTTAAACATGCTTTCTGTAGAGCAAGACTTCTTAGCCTCAGCACTATTTACATCTTGGGTACTTCTTTGTTAAGATGTTGTCCTGTGTAGGATATTTAGCAGCATCCCTGGCCTCCCCTACTCGATGCCAGTAGCAACCCCACTTTCTGCCAGTTTGGGCAACTAAAAATATCTTCAGGCATTGCTATTGCCTCTTGGGGGGAAAATTGCTTCACTTGAGAAGCGCTGCTCTAGAGGGAGAAGTGTGGTAGTCTTTGAAAGTGGGCTGTTTTTAATATCTCTTTTCATATTGGTCCTCTTGTGCTTATTACCTATCCTGGGGTTGGAGGATGAAGAGCAGTCTCAATGGTCAAGAGCTCCATCACCCTTCTTTGGCAGCGTCTTCTAAACTTAGGCCTCGCCAAGTGGGCAGGCTCACCTTGCATCTTCAGCATTTTTTTTTCAGGCTGTGAGTAGATACTGGTTGCTAAGAGGAAGTTAAGGGTTTTATCAGAAGTAACCTAAAAATGTAAAGAACTAAATGTCCCCCAGGGAGTGAAGACCGTAACTTCTGGAGAACTAAGTTAACGTCTCTCTTTCCTGAAGTGAGGTCACGAGTGATAGGAAGTGAGTTTAATTATAGCGTCAAGTTTTGAAATATCAGGTCCACCTGGCCAACTTTGATGTACTTGCCATTGCCAGGTTGTTAGCTCAGCAGACCATCCCTATACACCGCCCCCTCCAGCCTGCTCTTAGCCATTGAGGTAGTGATTAAACTGTACTAGCTCTCTTATAAGATCTGGGTTTCATTGTGGCTCAGTGGAAACGCATCCGACTAGGAACCATGTGGTTGTGGGTTCAATCCCTGGTCTCACTCAATGGGTTAAGGATTTGGCAGATGTGGCTCGGATCTCACACTGCTGTGGCGTAGGCCGGCAGCTGTAGCTCCAACTAGACCCCTAGCCTGGGAACCTCCATGTGCCGCAGATGTGGCCCTAAAAAAGGCAAAAAAAAGACCTGGGTTTTATCCTTATTTGCTACAAAATGTTGATTTATTTTTTACATTTTTAACTTATTTTTCCATTGAAGTATAGTTATTTTACAATGTTGTGTTAGTTTTAGGTGTGCACCAAAGTGATTCAATTATACATATACACATATCCATTCTTTTTTGGATGCTTTTCCACTATTGGTTATTACAAGATAGTGAATGTAGTTCCCCACTATATATGCCTACTGCCATACAGTAGGTCCTTGTGTTCATCTATTTTACATATAATAGTGTATATATGTTAATTCCACCCTCCTAATTTATCCTCCCCCCCCATGTTGGTTTTAGGTTGAATTGCTTTACCTTTGTCCCCAGTGTCATCTTTTCCTTATCTCTTTTCAACCCACATTCCTGACTGGGTTGGGTGCAGAATGATGCTATTTGCTGATTGGGGCCGAGTATGTTCTGTGAGCATCCTTCCTGGGATGCTCTGGGATCCCAGAGCCATGATTGAGACGCTTGAGCCTGTGTCAGTCTCTGTCCCTCGGTCCTGGCAGGCTCTGTGCTCCATTCCAGCTGAGCCTTTGCTGGAGTAATTGACCACATGGAGCCTTCAAGCTAAACAATTGTTTGTACTGAGATAGTCTCACTGTTTAGCTCCTAATGAAATAATCTCCTTCCTGCCCCTGATGAAAGCAGCTATTTTTTTATTTCCTCCCTCCCCCTTTCAGAGAAGCCATCCCTGAGCCAGCACTTCTAGCTTATTCATAAATGCTTTAAGCAGGGTCTTTGTGTAGAGGCAATTAGCTAGAGCCAAAATATCTTGGTCTAACCAGGATACAAGGAACATTAAGGATACCCTTTCTCCTAATTTTCTATGTAGGATATTTAAATTACCTTTGTGTGGTTTTCCAAGTAAGAAGCAATTCAAACTTCAAGTCCACATACAAAAAATACTCATACTAGGTTTTTAAAAAGCATACTAAATCAGGCAGTTGCTACCTAAAAGAGCTTACTAAATAAAACCAAGTATAAAACCCAATAATAGAACAATCAGTAGATGAGTGCCCCCCGGGGAACAACAAAGTACTATGGGAGTCGGAATAGGAAGGAAAAAAGGCTTGATGGAGAAAGTGGATGGAGCAAGATTTTCACAAAATGATGTTTTGCAAATAGAAGTAATAGCCCATGTAGAACTATTTGTGAGCAATCTTAAGTTCATTTGGAAAGTGCAAGTAGTCCAGTTTTCATTATCCGTCAAAACTGAGAACCTCCAAAATATGAATTGAGGAAAGAGAATCCACAGGTAGAGATGGAAAGCTGCCCAGGTAGCCCCAGTGTGTTCTGCTTCTCTTTCCCCCTTTCAGTGCTTCCTCTGGATTATCAATGCTTTCATCACACTGCTGCCTCTCCTCTAAAGCTGTGGCTTATAGGCATAAATTACTTCCTTTGATTCTCTCTTTTTTTTTTCCTTTTTACCGCTGCACCTGGGCTAGAGATCGAATTGGAGCTGCAGTTGCAGGCCTGTGCCACAGCCACAGGAACCCTGGATCCAAACTGCATCTGCGACCTACATTGCCCCTTGTGGCAATGCTGGCTCCTTAACCCACTGATGGAGGCCAGGGATCCGAACCTGCAGAATCACAGATACCATGTCTGGTTCTTAACCCGCTGAGCCACAATGGGAACTCCTGATTCTTTTCCCTTAGCCCTCTTAACCTTATTCAGAACTTTGAGTACAAAGGAGGAACAAAAAGGGGAAGTTATCACAAAGTATATGCAACTAAAAAATAGGTACCCTTTGAAGGTTTAATTGCTGATCCTACTTCGACTTGTTCCCAGTCCCAGTTCTGCTTCGTAATCCCGAGGTCGCTTGCCTTAGCTTCATAGGACCAGTGTAGATTCTTAATCAACTTGCTTGATTTCTCTTTTTTTCCTCCACACCAGGCCCTCCACCATATGAAAGGTGCTATCTAAGGACCCACTACCAGGAATTTTCTCTCTAGAGAACTTGACCCAGGGGATAAAAGCAAACTGGCCTTCTTGTGCTGCTGCTCACAAGCTCTTTTACTCACTTCTCAGTGGATGGGCATTCAGGCCTTTTCTTAAGGTTACTGGCATTAATCAGAGACCTCTTCCTCCTGGAGAAACTCAAGATTATCCAGAAAGAGAGGAGCTTCTCACTTGGAGGCCAGCCCTATGTACCACAGCTTTCATACTGGGCTCTCATGGGAGCATTTATTTAACAGGGACTGTGAACATACTTGTTTTGTTTGTTTAGAAGGGAAAACTTTCATTTTGACTGCATAAAATTTTAAAACATTTAAACAGCAAAGCATTTGCTAAATAGAATAATAAAGGTTAAAAAAATCAAGAAAGTAATAACTGCAAAATGTCAGTTCCCCTAATCTATGAATTTAGGGCTAAACTAATAAAAATATTACTAAGTTCAGCTGAGGGTAGTTTTGTTTAGTTTTTGTTTGTTTTACGTTGTTCTAAAAACCAATCAAGGTGTTCCTGTCGTGGCACAGCAGAAACGAATCCGACTAGGAACCATGAGGTTGAGGGTTCGATCCCTGGCATCGCTTAGTGGGTTAATGATCCAGCATTGCTGTGAGCTGTTGGTGTAGGTTGCAGATGCGGCTCGGATCTGGCATTGCTGTGGCTCTGGCCTAGGCCAGCAGCAACAGCTCCGATTAGACCCCTAGTCTGGGAACCTCCATATGCTGCAGGTGTGGCCCCAAAAAGACAAAAATAAATAAATAAATACCAATCAAGGAGTTCTTGTTGTGGTGCAGCGGAAATGAATCCGATTAGTAGATTAGTAACCATGAGATTGGCGGTTCGATCCCTGGCCTTGCTCAGTGGGTTAAGGATCCAGCGTTGCCATGAGCTGTGGTGTAGGTCGCAGCTGTAGCTCTGATTCGACCCCTAGCCTAGGAGCCTCCATATGCCATGGGTGCAGCCCGAAAAAGCAAAAAACAAAAACAAAACAAAAAAATCAAAACTTATTGGGATAAATATTTTTACTTTGATAGATTTTTAACAACAACTTATTGCATTTCCTGTATTGTTTCCAGTGTCTCCACCTGGTCACATCAAACTTGAATGAGTGGTTTAAGTCATAGAGGATCTTTTATTGCAGTCAAAGTACAACAGTTAATCTGTCCAATTCTAGAGAGTCCAATGAAGTGGAAATGTGTTCTTAAACATTATATTAAATCTTATATTAGGGATTATAGTAAGAGTAAATGTAGCATCAGTTGACTAACAGCCATTAACTAAAAAGAGAGAAATCAAAATGACTTTTAAAGAGAAAACATAGGCAGATGTTCCGCTGTGATTGCGGATATTCAGGGGTCTACTGTGGACTTAAACCTGGACATGACACTCTCTCAGCCCTCATGGTTTAACCTCCACCTTCCTTGGGAACCCAGTGCTGGAGAGGAACGCCCTGACCCCCTCAGGCCTCTGCTTGCAGAATAGCAGGGCAGAGGCACCACTGGGGGAAAACTGGGATTTGAACTCTGTCTTAGCCAATTTGTGTCTTCCTGTGACCACTTCTTTTCTTAGCTCGTTGAGCTTTCTCCCAGTGGCCAGAAATGCCAGCCAACTTTGTTGAGGTTTTTTTTTTTTTTTTTCTCATGGGATATGATCCATCTTTGATAGAAGGAAGTGTTTCTTTCCAATTCTCTCTCTAGGTCTTTGGCCAGCTTTCTGTAGGAGTTGCACTCTGCTAATGTTTTCGTACGCTTCAGGAAGTTTCTTCTTTTTTTCTAGGCAGTAAATTCCCTCCTTGATTAACTTTCTGAGAAGTTTCATTAATTTCTTCTTGAGGTAGTTCAGTCAGTATTTGAAGTTTCAGCTGAAGCTTTTGAATTTCACTTTCAAACTGAATATTCAGATTGCAAAGGGGCCAGCTCAGTTTGGAAATTTCTCATTTTGATTTGTAAGCTCTCTTTCATTTGATTTTCCCCACATAATTTTAAAAACATTCCTTGCTTTTCTCCTTCAAGCCTTTTTAATGGAACATTTAACGGCATGGATGAGTTTCTTTGAGTCAGCTTCTGACTCATAGCCTAGGTGGTCTCCATTTTCTGATCCATATTCTTTTTGTCTAATCCCAAATTGCCATCATCCATGTAATCTGTAAAGAAAGCAGGCAGATTTATCCTCTCCAGCACAGTTTCTGTCATAGCTGGCTCTATATCATTTAAAACCTATTTCACCTGTGTGTTTGAGTTTTCAGGCATTTTTTTTTTCAGTCCCCACACTGCTTTTTTTTTGGCCACCCCGAGGCATATGGAATTCCCAGGCCAGGCCAGGGATCAGATCCGAGCTGCAGTTGCAACCTAAGCCTCAGCTGCAGTAATGCTGGATCCCTCATCCACTGTGCCGGGTCGGGAATGGAACCTGTGTCCCAGCATTCCCAGGATGCCACCGTGGATTCCTTGCTGCACATCAGGAGCTCCTTAGTTCCCAACTCTTTGCCTCCATTTTGCAGCTTCTTGGGACAGCAAACCTAGAGTTTCCTAAAAATGAGTGTTTTCGATCATACCATCCATTCTTTCCCTCTGAAGTTGTTCTACATTCTTCCTGAGAATGTGTTTTGGCACCGGTCACTAGGGACTGGAGAGATTTTGATGTATCTTGGAGCGATCATGTATGTCCTTGAAGGCAAGTCATCACCAGTCCATGAAATGAAAGTTCAGGGGCTCACTTGTAGTTGTTTTTCAAAAAACTCTATCCTCAAGCAAAGAGGTGGACCTGTTCAGATTTATATTAAGTCTTCGCCATATTCAGTGTTTATAATGGACCAGCCTCCACTGGAGGCATCAGCTTGTGTAATCAGTCTCATCTTCTCGCTGACTTTATGAGATTCTTTAACCCAGGAAGGAGATGTTTTGGCTGGCTCTTTTCCTCTCCTTAAAATATATCAGCTCTTTACTATGAAAACAATCATAGCATCACATACCAGAATCTCCCAGGGAAACCCCAGGAGGCTTGGGCCTTGTCTCAGGCTTTTAGGCGGCACACCAACAGCACTGCACAGCTGCTCCAGGACTGGCCAGAAAGACATCTTTGTGGCAGTCAGAGGCCTTCTGGTCAGAATCAGGGACTCACCTTGTCCAGGAGTCTCACAGTCTGCCTCTTGTCTCCAAATAGGAAAAAGGCCTCAGAGTGTCTGTGAGTAGGAGTCACCCTCTCAGATTTCTCTGTGTGGCTGGAACATGGCAGCTGGCAGCTGTATACACAGTTTTAAGGGGAAGTGATGTTTTCGTTGGTGTGTAGAAATGAGAAGAGGAGTAATAAGAATTGATTCTAGACAGGCCCAGATCATGGAAGAATTTAAGCCACACTTGGAAATTTGGAATTTAGTTGACAATGGAGATCTCATTATGTGTCCTTGAATGAAGCAGTGACATCATCAGAACATACTGTGGCAGAGTGTCCTTTTCAGAGCCAGAAAAATTCAAACCTGGGTCTTTCCCTTCTGAAGTATTCCAGGAAATAGAGCTGAGGAATAATAGCACAAGTTGGTTGGATCGGAAGTTCTTTATTACCAGAAACATCATCTAAGTACATAAAAGTCCAGTTGCTGGGATAGCCAGAAAGGAGAGTTACAGCCTAACCCACAGTAAATCCCTACTGTCTGTCTAGTAATACAGTAAGGAAAATTAGACTGATGTGGAGCTAAATTTACCAAAAGTTAACTACCTTTCCTTTAGTCTTTTCAGTGTAGTTTAATAAATTTTAGAGACACTATTACTATCTTTTAGAAGAGGAGGATTTTAGAAATAATCTAAGGGGGAGATTTTAGAAATAATCTAATCTAGGAAGTTCCCGTTGTGGCTCAGCGGTAATGAACCTGACTAGTATCCATGAGGATGCAGGTTGGATTCCTGGCCTTGCTCAGTGGGTTAAGGATCCGGTGTTGCCGTGAGCTGTGGTGTAGGTCACAGACACAGCTTGAAGCCCGCATTGCTGTGGCTGTGGTATAGGCTGGCAGCTGCAAGTCCAGTCGACCCCTAGCCTGGGAACTTCCATTGGCAGCAGATATGGCTCTAAAAAGCAAAACAAAGCAAAAAAAAAGAAAAGAAAAAGAAAGAAATAAAGGATCTAATCTAGGTAAGGAAATTGACTGTCAGAGAAGTTAACTGATTTGTCTGAAGTCACACAGCTGATTAGTGGCATAGCTTAGATAACCCATAACTTTAGCTTTGTGACTAGCAGGAGCCAGGTAAATGATGTGAGAGATATGTATAAGCATGTTACTGGACTAGATCAGAGAAAGCACTGCTTTTCCTAGGATTTAGAGAATATGAATAGCCAGTATATAGAGAAGCTGAGAAAGCTGCTAAAGCCAGATATAGACATGTGCCTTGTTTTGGCCCCAGCCTTTTGGCTGTTTTATTGTTTTAGACTTAATTCCTTTCTGTAGGTGCTTTTTCAGTTGTATTTAATTTTGTGGTCCCAGAGCAGAGCAAAGTCAAGGTAGATCCACTGTCTGTGAGGGCTGCTTAACAAGAGAAAGGTGACAACTGTCTCCTCCCTTTGTCTCACTAGTCCCCAGTCTGCTTCCCTGTTGATTTCCTAGTGTTACAAGCTTTAATGTCTTTAGAGAAAGGCCATTTAAAATTAACTGCTGAAGTTCCCTTGTAGCACAGCGGGTTAGGGATCCAGTGTTGTCTCTGCAGTGGCTGGAGTCACTGCTCTGGCATGTGTTCAGTTCCTGCCTTCGGGAACTTCCCATGCTGGGGGCATGGCCAAAAATAAATAAATTTTAAAAATAAACTGCTAAAATAGGTTTAGATGTAGACTGACTAATTATTTCATCAGTGAGTGCTTAGCACTGTTCTACTTCACTAACCTCCTTTTTCTGGTTACCTGATAGGAGGATAATGTTGCTTTGCTTCATTTCCGCTGATGTCATAGCAATCTGTTTGCTACATCTATCTGTTCAGTCATTGACCTCTTAGATTAAGTTGGTTCAGCTGGCTTTTGTTTTGGTTGAGTGTATGAATAAGCTGCTCTCTTCTGATAGAATCTCCAGATCTTTATCTTGCATTGGTTATTGTATATAAATATGGGAAGAGTATAGAGGTGGCACCAGGAGGTAAAAATGGTTAGAAGACAGATTAATGGGACTAAGTATAAGAAGGCATCTCTACTATTCAGTGCCATCCAGTGGTAGAATGGCCTTCCTTTTGAAATGGTACATAACTTAGTACCACAACTCTTCCAGGAGGCACCAAGTGATCACCTGGAGAAGGATTTCCTGCATTCAGTAGCAGATTAGACCCAATGACTTCTAACATTCCTTCCATCTCCGATTTTCCCAGTTTTAGATTCTCTGGTGTAGTATTTCCCTTTTTTTTTTTTTTTGGTCTTTTTGCCTTATTTGGGCCTCACCCACGGCATATGGAGGTTACCAGCCGCGTCTGCAACCTACACCACAGCTCAAGGCAACGCCGGATCCTTAACCCACTGAGCAAGGCCAGGGATCAAACCCGCAACCTCATGGTTTCTAGTCGGATTCGTTAACCACTGAGCCATGACAGGAACTCCTGTAATATTTCCCTTTATTCTCTAATCAATCTCAGAAATCTTTCAGTTTGCTTTGTTTCAAACATTTAAAAAGCTTAACTTCTTTTTTTCTTTCAAGTGTATGAATGTGGACAGTGTCAAAGGAAACAACAGTCTTGCAAGATGGACCGGATGGAAAGGGACTTCTCTTGCAGATCATTTTGAGAGGAGAGGGGGTTGATTGAGTAAGCGCTTATTTTGGTCTCATGGTTCCTTAAAATGTTTCTACTTAGAGAAGTTGAGTTTGTTGTTATTTTGGAATAGGGAACTAGGTAAATTCTTTTTTGTGTAGATGGAAATAGGCTGGTAAACATACCTCTGAGTACCCTACTTAATTTCTCCAAGATGGCACTGGTGTTTCTGGGTGTTGTTTGTAGTGAGTCAGGGCTTGAAGGGAGGTAATGAGTGGAACTGAGTAGCAATAGAATTGTTCTTAAAACAAATACTGCTTCTTCTTTACACTGATTCCCAAATTTCATGTTGGAGTTCATGATAGGCCAAGTCCAAGACAAATTTGCCTCTGTTTTCAAATCAGAGTGTGCCGATGTAGGTTCTTCTTTATGTGCCAGTCATAGGCTCCATGAAACGAATTTGATTTCAGATTTTTAGGTTCATCAAGACCTAGCATCGTCATAGATTATCTCACATTACATTTTTCAGAACCATTGAATTTCAGGCAGGAAGAGATCTGAAAATTTCCTACCAATCAGCTAGTAGAACTATAGTTAGTCGAAGGGACTTTACAGCTCATGGTTTTCCCCCCTCACTGCGCAGGGCTCATTTCTCTACCATCCCTCAGAGTTGATCATCCAGTCTCTGCCTGAGTGCTTGCACTTACTGGGATTCCACCACTGCTGGTTATACTGCATTTGTTTTCACACAGCCTTAATTAGGAAATTCTCCTCCAGAGTGTGCTAAAGTCAGCTTTCTACTCATTGGTGCTAGTCCTGTCTTGGGAGCCTCACCAAAGTGAGCTAATCCCTTTTCTGTGTAATATCTTTACCTTCGGGGTGTTTGAAAACTTCTTCTCCCTTCATTTTGCAAAACAGGAAAAATTTTGTATACTTTTATCTTGGTAATCAGTAACTTCTTTTAACAAATATTTATTTTGTACATACTGTTTGCAAGCATTGTGCTCAGTGTTTGGGATAAATGATGAAGGGATGTGGTCCTTGCCTTCTAGAGCTGTTAGTCTGTTTAGGGTAAGAGAGACTTGTAAACAAATGTAATAAGATATTAAGTATCGGAAGAGCAAAGCATGCAGTGAACTATTGGCATAAGGAAGGTCAAGGTTTATTTTCCTGAGGGCCTCACAGAAGAGGTGACATTGGACTGGATTTTGAAGTTTGTCAAGCAGGGAATGGGGGAGAAAGCCACTCCTGGTAGGAAGAAGGTGTAGGCAAAGAGGTGTGAGTCATGACACATTTCAGAATGTTTACTTGCTCATCACACATAAATCACAAGTTCTTAAGGGACTTTATTGTCATGCTAAGGAGTTTCAGCTTATCCTGCAGCCAGTAAGGAGCCATGGATGGCTGTGCTGTTTTGTTTTTAAAATATCCGTACTGCTTTTTCTCATTATAAAAGTAATACAAGTTCATCACAAAAAAATCAGAGTATGGAAAAAAATAGGAAAATAAATATTTTACAATCCCACTACTCAGAAATAATAGCTTTTTAATATTTTACATGTATTCTTTCAGACAGTTTTTCTGTGCATACGTATGCATTTATTCCCATTCTTAAACAAAAATGGTTCTGTGTATACTGTTTAAAATTGGATTTTTTTAAGTAATATAACATGGACATGTTTCTGTATTAAATAGAGAGCTACAAAAATTTTTCCCTAATTGTGTAGTGATATCATAGTTCTAATTTTTGTTAAAACATTAATATACTATATTAATGAACCTTTCTTTGTGTATTTGACCTGTTATTTCCCTGATGAATTCTTACAAGAGGTGGGCGAGGGGGTTTCAAAGGATTTACTTATTTTTAATTAATTTTTAAACAAATTTTGCGGCCCTGCTGTGTGTAAGGAACTGTGCCATGCTCTGTGAGTGTGACAGTGAACATCACTGATCTGTTGTCTGCTCTCATGGCACTTACAGTGGAAAAGACACAGTGAGCAATCACACAAATAAATGTAGGATAAAATGTGGTACAACTTAGAAAAAGTAAAGGGTAAATGAAAGTTTATAACCTTTAAAAAGTCCTTATTTTTAGGAGTTCCCTTTGTGGCTCAGTGGTTAACGAATCTAAGAACCATGAGGTTGCGGGTTCGATCCCTGGCCTTGCTCAGTGGGTTAAGGATCCGGCGTTGCCGTGAGCTGTGGTGAAGGTTGCAGACGCGGCTCGGATCCCGCGTTGCTGTGGCTGTGGCGTAGGCCAGCAGCTACAGCTCCTGTTAGACCCCTAGCCTGGGAACCTCCATATGCCCCAGGTACAGCCCTAGAAAAGGCAAGAAGACAAAAAAAAAAAATCTTTATTTTTAGAGCTATATACCAAAGTATATACAGAAGAAATGGTATGCTATTTGGGATTTGCTTCAAAATATTCCACACTTGGGAGTTGAATGTGTGGGAGTATAGCTGAAATAAGATTGGCCAGAGGTTGATAATTGCTGGAGCTGCTAGTTAATTATACTTGGCTTTTGTGTGTTTGAAATTGTCCCTAATTAATGTAAAAACCAAAAGGAAAGATGGAAGAGAGACTATAATCTGGTTTAGATTGGGGGACCAAGGAAGGACTCTTTTGAGGAAGAAACTTTTCAGTTAAGACCTTCATGATAAATAGGAATTGACCAGGCTACAACGGCTGGATGGTGGTTGGGCAAAGAGCTGCCGGAAGCAGCACGTACAAGGGCCAAAAAAAAAGCCCTAAGTAAGGAACATGTTGGTGTTTTGAGGAAATGAAAGAAGGCTGGTATGATTGGAGTTGAGAAGCTGGGGAAGTAGCCATGGGCCAGATCGTACAAGACCTTGGGGACCATGTTAAGGATTTTGTTCTTTAATCCAACAGTGATAGAAGGAAGGCTTCCATAGAAGGATTTTAAGTAGCTGAGTGACAAGATCACTTTTGCTTCTTTAAGCACTCAAGCTGGCTTATTTTGTGGAGAATGGTTTGGTTTAAGGTTGGAGAAGGGAATGTAAAAGTGGAGAGACATTATTTAGGTTATTAGACAGTCTGAGAGATCTGGTGACTTTGGATTAGAGAAATAGTGTTTTGGATGGAGAGAAGAGATAGGTATGGTGGTTGAGGAGAGAGGCATAAAAAAAGATGTTTAAATTTCTGACTGATGCATTTGAATGGATGGACATGTGATTGACTAAAATGGAGAAGAATGGAGGAAGAGCAGTTTTTGTGGCAAGAGAATGAGAGTTAAGTTTGGGATATGCCGTTCAGAAAATTTGTACCACACTTCCCTTTGTGATACAGCGGAAACAAATCTGACTAGTAGCCATGAGGATGCAGGTTAGATCCCTGGCCTCGCTCAGTGGGTCAGCGATTTGATGTTGCCATGAACTGTGGTGTAGGTCACAGACCCGGCTTGGATCCCAAGTTGCTGTGGCTGTGGTGTAGACTGGCAGCGGCAGCTCCAATTTGACCCCTAGCCTGGGAACTTCCATATGCTGCAGGTGCAGCCCTAAAAAGCGAAAAAAAAAATTGTACCAGTTTACATTTTCACTCTATACTGGAGACTACATGAAAGATTTACACTTGGGGCCCTGACCTGTACAGATTTGTGTTTTAGAGAGATTACTCTGATGGAGTCTGGAGACCAGTTAGTTGTTATCCTGTGAGCTCTTTGAATTAGGGAATCTTGAATGCTTATAGGTGAGCTATGAGAAGGGCTAGGTAGAAATGGATAGATTCTAGGGAAGTTTCCAAGACAGATTCAACAGAGCATGGATAGGAGATGGAAAAGAATTACTCTCCCTTCCTTGTCCCTGCCCACTGAAGAGCTTTTCAACAGCTCCATGATGCTGGCAAGTCTAACCTATGGGTATCCATTGATGTGTCAATTTTTTTCCCCTGAACGTTTATTTTTTGGAACTCCATAGGTTTAGAAATCAACGAGTTATAATTATTATACTAGTAGCTTCAACCTATCCATGACTCTGATTCTCTTCCCTCTGCCAACTTCTCAAGTCCAGAATGCTTCTAAGCCCAGCAGCTCTGGTGGTGGGAAAAGTTTTAGCAGCAAGAGAAATTTGCAGCCGGGCATCCGTAATTACTCAGTTATGTAGACGCTGGCCAGTAGTTGAATGTAAATTGGATTCACACTTACATGCTTTCCATTTTACAAATAGAGAAATACGCCCTACAGAAACTTGTCAAAAGGCATGCAACTGGTCAGTGTAAGCTCAGATTTCCCTGATACTGGGCTGGTACTTAACTACAGCCGATTTCTTGACAGATTAGCCAAATCCATATACTTTCTTCATTTTTACTGGTCTCTTACTGCAGGGTGATCATTTGTTAATTTTAATACTGCTTAATGCGCCTGCTCATAGGCCCCTGTTGAATATATTCACTCAGCCATGACCTTCTTCTTATGTTGTGCTAATCACTACCAGTTTATGTCATTGTCTATCCTCTTTGCTTTCAAAATGGTTCAGAATATTGCCTCTCAGAGTCTCTCTCCACTTTCAACTTCAAAATGATATCTGTTATATTTTCTCCTTGGTTGCCATGACCAAGGTGTATTGAACAATTTGATTATCTCTGCACGGGTCCCGTATTTAAGTAGGCTGGCCGTGTAGCAGCAACTCTAGGTACTACGAATCCAGGCGTATCAGGATGAATACTTTCTGCCTTCCTTTGTGTGTATAGTGGAGGTGTGCGTGGGCCCAAGGGCAGGGTGGGGGTGTGTAATAGAAAAGGGGAACAGGTGGGGGGGTTAGGGCGTACATTTTCAAGGAATATTTTGAGGGGCATAAAAGAAGCTGCTTAAAATTTCATGTTTGCCAGAAGACTTTGAAATTGTATCAAGGACAAATTTCTTCTTTCTGCTCTTCAGTCACTTGATTTCTGGTTCTGACCTTTTAGGACTGGAACTCGTGTTCTTGTCTAACAAGCAGCATTCCGTGGTATTACATTGTGTCGGTACATATCAATGCGTTAACATGCCTTGTCAATGAAGATGAAATGGTTTCTGGAAATCTCATTCTGTACCATGTTCTTGTGTGTAGCTCTCTTTTATTATTATCCCTCCATATTCTAAGCAGTGTGCATATTACTGTACACATTTTGCAGATGAGAAAACTGAGGCTTAGGAAGTTTAAGTATTTCTCTGAAGGTCACATAGCTAATTACTGGATAAAGCTGACCGTCAAACCTGTTTTTGCTAGTTGCAAAGATTATGCTTTTTTTTTTTTTTTTTTTTTTTTGCTTTTTAGGGCTGCACCTGCGGCATGTGGAGGTTCCCAGACTAGGGGTCTAATTGGAGCTACAACTGCCAGCCTAAACCACAGCCACAGCAATGCTAGATTCGAGCCTCATCTGCGACCTAGACCACAGCTCACGGCAACATGGGATCCTTAACCCATTGAGCAAGGCCAGGGATTGAACCCGCAACCTCATGGTTCCTAGTCGGATTCGTTTCCACTGTGCCACGACGGGAACTCCACAAAGATTATGCTTCTAATAGCAACAGCATTTTCCCATATTTTCAGCCGTATAAGTAACTGTCTCTATTGTCTTTTCCTTTTGTCCAATTTCAGAAACCTTTAAGGAACATGCAGTCTGAGATAGAACTGTCAGTATTTCACTGGGAAAAGGTTGTGAGAGGGATGTGGTGGGGAGCGGAGGAGGCTTTCATCAGACCTCTTGAAAATATTATTGCCTGTGTTTCTGTACTGAGGCCTTGCCAGTGGCTCCAGAACATCAGGACTTGGTCTTATATTCCTCCAAGGCAAGGAGACTTTAAATACTATGAAATGGGATCTGGAGAAATTCCATAGTTGTGACAGTAGCTTACATGTTTGGGAATCACCCTCTCCAGACTTAAGTGCCAGGAAGCAAATACCTAACTTTAATTAGTGTTTTTGGCTTCTGATTTTGTTAGCAAACAAACGTAATTTTCACTATCTTATCACAAGTTCTGGAATCTAGAACAAAGGGGAAAATGGTAAAGAAACATGGAATTTTGGAGTTCCCTTCGTGGCTCAGTGGTTAATGAATCCGACTAAGAACCATGAGGTTGCGGGTTCGATCCCTGGCCTTGCTCAGTGGGTTAAGGATCCGGCGTTGCCGTGAGCTGTGGTGTAGGTTGCAGACGCAGCTCGGATCCCGCGTTGCTGTGGCTGTGGCGAAGGCCAGCGGCTGCAGCTCCTGTTAGACCCCTAGCCTGGGAACCTCCATATGCCGCAAATGCGGCTCTAGATAAAGGCAAAAAGACAACAAGAAAAAAGAAAAAAAGAAACATGGAATTTTAACTTTTGGTCCCATTTTTCATCCTATATAACATATTTTATCTGAGTCCTTTTATGGAAACTGTAACCTGAAATAGACATACAGCACCCTCAGGAACCTCATTCACCTACATCTGTTTAGGTTTTTCGCTTTGTGTTTATATAACTCCCTGCCACTGAAATGTTTATTAGCCACATGGCAGATCTACCGTGCAAATCTGTCTGGGGATTTGAAGGGACTGAAGGTCTTTTTAGAAGATAAATCTGAGCCTATCAAGATTATAGTAATAAGAGGGTATTGGGATAAAATTTCAGGCAGAGAACACCACCTGGTGGTTATAAGGACTTGAGCCTTCTGCATTTGTAGTTTTGCCATAGTGTCTAAGTGATATCTTTGTCCAGATTTTACATTCTTATTTATAATTGCGGATTCAAATTTCTAAGAATAATTTTCTGCCATATTAGTCTAGCATTTTTTCATTAAAACTGCTGTCAAAACCTGCAAACCAACCAAATTATTGTCTGTATCCAGCAGAATTGAAATCTGTGTCCTTTGTTCCTGTTTATCTCTGTAGAAAATCAATTATCTTTTCACCTCTTTATCACAACCTCTAACTTTGACATCATGCTCATTTTATGTGATAAATTTCTGCCTAGTGAATTGATGGAGAAGGAAGTATTGGTGATATTTTAGCAAGTTTTTGGCAGGTGTCATATAAAAGTGAGTTGCTTTTGTAAAAATTATGAAGAGGAGTTTGAAAAATTTTCAGAGTGATTATTAGGGTGAGCAGAGTTGGCAGGGGATGGGAGATTATGTAACTGATTTTTATTAAAATATATATCTGATATTTCTTTTTCCTTGCAGTGAGCATCTTTATTATTTGACAATCTTGAATCTAGATAATTCTGAGTAAAGTAGGGACATCGGCTCAAGGGGAGAGGATCCTATTAAGTTAAGCTGGATGCATATTTTATAGGCCTGGTGGGGAGGGGAGAATAAACAAGTTTTAAATTTCAGGCTAGGCCTTGACCTGGCATGGCATGTCTGTATCTTTTTTCCTAGTAGGAAAACTGAACCCAGGCCTCACCACCAGTGAAAACTTTGAGAGAGGGCTGTTCGTGTGAGATACTAAATAGAATGTGACATGACTTTAAACTATTCTCCTTGGATTTTTTTTTTAAAACATAAGTAATTATATTACAATATATGCATTTCAACACTCGTATTATCAGACAGTGTAAAAAGCTGCTCCATACATTAAAAAAAAAATGCCCACATATTATATAACTCCATTTATATGAAATGTCCAGAATTGGCAAATCTATAAAGATAGAAAATTGTTGCCAGTGGTAGGGTGAAGTTGGGAGGAAATGGGGAGTGCCTACTGATAGATTTGAGATATCTTTTTGGGGTGATGAAAATGTTCTGGAATTGGTGATGATGGTGCACAACTGTGTGGGTATATACTCAAATCTTCTATATTGTACACTTAAAAATTTTTTTAAAAAAGTCTGATTCTTGGAGGAATGAACAAAACCAATTAAAAAAAAGTATTGTGGTAACAATTCTTTCATTTATGTTTTAGCAGAAATGCTACCTTATGGTCTAAATGTCTCAGTTTGGGTCTGGAATGTTGTTTTAATCGGTGCCTTTTTGCCCTGTTCCTGACCTGCGCAGGGCCACGATGGGCCTCCTGGAACATTGGTGTGTTCATCTGCATTCGCTGTGCTGGAATCCACAGAAACCTCGGGGTGCACATATCCAGGGTAAAGTCAGTCAACCTCGACCAGTGGACCCAAGAACAGATCCAGGTACTTATACAGCCCAAGACCGAGTCAGCTGCTCCCATGTTTCCATGTAAAAGTAGGTCCAGAGGCATTTTAGTCACTCTGGACACAAAGGTGAAAGGAAAGTTTCAAATTTTAGAAGACCCTTGTCATTTGCAGATCTAACATTTGCAGTTTAATATTCACCTAAAAAAAAAAAAAAAACCCCAAAACCCTTCAACATGTAGACATCTAATAATGTTTTATTGCGAAAATGCATATATGAATCTTAGTGGCTATTAGGTTGATGGACCGGGAGTGAGACTTAAGTTAGTGAGTTCAGCCTGGCCTGAGAGCTGTACCTCCCTGTGGCTTCATTGTTCTCTATCCTCTTCCTGCACTGGAACTTGTTAAAGTAAATTAAAAAAAAATTTTTTTTCTCCTTGTGGGGGGAGAAAAGACAGGCTCCAGAGAAAACCAGTTACTAAAGGTGCTGGAAATAAGAGGTTATTCTGAACAGAAAATAGCTTTAGAAGTTATTCTAGATTAGTTGTGTAAATTCACTAAAGGCCTAAAAATTTAGTTATATTTTTCAGTTACACTTTATTGTATCTTATGAAGGAAAAATACATGCCATAGAGGTATATGGGAATTTGAAATGTCTTTTTTTTTTTTAAATCTTGGGGTTCATCCCTCACAAGTGTTAAGGAGTCTATTTCACAAATTTGATGGGAACACATTTATTGGTAATATAGCAGAATCGGTTCATTAGTATTACAGACTCAGAACTGTAGTTATTGCCTGATTATTGCCTTCCTGATTGGACACTGATTATTGCCTGTCAAGTAGACATTTTGATTGGCAGCTGTATGCCTTGGACTTTCAAAGCGGATCTTGAATTATTATTGAATTAAGTGTATCTTGTCTGACAAATCTTTCAGAAAAAGGAAAGGAGATGGCAGGAAAGACAGCTGTGGGGGCAAGTGGTTGGGAGTAGAGAGAATCATGGATTAGAAATCATAACACACAGGTTTAAATCTCAGTTCCACCACCCTCTAGTTGGTTCCTTTTTTTTTTTTGTCTTTTCTAGGGCCACACTGGCGGCATATGGAGGTTCCCAGGCTAGGGGTCTAATCGGAGCTGTAGCCGCTGGTCTGCACCACAGCCACAGCAACATGGGATCTGAGCCACATATGCAACCTACACCATAGCTCACGGCAACGCTGGATCCTTAACCCACTGAGCAAGGCCAGAGATCAAACCGGCAACCTCATGGTTCCTAGTCGGATTCATTAACCACTGAGTCACGATGGGAACTCCTAGGTTGGTCTTCAATTGTAAAAACTGTGCATTTGGGTGAGAAGCTTTTCAGATCTTTCCTGACATTCCCTTTTTCCACATCTCTTTGATTGCAGTGCATGCAAGAGATGGGGAATGGAAAGGCAAACCGACTTTATGAAGCCTACCTGCCTGAGACCTTCCGGCGACCTCAAATAGATCCATATCTTTTCTGGAGCAACTTAGAAGGCTGAGTGGTTTTTTGGTGTTTTGGGAGAGTCACAAAGGCTCACCTTATATATGTGAATTAGCTGAAGTCTGACTTTTCCTCTCTCCTGCAACCAAGACACACAGAAAGCACATGTATACTTTCTAATGTCAGAATGGTAGTGTCTCACTCAGGAATTAAGACTGCAGTGGTTTACTGTGACTTCTTCCATAAGGTCATGTCTCCAGTAGTTTTTGTATCTCTGAAACTATTGTTTGATAAAAAGAATAGTTTATTATGCTATGTCGAATCAGCAAAAACGCCATTCATTTTTAATGCCTTTTTATATGTCCTAGCTGAAAGAAATAACTGTTGTTGACCAGTTAATCAATACATTTCTTCCCCAACCCCCTCAGAAGGAGATTGCACCTAACTCATAAAAGCAAACCCTCTGAAGGCAGTGCTTCTCAAAATGTGCTTTGTAGACCATCTTCTTAGAGTTTGCTTTTTGGAGGATGCAAGTGGAATGTGTTAAATGTAGATTTGGGGCCCGGCAGAAGACCCACCGATCAGAATCTGGCAGTAGGGCACAGAGTTTATATTTTTAAGGGGCACTCAGGTGTCTTTGCTTAAGACCTGTTGACCTAAGGGTTTTAAAATAGATCATTGAGAGCTTTACCTGTATTCTAGAACAGCCACATGCTTCACTGATGTCAAAATGAAGATTAATCCCATTTTCTGCTATCATCACTCTGAAAGAAAATCCTAGGAAATGTCAATTCCCTGCCTTAGCCATGAAAGAGGCATTTTAAGGTTTTGGTCAAGGGAACCGTAGGAGAAGAAGAAACCAGGAGCCAGTTGGGGAAAGCGGGAGGGAGAGAGGAGAACAATGTTCCATGGGATGCAGATTGACTTTTTATAGTCACACTGTGAGAACGATATGTTTGATTTATCCTTAACCAGCTTTTTGCAGAGCTGTCGAGGGATTTATTCGAGATAAATATGAAAAGAAGAAATACATGGACCGAAGCCTGGACATCAATGCCCTTAGGGTTGGTTATAAATCATTCAAATTTCGTTCTTAATAAGTAATTTGCTTATTAATCAGGCCAGCAGAGAACCTGAGCTGTCACCAAAATACTCTAAAACTGTCACACACACACAAAAGGAAAAAGCCAGTTATTGAATCAATACCATGAGATATCACAGAGAAAACTTTTGTGTCAGGGATGGACAGGGCAAACCATGAGTGAAATCCCAACCTTGATCTGGATTTAGATGTTAGTGCTTTCCATTTCTAAACTGTTTCTTCAGATGGACATGGTAGGTATACTAGATCAAGTAGAATAATATGTGTGTGTATATATGTGCGTATACATATATGCATGTGTATATGATATTGTGTATGTATGTGTTTGCACACATTTTTTTCTGTAAATGAAGTCAACAAAATTAGATGTAATTAAATCACCAGTTTCCTTCAGTTTGTCCAGCACATTTCCAGTGTGTCCGTAGACCGATTGTCAGTGGAACCCTTGTTCCTGAGAAGGGTTTTAGGAAGCTGCCAGTTGCCAGATATACTCTCCATCCTAGGCATGTGGTTAGAATCTGAAATACACCGTATGATAACTAGCACAAACAAGTATAACACACAAGTGGAAATACGGCATGGTTTCTAGAAGAAGAAAATATACCTGTCTAATGACAACTAAAGGAAAACTGGTAAATATGACTATTCAGACATTTAAAAAGCCTTTGATAAGATTCTACAGTAAATTTGCTTTGAAATAATTAACTATTTCTCTAGCCATGGAAGTGTGGAGAATATGAAATTCTCCAGTTCTAGTACAGGATCGATCTGTCTCATCTATCTGTCTGCCTGCCTGTCTGTCTGTCTATCTATCTATCTATCTATCTATCTATCTATCTATCTATCTATCTATGATTTATCTGTTATTTATTTGAATGGAAGATGTAATAGCCAGTGAAATCATTAAGTTTACCTGGAGCTCCAGGCCCTTCCAAGTAATTTAAAGTCAAGCTAATTGGAATCAGCTCTAGACTGATCTTTTGAGCTTGTGTGAAAAGGAGCACTAACTAGAAGGCGAATTTCCATGTTGGCAAAGAAGTGCAGGGTAATCCGTGTATTTAGGTGAAGTTAATTCCTCAACCTAGTGGGAAGGACTCTTACCTTGAAGTCATCCAGAAAAGGGACCTGGAAGTTAACTGTTCCAAGAAAGATTTAACCCAGTGTATAGCCATAGCTTGGATAGTAGCATCAAAAAGGATTTGAAACCAAAGCACAAACACTTCTTTTTATTTATAGACAACTATGGTCTGTCTGCTTAGCTCTGTTCATTGTACCGAATCATATGAAATCAGATGAGGTCAGAAAAGGGTATGTGAGGTAATCCAGAAGGTGGAAGAAGAGGGAAGAATTGCTGTATGGAGATAGTGTTCCTTTGTAATTATGTTGCTGGTGTACTGTGCCCATGAAAACAGCCTGTTTTACCACCGAAGGTTTTCACTTAGGAAGGAAATATTTCCTATGTGCCAAAGAGCTTTTTCAAAAATTTTTATTTGATGTACTTATATATTTTTTTCTTAGAATTAAAAAAAATACTCTTATGAAGATTTATATGCCAAGAATATTTTTTTGGTCTCTCTTTTTTTTTTTTTGCTTTTGCCTTTTCTAGGGTCACACTTGCGGCATATGGAGGTTCCCAGGCTAGGGGTCTAATCGGAACTGTAGCCGCCGGCCAAAGCCACAGCCACAGCAACGTGGGATCTGAGCTGCGTCTGCAATCTACACCACACCTCATGGCAATGCCAGATCCTTAACCCATTGAGCAAGACTAGAAGTTGAACCTGCCTCCTCACAGATACTAGTCGGTTTCGTTACCACTGAGCCACGATGGGAACTCCCTAATATTCTATTTTTGTAATGCTTTTTAGTTTTATACAGGTGACACATTCAGGACACTGTAAAAGGGATACTTTAATCCTTTAGCTCATTTTTGCCTTACTTTCTTGGTTTTTGTTTTTCTACTCTTTAAGCTTCAAATTATGGTTTATTTTTTTAATAATGATTTTTATTTTTTCCATTATAGCTGGTTTACAGTGTTCTGTCAGTTTTCTACCGTACAGCAAGGTGACCCAGTCACACATACATGTATATATTTTTTCTCATATTATCACGATCCATGATAAGTGACTATAGCTCCTAGTGCTGTAGAAATTATGGTTTATTTTCTGATTTTTAAAAAGGGAGATAAAGAGTGGGAGAACATTTGATTGAAATTGTAAAGTCAAAAAGGATGTACATCGTGTAAGATGAACATGAACTTATTCACTACTGTACCAAGATGGGGTGATGGGGGACCCCTCAAAGCATGAGCGAGTTAAACTTGGGTCAGAAAGGGGCAGCGAGCCAGTGAAACATTTTAACCTCTGTGGTTAAACTAGTTGCACACTTTAAAGAGTCCTAAGTGGGTTAGACAGAATGCTTAAGCTGTTTGAAAGGTGCCTCTTACAGCTTTGGGGCTAGCATGGGAGAGCCCAATACTCACGCCCAAGCCTCCTAGTTTGTCAGACTCTTGCATCAGACTCAGTTGGGATTTGGTGTCCTTTCAGACATTTGGAATTATAATTCACTGAGTAGTTTGTCACTATGAGGTCTGTTCTTTTTCTTGTTTTGTCAAATCATCATAGAAAGAAAAAGATGACAAGTGGAAAAGAGGGAGCGAACCAGTTCCAGAGAAAAAAATGGAACCTGTTGTTTTTGAGAAAGTGAAAATGGTAAGTGGAGAAAATGTGCACTGTACAGATGGTCTCAGATGTGTTTACAGGGGTGAGGGGCGGGGCAGCGCGGGGCTGATTGATAGCATACTGCTCCATGGCCCTGGGGCTCCAGAGGTCCGCATTTAGGTCAGATCACCCACTACCATTTCCGCTTCTTTCCTATTGCCTCGTTGCTGCCTTCCCTGCTCTGTAACATTTCTTTCTGGGGCCAGATGGGAGCTCAGGAATTGCATCCATCCCATCTGAGCAAGAGGCACGTTTCATGCCAGAATGCCATGGCCGTGTGACACCTTCTGAGCCTGTGCTGTATTAGTCTTTCTCTCCTAAAAACGTTCCGTGCCTCATTTTCCTGTTGCAGTTAAGAACAGCCCAGAAACCAGGCCATGCTAATCCGTTTTAAACAATTCCTTCTTGTATTCTTGTTCTGTCTTATTGAAGTAGGCACCTTTCTTTTTCCACAGGACATGTTGTGGCTGTGGCTGTAGATACTGTAATATAGGAGCTTGGAATCTTGGGAAAGAGGACTTTTTATTCTTTGCTTAAGGAAGAGTCTTTTTATCATCATTCTGAGTCGCACTGTCTGCAGAACACAGTCCTTAGTGATATTGGCAGAGCGAATTAGGTAACCTTTAAACTGAGCTCCCTTTTGGTGTTGAAGGTTTTCTAATCACTGGAAGATGTGTTGGCTTTCAGCTCTTGTACCACCAGGCACATAGCTTTATTCTTGACTTTTCCTGGGACGGAAAACTACTGCTTCTCTTGGGTAGCCACATCTGTGGTTGTCTTGGTTTCAGAAAGGTCTGTCTTTTCAGAAAGTCAGACAAGCACAGATGACAGCTTTGTTTTTCACTTTAGGCTTGATTTATGCACTGTATCTCCTGACTTGAATCTTCCACACAATACTTCCTGAGCTGTGTTTCTTTGGCAACTCTCCTTGAATAATAGCAGCCATGCCACAAAAATTCCTGTGGCTTGACAGTGGAGGAGAAAATAGAAGGCTCAAAAACACTTGCTTATTTCTTTCTATAACATATTTTCACCTTAGCCACAGAAAAAAGAAGATCCACAGCTACCTCGGAAAAGCTCCCCGAAATCCACAGCACCAGTCATGGACTTGTTGGGCCTTGGTAAGAGTTAGACTTTTCTGTTCCTATAATCTTACAAATTTTTTTTTTTTTTTTTTTTTTTGCCACACCCATGGCATATGGAAGCTCCTGGACCAGGGATCAAACCTGAGCCGCAACAGCAACCTGAGCCACTGCAGTGAGAATGCCAGATCCTTAACCCACTACACCACAAGGGAACTCCTAATTTTACAGATTTCGATGAGTTCTCTGCGACCCTATCTAGGAAGATAGGTAGAGATATGGGGTTCTTCAGTTAGTGTCTTTGTCACTAAGATTGTCTTTCCTATTGTTTTGCATCGAAGCAGTTCTAAGAATTGTTGACATTTTCCAGGGAGACAGTACAGTAATGGAGAAATAGTTAAGTGCAGTAGTGGTTAAGAATGGCCTTTGGAGCTGGGGTTGCAGCTCTGCTGCTTACATTTATGCGACTTTGTGTAGCTTACTTAACCTCTAAACATTACTTTCCTAACCTATGCAGTGAGGGTAATAAGAGTCTACTTCAAAATCTTTGTTAGAAGGATTAAATGAGATAATGCCTCAGAAGCTCTTAACTCCTTGCCTGGCACATACTAAGCATTCGGTAAATGTTAGCAAGTTTCACTGAACCAGCCCCTGTGATCCCTGCCACCAAGCCTCTCATTTTCCAGGTGCAGCCTGTTTCTAAGTTGGCCCATTACCTTGTGGTAGTGATTCTGCCCCTTTCAGAAACAGAGCCTCTTCTTTTCACAGTGCTGGTGGTTGTATTTTGTTTCAGTCCATTTACACTGATTTAGGGTATTGGCTTCTTAGCCTTCTAATGTCTGTGCTTTTTCATTTCTCTCTGAAAATGAATCCTACACAGCTTTGCCCCTCAAATACCCAGAAGGGAGACAGCCAGCCCCCTGGTGATGGTGCTGATGTTGCCTTCAAGCCTGGCTTTCTGCTGCCCTCTGCCTGAAAGCCAGGCTGCAGGCGTCCCCAGAGTGTTTGTGTTCTTGGGAATGTGGGGTGAGGCCTCTTGTGAGTTGCCCCATCCAAGCTAGGTGGTTCCAGAGCCTAGATTTCTGGGTCCATAATGGAGCATGGGGACCTTCTCTGTTTTGTGTCTAGAATAGAGGGGAAGGAATGGGCTTAATGAGCAGTGCTTCATTTTAACTTTGATCTCTCTTTCCAGATGCTCCTGTGACCTGCTCCACTGCAAATAATAAGACCAGCAATACCCTAGAGAAGGATTTAGATCTTTTGGCCTCTGTTCCCTCTCCCTCTTCTTCGGTTTCCAGAAAGGTGAGTCTTATGGGCTCCTCAGGATTAAAAAGCATTTTGGAAAGAGTGATTTTGATAGCTTAGTCATATAATCAAATCGTGCTTCCTTGGTGGAGCTGGACTTTTCTTTTCTTCATTCTTCCCTAAACACTGTGTCATCTCTGTTACAGCCTAAGGTTGTTATTCATTCCATTTTGTCTCCTACCCCAAAAGAGTGGGACCTTTGAATGTGTCAGGTTGTAAAAGCTGATCCTGTAGGTCAGCCTCAGCCTGAATTATTGCCAGAGAGTTTGTAGGTAGAAGACTTGAAATGTTTCATGCTACACTTGTGGAATACCTGCTGTGTTCCAGACACAGTGCTCGGTGATCTTGCATATCATTTTGTATACTTCATTTGTGATTTAAAACACTAATCACAACCCTGCAAAATGGACCTTTTGTAGGTGAGGAAGCATTAGTTCAGAAAAGTTATTTGAACCTGTCGTTACACAACCAGTAAACAGTGGCACTGGGATCTTAACTCGGTTCTCTCTGGCTTCATCATTTGTACATTGTATTTGTTTGTGTGTTTCTTTTCCACCAAATCACACTGTTTTTGTTAAAGAACAGAGAGCTTAACTGGCAGGAATTTTCAGATACTTGCGTGGTAAAAATGTTAGGAAGCAATTAACTCGAGCCAGGAATTCTCATTGCAAATATAAGAAGCAGCAGAGAGATGAGGGGTGTCTTTACAGAGATCCCCATGAGGACCAGTTCAATCCCTCCCACCCTCTTTGTCCTAAGGTTGTAGGTTCCATGCCAACCTCAGGGAGTGCTGGCTCTGTTCCTGAAAACCTGAACCTGTTTCCAGAGCCAGGGAGCAAATCAGAAGAGACAGGCAAGAAGCAGCTCTCGAAAGACTCCATCCTCTCTCTGTATGGATCCCAGACGCCTCAGATGCCTGCCCAAGGTAGAGTTGGTGGGGGTCGTGGTAGTACACCAGATAGAGACGTGAGGACTTACGTGCAGGAACTATTTGTCATGACTGGGACAGTTGCTTTGGGGGCCAGGACATCTCACTCCAAACCAGCCCTAGTATGACAGTTCTTGTGAAGCCACCAGGTGTCAGGAGATAGAGATTAATGTAACTCCGAGCCATACTTCTGGGGTTCTGGCTTCACACCTCTGTGAAGTCCGACTCGCTATCTGGATCTGGACCCTAAAAGGGAAATGGCTGGGTCAGCAGCCTGTTGGAGGCCATAACAAGTCTTGTAGGGACTCTTAACTGTTTCTCTGTGTAAAAGAGTATTCTGAGTTGAGTAGTCCTGAGGCGTTCTAGCGGGAAAGGAGCAGCCAGTGAGAGTTTGAGCTGACCTTTTAAGCATTCCTCTTTAACAGATCTGTATGTATGTTTTCTTGGCAGCAGTGTTCATGGCTCCCGCTCAGATGGCATATCCCACAGCCTATCCCAGCTTTCCTGGGGTTACCACTCCTAACAGCATAATGGGGGGCATGATGCCCCCACCGGTAGGCATGGTAGCTCAGCCAGGAGCTTCTGGGATGGTTGCACCCATGGCCATGCCTGCAGGCTATATGGGTGGCATGCAGGCATCTATGATGGGTGTGCCAAATGGAATGATGACCACACAGCAGGCCGGCTACATGGCAGGCATGGCAGCTCTGCCCCAGACCATGTACGGGGTTCAGCCCGTGCAGCAGCTGCAGTGGAACCTCACTCAGGTAAGCTGCTCCCTTTCACTCAGGACAAGACTTTGGAGCCTCCCTCAAGGCTGTGTCACAGTCTCTCTTCCTTATCCTTTAAATCCTTAACAGTAAAATGAAATATTGCCAGAGACATTCTTAGGTTTGCTTTATTTTTTCATAGAAAGTCTATCTAACAACAGACTTTCTTGAGTTTTGGGTTCCTGTAGAATAAAAGGAACTGCCTAATGCTAGAATTGCCATACAGTCATCAGAACAACCAAAACAAGAATTCCTTTGGCACAGCGGGTTGAGGATCTGGCGTTGTCACTGCAGCAGCTTGGGTCTCTGCTATGGTACGGGTTCAGTCCCTGGCCTGGGAACTTCCACATGCCATGGGTGTGGCTCAAAAAATAAAAATGAAAACAACCTATTCAGATAAACAAGGAGTGCAAATAAAACCACCCATAACCCACGACTGCCGCACCTAAAAGAATACTACAAACCTCACTTATGGGGTAGTAGGCTTTTAAACACCCCAATCCAGCAGATCCAGCATCACAGGCTAGGTGAAAAGAGGAGAGGGAGCTGGGGCTAGAGGTGACAGAACATAGACAAAATCGCCCCCCCAGAGAGAGAAAGCCCTGCCCTGATTGAGACACGCTGAGAAGTCTGTGACTTGACCTAGAACTATGGTCAGTTGGAGAATCAAACATAAGGGTAGCTTTGGAAAAGTGTTGCTGCTAGGAGAGACTGAGATGGCTTAGAAGGAAGAAGTGCTCTCTAGAGACCTGATGGCGAAGGGGAAGTCAGGAATGAGAAGCGGGAAAGAGAATCACAAAATCAGAAGACCCGCCATCCTCTTCCCAACCAAATAGTCATTTCTGTATACCAACAGAAGAGGGCGCCCTTGAACTGATAAATCTAGGCAGTCTCCCCAGACTACTCTCACCTGTCAGTGTTACTGCTAATTCAGAAAAATAAGGTTCTAGAAACAGAAAATGGTAAATGACTTTCATACAAAGCTGCTATGAGAAGAAAGTAGAAAATGAAAATCAAAACATTTCAAGGAATGAAAATTCTTTCACCAAAACAAAGTAGAAGAAAACTACTGTTAACAGCCTGCATGAAATGTCCTTTATCAAACACTTGCTGTTAAGACAAAACAGCTTGAAACAGAATTTCAAAAACTTAGAACTAAAATGGACAAAAAACCTGGAAGTTGTAAAAATGTACTGAACTCAGAAAACAAATCGAAAAATGACACAATTATCTTTTTTTTTTTCTCTTTAGGGCCGCTCCTGCGGCATATGGAGGTTCCCAGGCTAGGGGTCGAAATGGAGCTGCAACTGCTGGCCTTCACCACAGCCACAGCAATGCCAGATTTGAGCTGCATGTGTGATCTACACCACAGCTCACAACAACACCAGATCCTTAGCCCACTGAGCAAGGCCAGGGATCGAACCCTCATTCTCATGGATGCTAGTCAGGTTTGTTACCACTGTGCCACAGGAACTCCTCAAGGCTATTTTAAAAATCTTAAATATGCAAGAAATCAGTGAATATCACACTTAAAAACTTTTCCTGTAGAATCTACCAGAAGATAAACTTCATCCACCTAAGAGATGACTGGGGACATTTTGGCAAAATAACTAATGGTGATTGGATGTTTGAGCATCTGAGACTAAAACAAAGGTGATGATAAGAATGGGGACATACATGCTGTATTGTGACCAACAGAAATAATGCAACTCAAAATAATGGGACGAGGAGTTCCTTGGTGGCTCAGCAGGCTAAGGTTCTTGCATTGTCATTCCTGTGGTGATGGTTACTGCTGTGACGTGGGTTCAGTCTCTGGCCTAGGAACTTCCACATGGCATAGGCGTGGCCAAAAATAAAAAATAATAAATAAATAAATATTGAAATAATGGGATGAATAAGATGAAAAAAGGGGAAAGTAGAATAAATTGTTGCATAGGAAATAGGTAGAAGTCAAAGGATGTAATAAGTTGATGAAACAAATAGTAGAAGCTTGAGTTTGGAATCAAGGAAACGAAGACAAAAAATATTAGTATAACTAATCACAGAGCAAAAATGTGAAACTAGCTACCAAAGGAATTTTTTAAAAGCAAAATAGGATACATAGACTACCAAGTACAGCACATATAATAAACATAGTAAAAATACAGTATGATAAATTTGAGGCCAAACACCACTCTTATCAATAGGCAGCCCTACTAGTAAAAGAAAAAGGTGTTCAAGTGGTTGTACAAAGCAATGCCTAATTTTGTGCTAGATACAAAAAATATAGCTGAAACCAAGGGATTCCAAGTCTGGAAAATAAAGAGATGGACAAAGAAATGCCAAACAGGCTGTGTGTGTGTGCCCACATGCATGCATGCACATGCTGTCTTTACCAAGGTTAGGCATTAATGTTGTACTTGCTTTAGAAAAAATGTTCTTTTTTTTAAATTTAATTTAATTTAATTTTGCTTTTTAGGGCCACACCAGTGGCATATGGAAGTTCCCAGACTAGGGGTCAAATAGGAGCTGCAGCTGCCCACCACAGCCACAGAAATCCAGGATCCTAGCCATGTCTGTGACCTATGCCACAGCTCATAGCAATGCCAGATCCTTTAACCCACTGAGTAAGGCCAGGGATCAAACTCGTATCCTCATGGATACTATTTGGGTTTGTTACTGCTAAGCCACGATGGAACTCCAGGATTTTGTTTTATCTATTAGTTTTATATTTTTCTGTTTTTTACCTCAATTTCTGGTTTATTTTTACTGTTTCTTTCCATATGCTTTCTTTTGATGATTTACTTTACTTTTTCTAACTTTCATAATTGGAATTTTAACTCACTTATTTTCATTCTTCCATGTTTATTCACATGTATAGTGAAGTGCTACAAAACTGATGGGAACATGTGAAAAAGACACAGGAGCCAACTTCTGGAGGTTCCCACTGGCTAAATATGGGGAAATTTGAACATCAAAAAGAATGACACTAATTAGAGTTCCCTTGTGGTGCGACAGGTTAAGGATCTGTCATTGTCACTGCAGCGGCTACGGTTGTTGCTGTGGCAAGGGTTGGATCCCCCGCCTAGGAACGTCCACGTGCCATGATACTAATGGATTATCTATAATACATTTAATGGGTGCAGGACAGAGGGAGGGAAGATCTTGGCAGAAAAATGACAGCTAATAATTGTAGAAAGAATAGGGTATTCACACATACTCAAAGAAATAACATTCAGATTACTTATCAATTACCATGAGAAAGCATGTGATGGATACTACCTTAGACAAGTGATCAAACATAAAATTATCAACAACGGGACGCATTAATTTCATGTACTTCCTGGTATCTTATACTAAGGACACAATATCACTTCCATAGAATTCTTGCCAAAGACGTTAAACTTGAATCCACTCATGAGAAAATGTGAGGTAAATCTAAATCGAAGGATTTTCTGCAAAACAACTGGCCTGGGCTCTTAAAACAGTGTGAGGGAAAACAAAACAAAACAAAAAAACGGTGGGGGAACTGTTCTAGAAAAAAGGTGACTACAGGAGTTCCCTGGTAGTGGGTTAAGGATCTGGCATTGTCACTACTGTTGATCAGGCTGCTGCTGTGGTGCAGGTTTGATCACTTGCCTGGGAACTTCTGGCCATGGGCGAGGCCAAAAAATAAAATTAAGGAGACAACAGAGATATAAAATGAAATGTAGTGTCTATTAGAATATATAGTATTATTGATAAATTTCTTAAACTTGTTAATTGTATTGTAGTTTAGGCAAGTTTCTTTCTATGTCTCCTGACTTATTAAGGGGTGAAAAATGTCATGATATTTGCAATTTTCAATGCTCATCAAAAAATTTTGGAGGAGTTCCCATTGTGGTTCCATGGGTTATGAACCCAGCTAGTATCCATGAAGATGTGGGTTCCGTCCCTGGCCTTGCTCAGTGGGTAAGGATCCAGTGTTGCCGTGAGCAGTGGTGTAGGTTGCAGATGTGGCTGGGATCTGGCATTGCTGTATCTGTGGTGTAGGCCAGCAGCTGCAGCTCCAATTCGACCCCTAGCCTAGGAACCTCCATATGCTGTGGGTGTGGCCTTAAAAAACAAACAAAAAAAATTTTTTTTAAAACCTGATATATATATGTGTATATATATGTGTGGAAGAAAATAAGGCAAAAAAATGTTAACAATTGGCAAATTTAAGGAAAGGTCTGTGGGTTTCATTGTATTATTCCTTTAACTTTTCTATAAATTTGAAATTTTCTTGAAAAGTTGGCTGAAGAAAAATTGACCTTTTCCTAAAGGAAAAGAACTTTTACAGAAAATGTACTGGGCTTGGGAAATTTAAGACATTTTTCTTTGATAAATAGTTTCTTCTATTTACTTCCAGAGGTCAGTCTTTCAGTCGAATTCATAGAGGCCCTGCTCCCAGGCCTTATTCTCCCAGCAGCTTCCCCTTCTCTACACTGAAGACCTGAAGACACGTTGGTCTTTTATTTTTTCCCTTCCTTTATTCATTCTGAACAGCCCAGTCTCCTTTCCTTCCCTTTTCTGTCTGCTCGAGTGTGCACAGCACTTTCACTGGCACTGTCAGTAGTGACTCTGCTGGAGGTACGGCCGGGGCGCTGGCGTGGGGGCTTCTCTTTATACTCTCAGGGCTGGCCCCGCCAATTCACAATAGGCCCCTTCTTTTCAGGATGAGAGACTGGAAATGAAAAAGGAATAACTTCCCATGCTGCTTTTATGTGGACAAGTTCCGAAATTCCTCCTTCCCCTCCCCGAGCCTTAGTCTCAGACAACATCTCCCTTCTGGAAAGGCCTTTCTTTACGGATCTGGTGTCCTGTAAATGATCTGTGAGGGCTCAGGGCAGTCATGTACCACGACAGAGCCCCCTTTGTCTCATTCCCCACAAGTGGAAGGACTCCTTCCCTGCCTTTTGCCCTCGTTGGCTGCGTGCCCACAGCCTGGGCTGAAAGTCTCTCCTCTCTCCCTTGCAGATGACGCAGCAGATGGCTGGGATGAACTTCTGTGGAGCCAACGGCATGCTGAGCTATGGACAGTCGATGAACGGCGGGAACGGACAGGCGGCAAATCAGACTCTGAGCCCTCAGATGTGGAAATAAAAACAACACACCTGTATGACTACCACTCTCCCCAGCCCCCTCTCTCCTCGTTGTTCCTCGTTCCCCAACTCCTCCCACCCCAGCCCTTTTCCTTCCTCTCTGTTTGATTTAGAAATTGCTCAATCCGTCATCTGGGGCTTGGCGTTCTGTCCAGCCCAGCCACGTCCCAAACACGCAGACCTCTCTGTTGCTTTATGTCGTACACGTCCCCCAGCCATCCTGACTTCCTCCCCAGCCTCAGTCCTCTCCTGGCACCAGCACCTTAGGAAGTGTTGGCAGAAGGCACTTCGACTGCAGGATCAATGTGCACACCTTTGAGTACCTTTCCCACAAAGTTAAACCTCCTGTCAGACTCAGAAAGGTCTGTGGGTGTTGTGTTTTAGGCAAAGAGGGGGCTTACAGGTCCTTCTAAATGTACTGAGGAGCCGTTCGCATGTGTTTCAATTTGGGGTTAAAAAGGGAGGCATCATGCTGCCCTGATTTATGGAAATGAGGAAAGTACTGAAATCAAATTAAATACTCCCTGGGTCTTGGATCAGGTTGGCCCTAGCCCTAGGGTGAGGCAAAATGCCTTCTAAGAGGATGAGCAAAAATAGGACTCTACTTTGCCCTGAATTGCTCTCTGGGTCTGAGGCTTCAGGACCTGCTGCTTCAGTCGGCCTTTATTAGCACCAAAGACTCAAAGGTCCCACACACAACACACACCCCTTTCCCTGCCTCCATCCTGCCTTTGGGAGGATCTGGCTTTGCGGCTGGAGGACCAGCCCCTCCAGTGGGAATGCAGAGCTTCACGTGTGTACTGCTTGTGTGTGTATGTGCGGATTCTGCCTCCCACTCTCTCCCCATCCGCTCTGGGTATTTTTGTTTTTGCTTTAGCTTTAGGTTTACAACAGAGAGGAGTTAATTTATCCACAGCCTAAAACTGTTGCCAGTTTTACAATCTCATTGGTGGGTCCCTTTCTCCTTTCCCCTCTGCAGTTCGCCAATCGCTCTTTCATGCCTGTGTGTCCAGGCTGCTCTGTGTCCCCACCTGTTCCAGGATATGAGGCAGAGCACCTGGGCAGCTTTCCTCTCAGTCATTGTTCATCCTACTTGAAAATTAAAACAAGAAAACTTTGCTTAAAAGACTTCATCTAAGGGAACCACAACTCCTGGTTCCCTTTCTCCTGTGTATGTGTAAATTCCTTAATAAATATTGCAGGGAAGGACCACTCGCTTGCTCTATCTGTGTGTCCCTGGGAGGAGGGTGAGTTCCACCCACGTTTTCTGCTTTCCAGAGTCAGTACCCTCGCTTTCCATATTTTATTTTATTTTTGCTTTTTATGGACACACCCGCAGCATATGGAGGTTCCCAGGCTAGGGGTCAAATTGGAGCTACAGCTGCTGGCCTACACCACAGCTCACAACAATGCGGGATCAAGGCCAGGGAGCGAACCCGCATCCTCATGGATGCTGGTCAGGATCATTAACTGCTGAGCCACGAAGGGAACTTCTTCGCTTTCCGTATTTTAAAAAACTCATATGGGGCCTACCCTAGGGCCAGGCCCAGGCCCAGGCTCAGGCTGTCAGGAAGGGGACCATTTTCCAGTGGTGCCTGGAGTTGTGAGCCAGGGAACTCTGGATAATTGTACCTGCCAGAGTCCCAGAATATTGGAACTAGAAGCACTTCTCCACCCTAGATAGAAAAGCTGAGGACCCCCACCACCGCTGCTCCCACCTTTTGAGTCACCTTTTGAATACCTGAAGATGTGAGTGAGGGTGGCTAAGAAAGCCAGCTCTGGACCAGGCCGCCATTATTCAGATCCCTTTTAACTCTGTGACCTGGTCAAGGTACTAAACCCCAGTGTCAGTCTTAAACGGGGCTCACGGTAATATTTAAGGTAAAATGAAGCAATCCTATGGTGCATTTAGCACAGTATTGTGCACTTTGCACCCAAATGTTAGCAGGTATTATGTACCAGACCTATGTTAGGCATTAATTCATTCAGCAAATGTTTAATAAGTGCTTACAGTGGGCCAAGCACCGTCACAGGCCCTGGAATAAAGCAGTCAATGAAAACTTCCCCATCTCTTGGGATACTCTGTTAGAAGAAATGGACAATAAGCAAGTAAATAATTTAATTTCAGATAGTAATAACACAAGGTAAGACAAGTTGAGAGAGGGTGGGTATGAGACCATTTGGATGGAGCAGTCGGAAGGAGGTTCCATTTGAACTGAGACCTACATAAGGAGGCAGGCATGTGGAGATTGGAAGAAGCAGAGCACAGGTAAGTGCATGCACTGGAAATCATTCGGTGGAGGTATCGATTTGGGTGTCATTAGGGCGTGGCGGTATATAAAGCCATGAGACTGAAGTTACTTAAGGAGAAAGCATAAAGAGAAGACGACTGGAGTTCCCATCATGGCGCAGCAGTTAACGAATCCGACTAGGAACCATGAGGTTGTGGGTTCGATCCCTGGCCTTGCTCAGGGGGTTAACGATCCAGCGTTGCCATGACCTGTGGTGTAGGTTGCAGATGCGGCTTGGATCCATCATTGCTGTGGCTGTGGCATAGGCCAGCAGCTGTAGCTCCGATTAGCCTGGGAACCTAGCCTGGGAACCTCCATATGCCGTGGGTGCAGCCCTAAAAATGCAAAGAAAAAAAAGGAAAAAAAAGGGAAGATGACTGAGCCTTAGGGCCCGTCAGCTTTTAGAATTTGGGAAGAAGAGATGATAAAAAAATGAATCTGGCATACTCCCTGCTTTAATACACTCACAGAATCATGGGGTAGCAGACTTAGAATTTCTTTATGGGAGGTAGGAAGGTCAGGAAAACCTTCCTAAGGACAGAGGGCACTTGAGTACTTAACAACACTTCAGGCTAAACTCCTTCCCAGGGTAAAGGAAGCCCCCTATGATCTGGAGGCGAGGTAGGTTGTACTCAGGCAGTGAGGTGAGGGTAGGAGGGGTGTTCCAGACAGATAGTACCTTGTGAACAGAGAGATAGAAACCTACAAGAGCAGGGAATATTCCTGGAAAGCACAAGCTGTTCTATGTTTCTCAGGTGTGATTTGAGTCAGGGCCTGGCAAGAGGTGAAATTGAGGTGGGGTCAGGCCAGATCATGGGGGGCTTCCTTCACCCTAGGGAGGGGTTTAGCCTGAAGTGCTGTAAACGGTGGAGGGGCGTGGTCAGATTTGTGTTTCAGGCAGCTTACTTTTGCATCGCTGAGAACAACATGTTTGAGACAACAAAACCAGACCTAGGGGAGCAGACAGGGGCCAAAGTAGTAGGGGTGGGGGGACCGGAGCCCCTTGGAGCAGCAATTCACGAACTGCTTAGGAGGCCTGTGAGACCCTAACAGGTGTAGCACAAAAATGCTAAAATATTTGGGAAAGATTGCATATCATTTCTTATACCTCCAGAATATCCAAATAGTAATGGCTGCAAAAAGTCCTTTGGTAAAGACTTTTTAAAACATTTTTAAAAACTTTATTTTTTAGAGGAGTTTACAACACAATTGACAGAAAGTACAGAGTTCCCATATACCCTCTTTCCCCCACCCAGCCTCCTTCACTTTTGACACCCTGCACCAGAGGTACATTTGTTAGTCAATGAACCTAAACTT